>OY986964.1:18026520-18414194 GCA_963920575.1 Narthecium ossifragum | reverse complement strand
ACAGTATTATTTATTCTTAGAAAGCAGCTTCCCAAGATAGCTTTTAAATTGAGAATATATGATAACTAGCTTGTTAAAAAAAGGAGATTTATGATTAAAATAGCACGAATTTTGTTCATTCAAAATTAGGGTTAAAAGTTCTATTAATCTACATAAACGAAAAAAAAACATCCAGCCCAGAATTCCGCTCAGGGGCAGAGAGAGCAAGTGAGTAATATCAAAGTTACTTTTTAATGTTTGATATTGCTGGGCAAGTAAAGATTGGCTGTGAGTATGAAACACGTGACCAAGCGTTCGGGAGTTAACTCCTATTTTCTATTATTTTAAAGGAAAATTAAATAAGAGGAAATGGTGATAGATTTTTTTTTTTGAAAAGTTGAGCCCGAAGGCTAGCAGCTACATTATACTTAGGCTCCTCTAGCTAGGAGACACATGCGTCTCCGGTCTAGGGGTTATTACAAAATTTGCCAAACATCAAGCTTGTACAGCGATCCAATCGGCCTTATGGTTATCCTCCGAATATGCAGGAGATGAAATCTTCTGAGGCGATTCGCCCTCCACCAAATATCCTGTAGCACTGGCACCAAATTAAGAGAAGTCGGAATGCACCCATTCACCAAATCCACAGCTGCTTTTGAGTCGCTTTCAACATAGACATCTTGAATCCCCCGCTCTTCAACCTCCTGTACTGCTTTCAATATAGCTCTAAGTTCTCCATAAATGACAGCATTTGTGGTACAATAAAAAACATCTGAGGAGGTCCATTGCACTACCTCATCATCTTCTAAACATACTATACCAACACCCACGTGGCCTTGCTCAACGTCCACGGACGCATCAACCTGCAATCGAAGTCCTACTGCCGGCTGTCTTTTGCACTGTCTTCCCCTCTTCCAGTGCACCAAATGGAACTCCCGCGCTAATCTCCGCACCCGACAAACTACCTCCTCAACCACAAACGCCTGTCTCTCATAAACAAGTGCAAATTG
The DNA here is from genome assembly GCA_963920575.1 of Narthecium ossifragum. Classification (NCBI taxonomy): domain Eukaryota; kingdom Viridiplantae; phylum Streptophyta; class Magnoliopsida; order Dioscoreales; family Nartheciaceae; genus Narthecium; species Narthecium ossifragum. The sequence continues at coordinate 18,413,205 of OY986964.1, read as the reverse complement.
AGCCTTCCAGAGGTACCAAAGGCCATAGGCAATCAAGGTTTTGTCAAAAACTTGATGTTCCTACGTTGCCCTGCTTCCCAACCAAGCAAAGCAACCTTCATAACACCATCCAGGTGAAGATATCCCCAGCGACCCCAGCAACTCCTCCAAGACCATCTGCGACTTCGGGCATTCAAAGAACAGGTGCTCAAGAGTCTCCTAAGTCCGATTGCATCTAGGGCAGCAACCATCAGAGGTCATACGCACATTCCATAGGTTAGCCAGAGTAGGTAATTTCCGATGGGCAAGCCGCCACAAGAACAAGCGAACCCTTGGGCCTGCTGGGACCTTCCACACCGACCACCACCACCGCTGTAAGCAAGCATCCTGTGCCTCATCTCGCTGCCGGGGAATCCAAATATTCATAGTAGGAGGTGGTAGAGATAGTGCCGTTGAGCTCCACTTCCATCTGAAGGAGCCACCATCTTGCCGATTCTGAATACCAACACCCAACACCCTATCTGTGAGTTCACTGCTAAACCATCGTCGAACTTGGTCCACCTTCCAGGTCCCACCATCCTCAATCAGGTTCTTCAGTTGCCGGTGTTGAAGGGCTTTTCTCAAATCAAAAGGATAGGGCCATCGAGAAATCGTGTCACACCCCGACCCAGAAAACCCATCCAGGACGGGGCGTGAGGGTTCCTATCACTATTTATCTCCAATTGGCGAGATACGAAGCGGAAAAGACAGATAATTTAAATAATTTATATTCCAGAGGTGAAACTGATATTCAATTCATATATATACATCAAGTTGTACTGATACAAGATTCTATAACAAACTCCTCCAAGGGAAAGATTTATACAATAATCCAAAATTCCTCAAAGGTGTTTACAATATACAAATTATCAAAAAGTACAACAGTTTATCCTCCAACAACCTCAGGCACCTCTGGACGTACTCACGCCACCAAAGGCCGATCCCGCCGGCTCCACATAAGAAGAACTGGCGCCTGCACCTGCAAACGCAGCCCGAGTAGGAGTGAGCGATAAGCTCAGTAGGGTTCTACTCTACGACACACAGAAAGGAGGAAAACAACAACAGTGTGGTCTCCCCGCTCAAGTCTAACGGATGCCACGGGTCCCACAACCCTGTCGATGTCCTAAGGGCTCCTGTCATGAAACCTCTCTCTTGAACATGTCACCAGGAGGCCAAGGAACAGTAACATGCAGGATCACCCTTACCCAAGAAGGATTACCATGCCTTGGGGAACCACGTCGGGAACGCATCGACATCCATCCTTAGCACTTGGCCTTGGAAGACAACACGACCTCTAAACCTCAAACACTGATCAGAGTCAACTATCGCAAATCCTCAATAACATAAGATCCCATTATACAATCACACCATAATCCTGACTACCCAGCCACGGTCCTAAGGCTAGATCCGAGCTACCCGAGAGCCTCGGATCGGCGACCAAACCATCGCCCGCCTTACCTCAGATGCCTCTAATGCACACAATTCATGAACCTAAACAAACATCTACCCTAAATGTCTCTATATGCCACAACATCAATTATAGGTTCAATAGATATACAATAGCCCTCGGCACTCGCCGGCAAGAGGTTAAGATTCCACAATTCCACATTAGCTAGCACTCATAGCTAGCTAAAGGCTAAGCAATCAATTTAGCATTTAATTACCAACCAAACATGTATTTAAATGCAAGCCAAACCATCAATTTACTCAAAAGGGATATACACGCGATTCAATCTCAATCTCAATAGAAATCCCTTGAAAACTCCATACAAACTTCCCAATAAGTTTAGATATCAATCACAAATGAAGCCATTCTAGAAAAACCAGAAAACAATGCTCAAGGGCCCACGGTCGATGCGACGGTCGATCCGACGGTCGATCCGACGGTCGATCCGACGGTCGACCGTGAGGCCACGGTCGATGTCACGGTTGATGCAATGGTCGACCGTGAGGCCAAAACGAGGAAAACCATAAGGGCGACGGTCGATCCACACATCGACCCTAGGAAGCCCAAAACCAACCAGAGTCGGACGGTCGATCCGACGATCGATCCGACGGGTCGATCCGACGGTCGACCGTGAGGCAAAATGGAAAAAGGAGAAGATCCCGCGGTCGATCCATGCATCGACCCTGGGAGGCTAAAAACCACACAGAGCCTGACGGTCGATGCGATGGTCGATCCGACGGTCGACCGTCAAGCCCAGAAAAAGCGTATCAACGCTTGACGGTCGATCCAACGGTCGACCGTCAGGCCTATTGCACTGTTCATTAGAACAGTGCCGGAAATCCATTTTCTTGGATTTCAAACCTCAAATCTTGTTAGAAATCAATGAGATTTTGCAAGCATGCGTAATTAACGATGGGGAAACCAATGGTGTAAAGAAATCACATTTTTTATGGTTAAATCTTCTATCTAGGTCAAAACGGGCGAAAACAGACAAAGCAGCGATAATACGAAAACGAGCTGTTAGAATACGGAAATCACAAGGTAGGAATACTTCAAACCATCCACAACACATGTGCAATGAGCTATATAACATTCTAACAAGTATTCCTATATCGAAAAGGCATTAAACCTATCCTAGGAGAACCCGATCACGAGATCGAGGTAGAAACACCTACTTGAGCAAGTAGGGCAGCTCCTCCACGCGTCCAACCAGTCAAGCCACCAAGATCCGAGCCTCGGAAGCCGCGCTCCGAAGCCCTAGCACAGCCGTAGGAGAGAGAGAGAGAAAACAACAGCAGAGAGGAAGAAGGAAAGAGAGAGAAAGGGACAGGGCTTATATAGAGATTCGGATAGATCTTAGTCGTCCGATTCGATCTTTCCTGATCGAGCTCTGATCTTCCGATCGGACGCACCCTTAAGATTCTAATCAAACACATACATCAATCCAAGGCCGTGTGTGAAACGCGGGTGTGAAACCGACCATCATGGGGCATATTTACCAAAATACCCCTGGGGTCGAAACCGCCATATGATCTCCCGATCGTACCCGACGCGAAACAAAACCAACAGGAAAACGGCCCTCGACCCACGCGATCGAGCCAGGTCAGATGGACGAGCCCTCACAGATCGGGAGCTCCCCCACCCAACAATCATCTAGCACATCCAGCTTACTTTGCTTTCCAGACGACCATACCACCCCTGCCCTAACCTGTTGAGCCGCACTGCATATGCTTCTCCATAGTGTGAGAACCTATCCCTCTACCCCTGTGGCTCGTTGTAAACTGCAAGGGCAATTTGGTAAATTGCGCATTATCGATTTGTTTCACACCCGCGTGTGCACACACTGATCATATTTGTGTTAGTATTTGATTAGAACGGTTAGATGGATCCGAGATCGAAAGATTCGGACTTGGGCTTGTGTTTTAGCCAAAGTCTAGCTTTCTTCACCTAAAAGATCAATTTTTCCTTGCTAGAAGATCGATCATTTAGTGCCAGAATGTCACGCCCCGCCCCGGGATATACCCACCCTGACCACGGGACACGAGAAAAGCCTGTTCTACACTAACACAACATAATCAACCTGCTAATTGTCACAATCTAAACCATAATAAACTCACTACATTATTCCAAACTTTCATAATCAATCACATAAATTCCAGTACTCCAATACATACTTTAAATAATTAATTACAATCCCCTGATTCCGAATACATGAATCGAATTATTACTCAACTCTCATAATCCCAAAATCACTACAACTCTCAAATGAATGTAATAAAATAAAACAAATGAACTTAATGCCGAATCCTCTGACGATCTCAAACTCGAGCGTCATCACCTGAAGAACCTGCAAAAGTAGGGGTGAGCAAAAAGCCCAGTAGGAGACTAACTAATGACATACAAGAAACTAACTAACAATCAACATAAGTATGCAATGCAATCTGGTGCCTAAGTCTTAGCTCAAGGGAAGTCACAACCTAAGCCCAAGCTCGCAATCGACCCATCGCTCTCCACCATGGTCCGGGCAACTACCCTACCAACCGTGGGCACAACTCGCTCTCCACCACAGTCCGGGACACTACCCTTGCAACTGTGGACACATCTAGACTGGCGTCGACCTGCAGACATTAGACTACCTCCCAATAGCCACTAAGACTAAGGTTCCAGAGAATCAATCGATTCTCGAACAATAATAATTAATTCTCTTATCCTAATTAGATTTCATAATCATTCTTCTAAAAATCCCGATCGATCACGGGACCACGTCCACCCGTAGCCTCAATCGCAAGTTCCTAGCCCCGACCCCGGCCTAGACCCATGCAGGGGCGGACCCATTCACAAATCAGGGGGGGCCCAGGCCCCCCCTGAAATTTTTTTTTTACCTTAGCCTTCTGTGGGCCCCGCTCCCCCCACGCCTACCCACATAGCCCCTGGCCCCCCCTAGACCTGAGTTACCCTTTCTCCTTTGGCTGGCCCCCCCTTGCTTGAGGGGCTGGGTCCGCCCCTGGACCCATGCAATGCGTTCTTGTACAAGATTGAACATCACCAGACCGTAGTACACATGTCCAAGACAACCATACTGTACCAGCATTTAAGTACAACTCCTAAGCACCACAGGATTGTATCTAATCACAGATCATCCAAACATGAAAGTAATTCACATACATACAAATAAGCACTTCCACATCACATTATTCTGCACAACCACCATTAGCCATAGCTAACACATCACAGACAACCATAATCTTCCACGAGAATGGATCAAACAACAATTCTACAATTCAAGCAAAATAACAGAACACGTATACAAAATAACTATAATGTAATCAGCATAGAATTACCAGCCTGAGCATCACATGAGATATTTATCTACACATCATCCATGATTTATGATAGTTATCAAACTTAGTTTCATGCATGTATTTAGATAGTCCACCTACCTCAACAGAAGAATAAGGACAGCTCCCCAGGCCAACAGATCCAAGTCCACGCAGGATTACAACCCCTCTACTTCCACTGTTAACATCAAATAAAACATCCTATTTAATTATACAATCAACCCAGCTGAAGCTAACACCATTCAAGATCCAATCCAAATCGGAACCATAAAGTCAACCTACTCTGTTCATGCGAATACAACAGGGCAGCACCCTTAAATTTACCAAATTCCATTCAGACAGTCACTGAGCATTAGACTCCGAGCAATGGACAGAGCAGCAAGACTTCAAACAAGATTTCCAAGAATTCAAGTAAGAACAGGATCGGATCCAAGAATCAAAAGTTTAATGTTTCTAGTAATCACAGCAACCCAACCCTTATAGAAACAAAGAACAATACCAGAGATGAAAGACTTCAATCTACAAGATCTAAAGCGAAGAAGAAAACAGAGCCAACCGACCCCTCCAAAACAAACCATTTTCTCAACCCAAACTGTTACTGAAATCCCGGTACCATCCATCCAAATCTACTGCGACATAGAAGCATACTATTAAACGCATCACATGCATCCCCGAAGGTACCCAGTTGAAACCCATGTTCCGATCTCTAGGAACCCAGCAATCCTATTGGTCGGAACTGGCCATGAGCAATAGAAGGAACTAGAACAAGGAAGACCAGCATAGCATGGCATGACATAGTATCGGAGCCCATCAAAACCAGAGAAAAGATCTCACCCGAAACCCATCAACAACCACAAGAACAGGGGAGAGAACGAGATCTTATAAGAATCAAAAACTCACAGCAATCCGATCACAACAAAACCCAATCATCCATAGATCTACACCAAGCCAACCGATCAAAGCAAGAACGCAACAACAAAAGAACCCAAACTCAATAATCAAGAGGAATCCGTCGGAGAAGAACGCGACAAGGAGAAGGAAAAAACAAACACGGTGAGGAAGAAGGGAATAGAGGAAGAAGGCTGATAACCTTCCGATGGCAAAACGTCTTCCCGCCGGCGATGACGATCTCGCTGGCGTCCGTCACGGGCGTCAAGCGCCGCTCTCTCTCTCTCTGGTTCGGCGGCTGGAGAAGGAGACGAAAGAAGGGGTTTGGTTTATAGTATCCTTAAGAATAGGTATTAGGTTTAGATCTTATTGATAAGGACTTTGCTAAAAACCCCCTTCGAAGAGTGGTAATTACATATAAGTTCTCAATTTGAATAAAGGTCATCACAACCTAACCTACTTAAAGGAATTTCGTACTCGAAATTCATAAAAGAGTACGTCACGGATATCGTAACGAAAGAATGAGAAGCATCCAAATCTACCAGCACATCTACCATCAAATTGAAAAGCTGCAAAGTACCTCTAATCACCGGCTGCTCCGCAACTGACGACTGCTGTGGCGGGTCCCACGATCGAAGTGCGTAGACTCTGCCCTGTTTGTCTACTGCTCCGCCTCCATTGTACTCTGCACCAGTGCCTGAACCCTGTGTCGTCTGCCTCGCAGTTGGCCCCGACGGACGCGCTCCTCCACTGCTAGGTCCTACACCGTGCGACTGCCTCTGACTACCCTGGCCCTGCGAACCGGCGCCTCGCGCCCCTCGCTCCAGGGGACAGTCCCGACGGTAGTGCCCCGGCTACTGGCAACCATAGCACACTGGAGGTCCATGTCCCGTACGGCGACCCTGGCTGCCTCCTGCAGGAATCGGGCCCGAGGATGATCCATCCGTAAGAAGAAGTTGTCTGCCCGGATCCTCTCGGCGATGATGTACAGGGTAAGGCTGCTGCTGGTCATCTCGACGCTGTGATATCAGGTATGGCTGATGACGAGGCTGAAGTCTCGGCTTGTCTCAGTGGCCTGATTGACCTCCCGAAGAGCTGGAAACTCCTGGAGCTGATACAATTGCTGGAGGTACAAATCTGGATCTGCACTCTAATAACTGCCTCTCTACTGCTAGTGCACTGTCAAGGACCTCTGTATATGTCTGGAATCGATGGGACGAAACTCGATCCTGAATCTCCGCCCTGAGCCCCTACTTGAACTGTGCGCCCCTCGCACTCTCCTCTGTCCCAGCTGCTCCCGCATATCGAAGCAAGTGACGATGTCGATTTGCATACTCCAGAATAGTATGACTTCCCTGGGTAAAAGACAGGTACTCCCGTGCATATAAGTCCTCAATTTGAATACGAGTCCTCACACAGAAAGTCAAGGCGCGATTGTCATGAAGGATCGATCGATCATTTATAAGTCGGTTCGTTTGCCTATAAAGCGGGCGCGACCTTCTTCCTTGAATCCTTTTGAAATCCGCCGTTCTTGAGCTCAGATCTGGTCGGATTTTGGAGAGATTGAGGACGATCTAAGGCTTAGTAGTTGGGATTGAAGCAGCTTTTGCCTAGGTAGGGATTCCTACCTACTTGTTTTCCGGATTTGTGAGATTTGAGTTTGATTGAAGTTTGTTTTGCTTAGATCTGTTTAAATACAAGTTTGTTTTCAATGAAATCTTCAATTTTGGACTCGTGGTCCTTCGTACTACCAGATCCCAGAGTTTTGTGGGATTTGGTGGAGTTTTCCGGCGGTATTTCACGCCGGCGGTTCGCCGGTGAACCCATTCGGATCGATCTTTCTTGAGGAAAGATAGATCATTTGCGGGGCGGCATGCCCAGCCCGAGCAGGATCGATCCTTCTGTTGGAAAAGATCGATCCATGCTTGGCTGGCATGGCGGGATCCGTGTCATGAAGAAGATCGATCCTTCTGGTAGAGAATATCGATCTCTTCTGGTTGACAGGGACGAGTTTTCTTCCAAGCACTAAGAAGATCGATCTTCTCTGGAAGAGAGATCGATCTCTTAGTGGTTGAGGGGCGTTTTCAATGGGTTTGCCCAAGGGGTTTCACATATGTGGTTTTCTTTATAGTCTTATAAACTTGTATATATCCTTAAGCATGCTAGCCCCATATTAGGAGTAGTGGTGAACCAGGAGAGTGATGACTCCTGGGATGTTTAGAATAAGTGGGCGAGTGGCCCTACAACTTTCCTTAGCCTTGCATGCCGGCGTGCGCCGAGGGCTTTATCTGTGTGGTGTACCTTCTGTTGTTTGCGGGGCTGCTTCCCGATGCAGGTTGCTGGTGAACTGGCTAGCAGTTCTTGACCTTAAATACTTGTTCACCACCCGAGGCCGGCAGAGTGTCGAGCCTAGACCTTGCTTATGTTATCATCACATGTGCTGCAGGCTTACATGTTTTATATGTGTATGTTCATCGCATGTGTCCTGTTGTACTTTAGTTGCATAAGGTTAGGGCGTGGGCGATCTGTGGGTCGCCATCCCGAGGCTTGGATGCTCAGATTTAGCCCTAGGACCGGGGTTGGGTAGCTTGGTCCTAGTTTGAATTGTGGTGTACAGTCGCTTTCGATGATAGGTATAGATGACTCGTACACCTGTTGCTTGATGATTGTTAGAGGTCGTGTCGGTCTCTAGTCGAGTTCTGAGGTGTAGCCGGTGTCCAGCTATGATGACTCTTGAGTAGAGGGTGTGCCTAGTCAGCGGTGCCATTTCTCGCCAGCAGTGCCGGTTCCCTGCTTGTGAGTCAGCAGTGTTGGTTCATGCTCACTGAGTGTGACCCATCATGTGACCAGTTCTTCTAAAAGATCATGATCGTGGACCTCAGGGACACGCGGTGGGGTTATGGGGCCCCTGTATACACCTAGGCTTTACTAGAGGGTGACACTGTTGGGTTTCCCTCTTCCTTTTATGTGTCGTAGTGTAGTTTCCCTGCTGAGCTTAGTTTCTCACTTCTATCCGGGCTGTGTTTTACAGATGCAGGCGTTAGCTCCTCTTCGGTGGCCCCTACCGGGCAGTTGGTCTGCGGTGCGGCGACGCCAGACGGAGTCTGAGAGGTGGTGATCATTTACTGTTTTCAAACCCCCTTTGTTAGTTAGTCTCCTACGGGAGTATATAAATGTTGTATTTGAATCTTCGCATCTTCGAGGATATGTATATTACACTTTTGGGATTGTAATCCTTGGTTTGAGGTTCTGTTGATTATAGTCTTTTAATTGAGGGTGTTTTGATGAATTGCTAGGGATACTATTAGGTTAGAGGGAACCCTCGCCAAATTTTCCGCGGTTTGTTAGGTTTCGGTTCACATCGCCCGCCCCGGTTGGGCTTTCGCGGGTCGGGGCGCGACACACAGGGACGAACACCTCGCCGGAGTTGATGCTGCTGGTAGCCGACCCCGCTAAAAGTATTTACTCCTCACTAATCTTGTCCAAATGGTGTTCTTCCCATCCAACAAGAATGAGGCTCATCGCATCCTCATGGTCTGTTGCCAAGTACAGAGATCACGCAAGCCAAGGCCGCCTCTCGATTTATGTTGGCAAACCATGCTCCAAGCTACAACAGAGAACCCACCTATTCTACCTCTCCATAGAAAATTCTTGATCAGCATCTCATCTTCCTGATCACTCCAACCGGCACTGGCGTGGCCATCATCTGGAAGGCATGCATTGTCTGTAGATCAGATTGGACCAGCACTACCCTCGAAGCATCCGCCAGTCTCCTGGCACTCCATGAACTAAGGCGGTTCTGCACATACTCAATGAAGGCGTTAAAGTCATGCTTTTGCAGCCGTCTAGAATCTAACGGGATCCCGAGATACCGCCATGGTCCTCCTTGCATAGCCAAACCAGTCCGTCTCTTCAACCTCTGTCGCCGTCTCCATGACAGCTTGGGGGGAAACTTGATACTAGACTTGTTGGGGTTCATCTCTAAGCCAGAAAGTCTCTCCGCGCAGGACATTTAATAGCTTCAGTGCTTCCTCAGATTTGGCTCTTGTGAAGAAAAAACAGTCATCCACATATAGCAGATGGCTGAACTAAAGTCATCCCGACCATAATGCACCCCTTCAAGAGCAATGAGAGGTCTAGCTAATAGTGAGGATAAGACCCTTTGGCAGAGTATGAATAAATACAGCGACAATGGATCTCCATGTCTAAGCCCCCTATGTGACTTGAAAAAAAAACCACAGACCCTTCCATTTATAATAAGAGAGAACTTCGGTGATGAGACACATGCCATGATCCACTCAATCCATCTAGAAGGGAAATTCATATTAACCAACACTTGGCGTAAGAAGTCCCACTTTACCGAGTCGTATGCCGCCCTCAGGTCAATCTTGATAGCCATAAGAGCATGATCCCGTGGGGCATACTGCAGCGTGTGCAAAAGATCCTGTGCTGCACCAAGATTGTCAAATATGGACCTCCCAGAGATAAAAGCAGACTGCTCCAGCCCTACAAGACGTTCCAACAGCGGATGAAGCCTGTTCACCAAAATGGAAGAGATTAGTTTGTAGGGTGATTACAGAGGCTTATGGGGCGAAACTCCTTGACCCTTCGAGGATTGTCGACCCTTGGAATGAACGTAATGAAGGTGTCATTCCAGTGCGGGGGAAGGGAGCCAGTAGAGAAAAAACTCTCAATTAACTCCACCAGACTCGGTCCACAAACATCCCAATGTTGCCGGTAGAATTCACAAGGGATCCCATTTGGGCCGGCACACTTGAAATGCCCCATACAGTCTCCCTCCTCAAGCCAAGCCGACCTCCTATGCTGAGCAACATATGTGTCATGCTGGCCAAGAACAACGACATGAAGGTTCTCAAGTTCTCTCATCCGTATTTCTTCCTCAACCGAAAGACTGTCATTCTCCTCCTGAAGGTAGAGCGTATCAAGGTGCTGAAGTGTGCGTTGGTGGGTGTTAAATAGATCAAAATCATCATGCCTGCTCCAGCCCTTGACTGCTTTTTTGACCTATTTGATCCACCCTTTGAACTTGTACTGAGAAGAACCAGTCCTAGATCTGGACCAAGCTCGGGCAACAACCTTACGGAAGTCCAGAAGGGGTATCCACAGTTGTTGGAGCTGAAACATCGAAGGACCAGGGAGATCTCGCTGAGGTGTAGTGTCCAACAGGATCGGCCTATGATTAGAAGAATAATACTTTAAGTGATGTATCTCTGCATGAGGAAACCAATGATGCCAATCAGGGGTGCAAAGCCCTCTTTCTAGACTTTCGAAAATACGATCACGCCCAAACTGGCGGTTACACCAAGTAAATGAAGGGCCACGAAATCCCAAATCCACTAAGTCATCTTGTAATATGAAGGAGAGGAAATCCTGCACCTTCGGGGAATATGAGAAAGGAACTCGACCTCGTTTCTCCGACGGGGCTGCAACAACATTCCAGTCTCCAATCATTAAGTGAGGCCAACCCAGAGAGTTAATTCTGTGAAGATCCTGCCATAGAGTAACTCTCCCACTCCTAGAACGGGCAGCATATACAGCTGAAACAAACCATTGTCCACATCCCTCTGAAGTGATGCAGCCATGAATTGCCTGCTTAGAGAAAAGAAACATCGCCCAATGTAGTCCTCCATATCGCTAGGATACCACCTACGACCCGGTGAAGGAAGTAGGAATGTACGCCACGCATCCCCCAACTGCCACTAAATATGCCCCAGATGGGACTCGACAACAACTGCCTCCAAAATAAATAACATATCCAACTTTTGTTCAACCAGTAATCTTCGGAATTGTCGCAAAACTCGCTTGGGCTCGAGTCCATGGCAGTTCCATGCGAAGATGCGTGTCAGGGGGACAGTCACTGAGATTGGGGACCCTGAACAGGGGTCCCGTTCCGTGTTCGTTTCGCGCGGCTGCCAGGATTCTCTTCAGCATCGGTATGCATCAACTCCACAGTAGGTTGGTTGGTCAGCAGTGGGAAGCTGAACCCCGACGGGCCCTCCTTCAGTTGTCCACCCTCCAACCCAGGCATTTGTAGTGGTCCGGGTGGACTGTGTTGATCCTAACCTTGTTTTGATGATGCCAATAAACATTAAATGATAAAATATATGTTTAACATTTATTACCCCTTTAATTGGAAGTCTTAAATTCAATATTTAAGTTATTTTTGTACTGACGGTCGATGCAAGGATCGACCGTGGGAATGTGGCGGTCGATCTATGAATCGACCGTGGTGAATGCTTCATACTTGGAAATATGCGTATTGGCTCACGGTTGATCGGTGCATCGACCATGGGAAGTGTTTTTCTTCACAGAGCCTGACGGACGATACGACGGTCGATGCGGCGGTCGATCGTGGTGCATTAATGAAGAAAGTAAAGAAGCGACGGTCGATCGGTGCATCGACCCTGGGAAGCGTTTTTTTCTTCACAGAGCCTGACGGACGATGCGACGGTCGATGTGGCGGTCGACCATGGTGCATATATGAAGAAAAGTCAAGGAGCGACGGTCGATCCGAGCATCAACCTTGGGAAGTTATTCTCTTAACAAAGGCTTACGGACGATGTGACGGTCGATGTCACGGTCGACCGTGAGTGTGACGGACGATGCGTGGATCGACCGTCGACCAAAAAGGCTGAGTTTTTTATATGGGACGGACAATGCATGGATCAACCGCCAGCAGCGCGCAGAGTAAAAAACTAGCCATTGGAGAGTTGTAGAGAGCCGTTGGGGCTCCTTGTTGAGCTGGTTGAAGCCCAAGTATAAGTAGTTCCTTCATGTAAACATGCTACGACTTTTATCATTATTATTGAGATCATCTGAGCAAGTTCTAGAAAAGATTTCTACTTATTCTCCTTTGAGCTAAAACCTTTGTAAGCCTTCTTCAAGTGTGAAGAGGTATCTTGAGAGATAGTCAACAGCAAGTGGCTGTGTGTGTAAGGTCACCAAGCACCACGAAGCTTGGAGGAAAAGCTTGTAAGGGATTTGCAAGTAGTGGAACCTCAAGGGGAGCCTTGAGAGAAGTGGACGTAGACCAAGAGTTGGGTCGAACCACTATAAAATCGGTGCCATCTCTCTAACCCTTTTAATTGTATTCTTACATGCCTCTTTGCTTTAGTTTCATCTCATCTACAAACATTTAAAGTGTTGTTTCTCTCCTACCTGGTTTTTCCATTAAACTAGATTTTCGAAAAGAATCCAATTCACCCCCCTCTTGGACCTTCAAACTGTTCTGATGCAGAGCTGCAAAATGCTTCTCCACGCCATAGGTAAGGAATTGCAGGCGCGTCACCTCATCAAGAGGCTGTGAAGTAGCAGGCGTTGTTGAAGTGGGTGAATTGCCCCCATTATAACCTCGCGGAACAACTAAAGGCAAGGATGACGTTGGTTCCTCTGCTCCCGTGCATACAAAGCAACCTTATGCTTTGACAACTCAGCCAGTTCCTCATCCTAGAATTTGATCTTCTCCTCCCCCAGAAGGCTAAACCTGTTAGATTTCTGAGAGCCCAACTTATCTGGGCAAGGCTTCACCTTACTGGTATCCCCCTTAGAAAGGATACGACCTGTATCCCTGGTACGTTGGGCACCAAAATACAAAGGAACCCTCCATCGCTTTCTTGCCTTTATCTGTAGGATCCGTCTCAATCCGATTGCCTATTTGAATATTCAAATCCCGCTCCTCTTGCCTAGATTGGTTATCACCAATCATAGGAGAGCTATTTTGATTTTCCGATAAATTAGGAAAGATTTGGCCCCCTGTATTCTCCTGCACCCTCCAATCCTGAACTTTCGGTTGCCAAACTTGCCATCGTCTATCCTCATTCGCCGGCTGATTGCCTCCCGGCCGATCAGCCCAGCGCCCTCTATTCCTGTCCCACCATCTTCTAGGTTGAACTGTTTGCCAGCCTTCCTGCACCTTAGCATTATGTTTCTGCAATTCACCCCCCGCATCTGCATCTTCTCCAGGCATAGTGACAACTACTGGGACTTGAGCGCCACCTTCATTATAGACCGGTGTCTAAGCCGCCAACTGATTCCGATCAGGTGTCACCTGTGAAACATGAACACACCCGCACCTAACCTTCGGCCGACCAAACATACCACAGGACTCACAAATTAGTGGGTTCTCATAGATCAGTTGCTGCGTAAAGCCCTCCTTCACCCGCATGGAGTCAAGAAACGAGACAGTGGTGTCCTTCCTCACCGGCAAAGTAACATAAACTTCCACACACACACGTGCATACCGGCCACGATCGAAGAATTTGGTGGATGCATCAATTCTAGCGGCCTCCCAATGGTAGCAGCAATGATCAGGAACGACTCCCGTTAAGACATGTCAGACGGAAGATCTAGCAAACGAACCCAGACCGCGACCTTCGAAAAATCCGACTCCGTAGGCCGGAAGCAGGGCCTCCACCGGATCAGAGAAAGGGTCTTCCCGTCAATAGTCCATGGACCACCCGAGAGCACCTGTAAAAGATCCTTTTTGTTTGCAAATTTAAACAAGAAAACCCCATGAGGTTGATCGGTAACAAGGAAAGGCTCTGACGTTTTCCACACGAACGCCAAACGTCGTCGGAGATAGTCAAGACCTACACGCCCTCCAAAGAATAGCCCCAACAATGAGTGCTCCCATTTCTTCTGGCACCGTGCCATAACCTCCGGTGGAATAAAAGCCTCCTCCTGTCCTGAGATTGCTATATTACGCAGTTCCTCATCCCCCACCATGTTCCCCATCTCACGATCTCCAGCCACCACCTTAGCCCAAGAGCCACCCTTCCCCTCTCCTTCGCCAGGCGACGTCGGAGGAGGACTGCCATGAACGATGGGATCTCCATCGCTCTCAGAGTCCATGAAATGGTGATAGATAGTGAGTGAGGTCTCTTGTTTTTTTTCACACTTCCGTATAACCTACTAGACCAATTTCAGAAACTAGCTAGTTTCGCCCTCGATATTCATGAATCCAAACAACTCCAATGGGTTTTTGTTTTTATACCCTTCCAAACAGTGCCATACCATAAACCCCCAGAATCGCAAGAGACTTGCGCATGGCCACCAAAAAAAAAGGAAATGTTTTGATTATTGTTGTAGAATGTGGACATGTGAAACATCACATTCTCAGAGTGGATGACCAACCAACATAGGTAATCAATGCTCATAAATGTAAGTTGACAATTGATATTTACGACAAACTCGTGTAAGTTGTCATCTTCCGCCCCGGATGCCTATATAAGGATGGGATTGGATGAACAACTGGGTAAGAGTTTGGTGATCGCCTATATAATCTTCATATATCTCCCTTATCATTTAAGCTATTTGATCTCTTGGGTGTGTTGCTTTTAACATATTTATAACATTTTATCAGCACGAGACTCTACCAGATTAAGATCATCATATATATCACTAACCTCTATTTTATATTTGTTTTTGAAATATCATCATTTTATTATTTAGATTTGTAGTGTCTGAAGCACACATAAGTTTATACCTGAAGTACAAATTAAGTGTCGCGCCCCGACCCGCGTAGGCCCAACCGGGCCGGGCGACGCGAAGCGGAACCTAACCTACTGTGGAAATTTTGGCGAGGTTTCCCTCTAATCATAGTGGTTACCCTAGCAATTCTTAATCATCCTCTATTATACAATCATTCACAACTCAAAGACTGAAACTGATATATTACAAAACCTCAAAACAGGGAAACTATATATTTATCACTCCCGTAGGAGACTATATATAACAAAAGGTAAGACTGTGATCGCCGCTCCTCAAGCACCGCCAGACGCCGCCACGTCACCAAACACCAGCCCGGTAGGGGCGACCGAAGAAGAGCTAGCGCCAGTACCTGCAAAACGCAGCCCGGGTAGGACTGAGCACTAAGCTCAGCAGGGACACTACACTACGACACTCATAAGGGAGGGAACACAACAGTGTCGCCCTCAAGCAAAGGCTGGGTGTACACAGGGGTCCTGATACGAGTCGATCCGACTCGACCAACTGGACCCGAACCCAGAAGAGGAACCAAGCTGGTTCAACCTCTTTCCTAGTTTGACTTGGACTTCCCTAGTTCAAACTAGAGTATTTAATTAGTATTTATCATTAGTCTTTTATTGAGTCCTAGTTGATTGTTAGGAATTAATTAAGAGTCCCTTTGAGTTAGGAAGTTGAGTTGAGTCAGAAACCTTATTACTTGCTAATTAAGCAAGGGGTTTTTCTAGTGGATTAGGACTCTGTCAACGTCTCTATAAAAGGACCTTAGTAGTTTGTATTAGGTTATGAATGATGCATGATGATGAATAAATTATGAGTAGTTGATAAGTTATCATAGGAGTAGAAGTAAAGTAGATTCCACCCGAAATCCACCATAGATCCACCTTTCTTCCCCGTCGGTCATCTTCTCCGCAGCCGGCATCGCCTTCACCTTCAATTTCCTTCTCCCCGTCACTTTCTCTCTCCGCCACGTCAGCGACCCCACCGCCACGTCAGCGCCACGTCAGCTCATCTCCTTCCTTTCTTCTCTCCCGTGCCAAACCCTCGCTCCCGCCGATCTCTACCGCCGTTCTCCCTTCTCCGGCCACCCCCGCTGCCATCCAAGGCCAACACCGTCTTCCCTGAGCCACCACGACTCCGGCCATACCTTTCACGTCGCCCCACTCCATCTTCTCCGGCGATTCCCACGGCAACCCATCGTCCCCGACCTCCGTCCCCATCGCCGTCATCCGCCATCAACCCCGATCTCACCTCCAGACCCATCTAAATCCATCGCCTATCTCCCCCGACCCTCTTTCTGACGTCCCCAGCCACTCCCGGAGCCTCCCTCGTCGTCCCCGACGCCGGCCGACCCTACCTTCACCGCCGTCTTCCCCAGATCCGGCCGATCCGCCACCCATCTCCCAGATCCGAGCCGTTGGATCTCTTCCCCACCGTCCAACGACCTTTCCTGACACTACCCCGACCGCCGCCGCCGCCCCTCCGCCGGCGATCCACTCCGGCGACTTCTCAGCCCTCGGATCCAGGCTGGTTCAGCCAGCCAACTTGATTCAGCCACTTAGCCCACTTAATTGGTTCAGCCGAGCCACTTAGTCTGGATCCAGCCCAATCCAACTTGATCAGCTTGATCCAGATTACTTCAGACTTGACCCAGTCAAGTCCCATCCAATCAGGCTTAGCCAAATTCGATCCAGCTTCAGCCAGATCCGATCCAGCTCAAGCCAGATCCGATCTAGCTAGCCAAATCAGCCCATTGGACTCAAATCAAGTCCGATCAGGCCGATTCTGATCGATTGGAGCAGTAGAGACCCATTACGAGAGGATCACGAGTAGACCGCTCGTAACAACTTGGTATCAGAGCTCCGTTCCACCGACTGTGCGGTTTATAACCTACTGGAAACTTCGCCACCATGTACGGAGTACCCCAGGAAAGTTTGGAGCAGCAATTCAAGATTATGCAGTCCCAGTTGAAGCTCTGTTCAACTTTGATGGAATGCCAAAGCAGAAACTTGGAGCGCACCAGTAGACAGTGGGAGCAGATTACCAGTAGATGGTCAACTGTGAGTCAAACAAGTTCCATAGGGATTCAGGTTTTGAGTCAGACCCCTGCTCCAGCTGCAACCCAAATTATGGAACCTGACCCCGAGCCAACTCGGATTAGGACTCCGACTGAGACTCCTCCTGCAACTCCGAGAGCAACCACAATTGCAACTCAGAGTTTAACTTCGCCAGACCCGGGTGAACACTTGCAACTATCTTCCCATGATTTTTCCGAAATTTTTCCTATTTTTCCATATTTTCTCGGAAATTTCCATGGTTTTCTCTCTCTTCCCGGTTCGGCTCACCCACGGCTTATCCACGTGGCTCGTCTTCTTCCTCGCGACCGGCTCATCGCGGGCTCGGAACGGCTGAAGAGTGAGCCGTCCCCATCCCTCCACCGGCGATCGTCGCCTGGCCGCCCTTTCATGGAAAGCCCGCCCCAGGAGCTTAGGCGACCTTCCCCGTCGCCTTCCTACCCGGTCCAGGCCTCGCCCGTCCTCTCCACCGGCTCCGGTGACTGCACCCGACAAGGACTCGGAAATCCACCGCCCTATGCCGCCGTTCAACACCACCTTGGACCTCGGAAATACATCCAGAAGGACCGGCGTCCTTCCCCGAAGCCACCTTGGCCTGCGGCGACCACGAAGGAAGCCTGGATCGCCGGGATCCAATTCCGACGAACTCCCCTGTTCCGGCATCCTTCAATCCGCCACTTCCCGGGAATGATCCCAAGATCAAACATCACTAGAAAGGTCCCAAGACCTTCACGAACCGTTTCCACCCATCCCCGGCTACCGATGAGCCCTCCTTCACCGCCGATCACCGGCGACGTTCTCCACCGCGCCGCCACCTTCAGATCCGGTGCATCCGAGGCCCAATCCGACGATCATACCGTACGGATGGAACCCCCTCGTCCCTACGAAGCTTCCTGTGCCGTTGCCACACTCCGGCGACCATGTTTCGCCGTTGATCCAGCTCCGGCAACTTCTCAGCCGTCCGATCAAGACTGCAACTTGATCCAGCCGTTTGATCAGCCTGATCTTCGATCCAATGGTTCCGATCTTCGATCTGAACCTGATCCAAGAGTCCCCAGCTATCAGGACCATCCAGATCAACTCCAAGTGATCCAGATGCATCCTCAGCCGTTGATAAGCATCCGAAGGTTGATATGAGTCATCAAAGGAGCTACCCTCCTTATTCAGATGCCATATTCAATATGATCAGATCTGATTATGATGGTAACACCGGTTTGGCTCAACTGATTCAAGTCCAGATTGACACCGGTAGAGCCAACCAAGTCAGACATGTTTGGACCAGAGTACGACTCAGCACAGCTGAAGATTCAACTTGGTTCAACCAATTTCAAGCCCAGACAAGTGCAGCAGAAGCATGGTCCAGCCATCTTCACTTCAGATTGGACCAAAGCCAGCTTGACCCAGATTCCAGCCAAGTCCCTGCACAGTTGATCAGACCATGGAGATCAGATCCCATCCTATGGTCATGGGCAACTCTACTGATGGGACATGATGAAGATGATCCAGGAGAGCCATTGAAGATCATATTCCTGGAGCTACCTGAGCCGTCAGATCGACCTCCAGATGCTCCATCCTCTGCACGATCCATCAGATGCTTGGTACTGCTACCACTGGACCCGTCATGGGATCGACCTGGTTTCTCCCCACCGAGTCCAGAGCTACAAAAGCAAGTTGATTCGGTCCAGCCACATAGAGCCATCCTACCTGACTTAACTCTGGCCTTGAGGACAAGGCCAATTTTGAAGGAAGGGGGGGTGATACGAGTCGATCCGACTCGACCAACTGGACCCGAACCCAGAAGAGGAACCAAGCTGGTTCAACCTCTTTCCTAGTTTGACCTGGACTTCCCTAGTTCAAACTAGAGTATTTAATTAGTATTTATCATTAGTCTTTTATTGAGTCCTAGTTGATTGTTAGGAATTAATTAAGAGTCTCTTTGAGTTAGGAAGTTGAGTTGAGTCAGAAACCTTATTACTTGCTAATCAAGCAAGGGGGTTTTTCTAGTGGATTAGGACTCTGTCAAGGTCTCTATAAAAGGACCTTAGTAGTTTGTATTAGGTTATGAATGATGTATGATGATGAATAAATTATGAGTAGTTGATAAGTTATCATAGGAGTAGAAGTAAAGTAGATTCCACCCGAAATCCACCATAGATCCACCTTTCTTCCCCGTCGGTCATCTTCTCCGCAGCCGGCATCGCCTTCACCTTCAATTTCCTTCTCCCCGTCAATTTCTCTCTCCGCCACGTCAGCAACCCCACCGCCACGTCAGCTCATCTCCTTCCTTTCTTCTCTCCCGTGCCAAACCCTCGCTCCCGCCGATCTCCACCGCCGTTCTCCCTTCTCCGGCCACCCCCGCTGCCATCCAAGGCCAACACCGTCTTCCCTGAGCCACCACGACTCCGGCCATACCTTTCACGTCGCCCCACTCCATCTTCTCCGGCGATTCCCACGGCAACCCATCGTCCCCGACCTCCGTCCCCATCGCCGTCATCCGCCATCAACCCCGATCTTACCTCCAGACCCATCTAAATCCATCGCCTATCTCCCCCGACCCTCTTTCTGACGTCCCCAGCCACTCCCGGAGCCTCCCTCGTCGTCCCCGACGCCGGCCGACCCTACCTCCACCGCCGTCTTCCCCAGATCCGGCCGATCAGCCACCCATCTCCCAGATCCGAGCCGTTGGATCGTTTCCCCACCGTCCAACGACCTTTCTTGACACTACCCCGACCACCGCCGCCGCCCCTCCGCCGGCGATCCACTCCGGCGACTTCTCAGCCCTCGGATCCAGGCTGGTTCAGCCAGCCAACTTGATTCAGCCACTTAGCCCACTTAATTGGTTCAGCCGAGCCTCTTAGTCTGGATCCAGCCCAATCCAACTTGATCAGCTTGATCCAGATTACTTCAGACTTGACCCAGTCAAGTCCCATCCAATCAGGCTTAGCCAGATTCGATCCAGCTTCAGCCAGATCCGATCCAGCTCAAGCCAGATCCGATCTAGCTAGCCAAATCAGCCCATTGGATTCAAATCAAGTCTGATCAGGCCGATTCTGATCGATTGGAGCAGTAGAGACCCATTACGAGAGGATCACGAGTAGACCGCTCGTAACAGGTCCCATAACCCCACCGCGTGTCCCTGAAAGGAGGCCTCAGTCATGGTCCCCAGCCGAACTGGTCCCATACTGGGTCGCCCTCATCGAGGCAGGAAACCGGCACTGCCATCTCACTAGCAGGAAACCAACACTGCTAGGCGGGCAACCAACACCGCTGAGTAGGCACCGCCTACCAAAGAGACAGTGAACCGGACACCGGCTACACCTCAACACTCGGCTCGAGGCCGACACGACCTCTAAACATCAAACAACATGTATTCAGGTCATCTAACCCTATCATCGAAATCGACTGAATACTACAAATCGAGTCCTGGACCAAGCTACCCGCAACGGTCCTAGAGCTAGATCCGGGCTACCCGAAAACCCCGGATCGGCAACGCCCTACACAGATGCAACTAATGCACAACACAATGCATGATATGCTCATACGCAGGGTAATACAGTTAAACACGCTATAGTATGTGATGATATAAATAACAGGGTCTGGGCACGGCACCCTGCCGCCCCGGAGTGGTGAACAGGTAAATAAGGTCTAAGGACTGCTACAGTGGTACCCCCACCAACTGTCAGCAGTCCACCACAACACATGCACTGGGAAGCAGCCCCGCAAACAACAGCCCATAGATATCACAGATAAAGCCCTCAGCGCACGCCGGCATGCAAGGCTAGGGAAAGCTGTAGGGCTACCCGCCCGTTTATTCTAAACATCCCGGGAGTCATCACTCCCCCGGTTCACCATTGCCCTATTATATGGCTAACATGCTTAAACATATATACAAGGTATAAAGCGGTAAGAAAAACCGACATACCAAGCCCTGCGGGCAAAAGCCATGAAAAATCCTCACTGTCGAGCTAAAGAAGATCGATCCTTCCTCCCAGGAAGATCGATCTCTCTCTCGACAGAGGGCACCCTTCTCGTCGCGCCAAGAAAGATCGATCCTTCCTCCCATGAAGATCGATCTTCCTCGCGACGTAGGGTAACCATGCTACCCAAGATCTAGGATCGATCTTCTCCAAGCAGAGGATCGATCCTTCATCGGGCGCAGCATGACCAACCCAGAGGGATCGATCCTTCCTGATGGGTTCTCCGGCGTACTTCCGACGAGAAAAATCACCGGAAGATACATCCAAACCTAACCAAACTCTGGGATCTGATAGATCAAGATCCCACGAGTCCAAAACCGGTGAAATTACGGAAAACCAATAAGTATATTAACATATCTAAGCGTAAGAACATAATCAAACCGGAAAAACCAAAAACCCGGAAAAGATTGTAGGTAGGAATCCCTACCTAAGCAAGAGCAGCTTCAATCCAAGCTGCTAGGCCTTGGATCTTCCTAAAACTCCTTCAAAATCGGAAGATTGAGCTCCAGATCCACTGATTTCAAAAGGATTCAAGGAAATCCGCCGAGTCCGCTTTATAGGCGGACGAATCGACCTATGAGGGATCGATCTCTTCCTCCAAAGAGATCGATCTCCCATGACGAACTCAGCTTGACTTTCTGGCACAAGAAGATCGATCTCTTAGCCAGAGAAGATCGATCCTTTTTGTCCAAAAAGCTAGACTTGGGCAAGAACTCAAGCCCAAGCCCGGATCTTTCGATCCCGGGTCCCACTAACCATTCTAACCAAACATTACCACAAACATGGTCAGTGTGTGCACACGCGGGTGTGAAACAAGCCGATAAGGCGTAATTTACCAAATTGCCCTTGTGGTCCACGACGAGCCACAGGAGTAGAGGGACGGGTCCTCACATCCTAATACCTTTAAAGGAAATCTCGTCCCGAGATTCGAAAAAGGTAGGGCTCGGAAGCAAAAGAAACAGCTACACTAGAAGACAGGACAAAAGTTACCTCGAGAAGGGAACAAGTGCGGATACTCCTGTCGCATGCGCGCCTCACGCTCCCAGGTCATCTTCTCGACGCCTCTGTGCCTCCACAGCACCTTGACCAAGGGAAACGTCTTGCCCCACAAGACCTGATCCCTCCGGTCAAGTACTCGAACAGGCTGCTCGACGAACGTCGCGTCTGACTCGAGCTCGATGTCATCCACTCTGATGACATGTGATGGGTCGGGGTGGTACTTCCTCAGCATCGACACGTGAAAAGTCGGGTGTACAACAGACATGTGCTGAGGAAGGTCCAAGCGGTAGGCTACCTTGACGACCCTCTCTAGGATCTCAAACGGTCCGACGAACCTCGGAGCCAACTTGCCCCCGCTGCCCAACCTAACAGACCCTCTGTACGGTGCTGCTCGCAGGAACACACTGTCGCCAACTGCGAACTCAAGCGATCGTCGCCTCTGATCTGCATAGCTCTTCTGCCGGCTCTGAGCCGTCAGAAGGCTCTGCCTGATCTGCACTAACCTCTTTGACGACCTCCTGACGAGGTCTGGACCGGTGAGTGAAGCCTCTCCAACCTCTGTCCAACACACTGGGGAATGGCACGGCTTACCGTACAACACCTCGAAAGGTGCTACTCCAAGACTGGACTGGTACCTGTTGTTGTAGGCGAACTCCACCAAGGGAACGTGCTCCTCCCAGCTGCCTCCTGCGTCGAGGACACATGCTCTCAGCATGTCCTCCAAGATCTGAATCGTCCGTTCTGACTGCCCGTCTGTCTACGGATGAAACGCCGTACTGAAGGTAAGGAGTGTGCCAACTGCCTCCTGAAAGCCCCACTAGAACCTGCTGGTGAACCTGGGGTCACGGTCTGACACGATAGAAACTGGAACCCCGTGTAGTCTGACTACCTCTCTGACGTACAAACTGCCTAACCTGTCAGTCGAGTCTGTCGTCCGCATAGGCAAGAAGTGCGCCGATTTGATCAATCGATCAACAATGACCCAAATCGCGTCATTCCCCCTAGGAGTTCTCGATAGCCCGGTCACGAAGTCCATCGTGATGCGCTCCCACTTCCACTCAGCTAGTGGAAGCGGCTGAAGTAACCCTGGAGTTCGTTGGTGCTCTGCCTTGACCTTCTGACAGGTAAGGCAGCGCGATACGAACTCCGTCACTGCTCTCTTCATCCCGAGCCACCAGAACTGCCGCCGAAGATACTGGTACATCTTGGTTCCGCCGGGATGAACTGCAAAGCGAGAGTGGTGGAACTCTCGTAGGACGTCGTCTCAAAGAACCGGATCTGCTAGAACTACTACTCTGCCTCGGAACCGTAGCCCTCCGTCTGCACCCTCTGTGCCCGCTGCTGTGCGTAACTCCTCGAGCTCTGGGTCACTGTGCTGTGCCTTTAACACTCTGGCTAGAACTGCAGGCATACTCTGCACTGCATAGAGAAAGCTGTTGGATCCCCGATCCTCAAACTCTAGCCCCAATTGGCCCGCCGTCTCTAGAGCCTGCCACTGCCGCGCTGACAAGCCGCAACTGCTGCTTTGGTGTCTCTCACCTGTCTGCTCAGCGCGTTTGCTACGACGTTTACCTTACCAGGATGGTAATGCAACTCAAAGTCGTAGTCCTCCAGTAGCTCCATCCAGCGTCGCTGCCTCAGGTTGAGGTCACATTGGGTGAAAACGTGCGTCAAGCTCTTATGGTCCGAGAAGACAGAAAACTTCTCGCCATAGAAGTAATGACGCCAGGTCTTCAGGGCGAAGACCACTGCTGCTAGCTCCAAGTCGTGGGTCGGGTAGTTCCTCTCTTGGTTCTTCAGCTGGCGAGAACCATAGGAAACTGCGTGGCCCTCCTACATGAGGACACACCCCAAACCCTCACCGCTGGCGTTGTAGTAGACACTGTAACCAACGCCTCGCTCGGGGATGATCAGCACCGGTGCACTGGTCAACCTGGTCCTCAGCTCTACGAAGGCTCGCTCACAAGCATCATGGCACACGAACGGGATGGCCCTCTGTGTCAGTCTGGAAAACGGTCCGGCAACTCTGGAGAAGTCCCGCACGAACCGCCTGTAGTCTATGCAAAGTCGAAGGGTATGATGAGTGCATGAAAGTGCACTCTGAACAACCTTAAAACCATCTCAATTGCTATATCTTCACCCTTAATCAACTTCTTTAGCACTATTTTTATACTTTTATATGCTTCACATAGTTGTTTGGAAAATGCAGGAAATTGGAGCTAAAAGAACCTGAAAAGAGTATATGGATCAACTTCAACAATTAATCTGTACCTGTTCTTGAAGAACCAGATGATGTTCCATATATGGTTGGAAAGCTCTTGAAGTTTAGATTCTGGGGAATTTTACGGTTCGTGATTCCGAGTTTCCTAGAGGAAGTTACGGCAATTTCAGTACCGATGCGCAGTCTGAATGGCAGAAAGGAAAATAAGCTGGAAGTCCGAGCGATCCGCCGATCGATCGGACCTCACAGAATCGTGACAGAACATGCATTTTTTGGATGAATATGATCCGATCGATCCCTCCTTCGCTCCTATAGGGTCTGATCGATCCGACACCAATGGTCCGATCGATCGGACTCGGAAAAAGTCAAAAACAGCGGATTTTTACTCAACCAATCGATCCAACATTCATAATCCGATCGATCGGACTTCGGAATTAAAGAGTGACAGAACGTATGCTTTTTAGAGGAGCAGAGTTCGATCGATCCGTCCATCGATCGGACTCGGGCGTAAATAGAAGATTGGAGATTTCAAGAGACCGATCGATCCAACATCCCGAGAAGGATCGATCGGACTTGCCCAGTGATGAAAATCAACAGTTTTGATTAATCCGAGTTTACTAATTCTTGGACCCTATAAATAGGAAACTTAGGGCTAATCAAAGGGGACTTCTTGGACGTTTTTGGAGGCTCTTTCTGGACGTTCTCCAAGGGAAGAAGATGAAGACATCTCCATCCATGGCCGAGTAATCCGCGGGCATGGCGGACGGATGATCTAGCGAGGACTAGGGCTTCTTCTCCAACAATGGTTCATAGTTTTTAATCTTTTTTGTTAAACTCTTCTTATGTATTGGATCTTCACAGATTGCTTTGTGGTTAAACATTATTATAAATCCAGTCATGCTTCTTTTATGATATTGTGATCTCATAGTTATCTCTTTTGATTCTCCTACCGAGTCTTGCGAGACCTTTGCTATGCATTGCCCGTAGTGACAGCTGGTATTGTGTATTCTTAGGGATCTGGTTAGATAAGGTTGGGGCTCTATACCGTGAGATCTTTGCTATGCATTGCCGATTGTGAGAGTTGGTATTGTGTATTCTTAGAGATCCGGTTAGAGTTAGGGCTTTGTCCCGATGAACTTTTGCTGCGCGTTGCCTGTAGTGACAGCCGGTATCGTGTATTCTTAGGTTTGGTTGGATGAAGTTAGCACTATAAAAAGGAAGGACCAATCGTAGGAAGATACATTTATATTTTATCAGATTCATAATTCTATATCTTCCGATTAAGGCGATTGGGATGTGAATCCCTTAACTGAGTATTATATGAACCATTGAGAAGAGAAGAACCTTAATCCGAGTGAAGTGATTCTTGAAGCCTAGCCTTATCAAAAGCCTGATATCTTTAGTTAACATTACATTATCATTAATCCTTTGATCTAATTTAATTTAGTTAGCTTTCTTCATTGCTTTCAATTCATTGTTATTTGTATTTCTGGATCTTTCCTGCTTGTCTCTCTGTGGGATTCGACCTCTCTTATGCTGTACTGCACCGCGACCGCTGTGCGTGACACATTTGAGGGACATCAAAAATTGGCGCCGTTGCCGGGGAGACGGTTCAGAAAAGTGCCAGAATCAACAAATCACGATGATTGAAGACATCGAAGGCGGTAACTTTTTTCCCTTTTCTTTGGATTTTTATTTCTTTTTCTTTAGTTTTCTTTATTTTCTTTTTAGTTTTGTTTTGAATTTTCGTTTTATTTTTACTTGGTGAAAAAAAAACTGACCAAAAAAAAAAAAAAAAAAACTGAAAAAAAGAAAGGATGGAAAATGAATTATATCATGACTATTTGAGATCATGTTCTATGAAGTCAAGACATGGAATGTCTCAAACAACAGTTCGTAAGAAAAGTATATACGAATTGAGCTTGGAGAATAGAACGAGTCATGTTTCTGTCAATGAGTATCTTCCTACTTATATGATTAACGCATTGAAAAGAAAGATTTCAACCTTTGCACAAAAGAATGATGAGACATTATGTGATGCATGGCAACGATTTAAAAGTTTAATAGTTTCATGCCCTCAACATGGTTATCCTAATTGGCGTTTAGTTAGCTATTTTTATTATGGATTAACTGAGCATGAACGTGAAATTCTTGAAACAAGATGCAGGGGTGAGTTTTTGCAGATTGATCCAGATGAAGCTCTGAAGCACTTGAATGAGCTTGTTGAGACTAATCTTACACAGACGATTCCGGAGCGTTGGGATGATTATCGTGGTCATATCGATGCCAAACCCTACAAGCATCCCAATGTCACCTTAACGTCCAACAGCTATCTGCAACCCAATGAGCCTTTCTACTCTTATCCTAGTGCTTATGATGATTATGTGCATGATACTTATGTTGCTACTTCCCATGATGTGGATGTTGATGAGCCTAACACGTATTATGCATGTGTCGATGACTTTAGTGCTTCTGATGCATACATCCATGATTTTAATGTTTATGGTGCACATGCTGAAGATGTTCATGTTGATGATGCATATGCTCATGACGGTAGTGCTAGTGTGCATGTTCAAAATTCTAGTCCTATTGATGCACAAGCTATTGATTCTAATGCATGTGATGCATATGCATATGATTTTAGCGCTCATACGCATGTTCATGATATTAACATTCACTATGCATACGCTCATGATTCCAATGTTAGTAATGCACATGTTCATGTCTCTGATGCTGGCGATGCACATGTTTCTCCACAACTTTCTATGGCAGAGATTTTGGACTTACTTAAGGAGGCTAAAACCCAGCCTAATTTTGACTCTTTCATTCTGCAGTTACTTATGAAGGACGAGGAGAAAGCACGCCAACTATGCGAGGTAATCACATCTTTTAGCGTGCACGAACTCGGATGGACACATCATATGGAAGAAGACGAAGTACTCCAGTACGGGCCGGCCAGCAACGAGGAAGATCTAGACGATTTCCAAGACCACCAAGACCATGTATTCATTGAACCTCCATCGGCTGAACTTCAAGTCATTACTTCTAAGCCACAAGGTATATTTCCAGTGTTTATTTCATCTCCTTGGATAGTTAGAAAGAGCATGACCTTGATAGATATTTTTAAACTTCGACGGATTTATTTCAGATTTTGTGATCTTACCATCCTTAACCACGAGCATGATTACATTATTGATAGGTCATTGGATGAGTCATTGACACTTGAGCACAATGATGACACATATTTCTATTTGAGAGATCCAACTATCTTGGTTATTGGAGTTAGAATGCAAAAGCTAGCTCTCCTACTTATAATATGTCACTTGGATTCACATGGTACATTACTCTTTGTGATACTACTAAGGTTAACCCTTCAGGTCATGGCACTTACTGATTTTGCATATCATCGTGCTAGGGCACGGCCGCCAAGGGCGCGGTTAAAAATCCTTGTCTTATATTTAGTAGTTTAGTTTCCTT
Organism: Narthecium ossifragum; assembly: GCA_963920575.1. Classification (NCBI taxonomy): domain Eukaryota; kingdom Viridiplantae; phylum Streptophyta; class Magnoliopsida; order Dioscoreales; family Nartheciaceae; genus Narthecium; species Narthecium ossifragum. Next base: position 18,385,261 of record OY986964.1, on the reverse strand, counting down.
GATTCGCTTTCTTGTATGCATGAGAATGCTTGAGTTATTTTTATGCTGTGTGCTTGCATGTTTGCTTGTGTTTTTGGTTTGTTTTGCTTTTGTTTTTAGGTGCTTGAGCAGCTCCCGCTTTCCCTTGAAGAATGTTGTCGTTGAACACCTATCAAGATTGATGGTGGAAGTAGTAGAAAATGAGCCACAAATTATGGATGACTTCCCTGATGAGCAACTCTTTTCAGTTGCACGGCTGCCCTGGTATGCGCACATTGTTAATTACTTAGCGACAGGTGAGATCCCTTCCTTTTGGAGTGCGCAGGATAAGCGTAGATTTTTTTGTTGAGGTAAAGAAATTTTATTGGGATGATCCTTGTTTGTTTAAGTATTGTCCTGACCAGATTATGCGCCGTTGTGTCCCTGATTATGAAATCGAAAGCATCATTATGAGAGTTCTAGGATCTTCAAGGCAAAGACAAAGGCTTACCATGACAAGAAGATCTTGCGGAAGACGTTTCAAGTAGGACAGCAAGCTTATCTGTATGACACACGATTGCACCTCCATCCTGGGAACTTGAGATCACGCTAGACAGGCCCCTTCAACGTTAGTAGAATATTTGAGAAAGGGGTTGTGGAAGTTGAAGACTCGAAGGATGGGAGGCTGTTTACGATTAATGGACAACGCTTGAAACAGATTCCAGAGAAAGCGGATCCTGAGGAGCACACCGTTTCTCTCGTAGACCCTGTCTACGAGGGATGATCTTTCTCCTATCTATCATTTCCCTTTTTGATTAGGATAGTTTGTTTTAGTTTGTTTGTTTTTGTTTTCATTTGTTTTTGTTTGCTCTCTTATTTCTTAGGATGTTGGAGTACCGTTTGCCTTGCTTGAGGAATTCCACTACTATTCTGGAGATGAGAAATTCGGCCACCATGAGGAGCCTTGAGGAGATAATCGATATTTTGTCAGGTGGCCTCACTCTTATTTCGATTTTCTATTTTTATTTATGCTATATATGAAAATTCAGCCAACACCCTTATGCTTATTTACATGATTAGCACACATTGAGGACAATGTGAATTTCAGGTTGGGGGGTGTAGGCATGCATGACCTTGTGCATGCTACCTTATTGAGTTTAACAATGTTGACTTGATTATATTAGTAGAAATTGTACATGAGCTGAAATTTTTATGCTTATTCTATATGTTGCTTTCATATGGATTGACCAATACATTGATTGCATGCGTGATAACCTGAAAGTATAACATCATGTGATCCACACACGAACACTTTATGTGCAGTGGCGATTATACTCACCAGAGGAATGAGCATGCTATTGTCAATCTAGACCATGATTTCAGCATTAGCCAGTGTTGAGTATTGCATGCAAAGAAAAAAAAAAGAAGAAAAAGTTATGGAGCTTGATAAAGCTGTGCCTAAACAACTATTAAGTGATCTACTGAGTAACCGGGTGTTCTTGCCTCAGGAAGCGGGGAGCTCGCGTAAAGAGGTAGAACCACTTATAGCGAAAAAAAAAAAAAAAACTATTAAGTGTTTTGCTAAGTAACCAGGTCTTTGCGCCTCAAGAAGCGGAGAGTGCTCGCGTAAAAAGGCAAAATGTCTGATAGTTGAAAAAAAAAGAAAAAGAGAGCATGCTGTACTTAAAGTGCGAGGGTTGGATGATTGGTCATGAAGATAGTAGTGTGCTTGGGCTAATGGTGGGTAGAAGTTGCTTCTGTACGTAACACTTATTTGTCACATCACATGTATTATTCTAGATGGTGATTAGCATGTTTGATGTGTAGAAGTTGATTTCATGTGTTGGTAGTATGTGTATGAGTATAAGAAGTTCCCATGCTCTGTACTGCATAAAACACTATCGACTTGATAAGGTAGAATTTTTATCATGCATGTCTACATCCTTGAACCGTTAGTGTGCTCAATTATATTCTATGCGCTTTGAATTGCTAGAGACTAGCAATAAGCTCGTTGGGGGGTGTGATGAGTGCATGAAAGTGCACTCTGAACAACCTTAAAACCATCTCAATTGCTATATCTTCACCCTTAATCAACTTCTTTAGCACTATTTTTATACTTTTATATGCTTCACATAGTTGTTTGGAAAATGCAGGAAATTGGAGCTAAAAGAACCTGAAAAGAGTATATGGATCAACTTCAACAATTAATCTGTACCTGCTCATGAAGAACCAGATGATGTGCCATATATGGTTCGAAAGCTCTTGAAGTCTAGATTCTGGGGAATTTTACGGTTCGTGATTCCGAGTTTCCTAGAGGAAGTTACGGCAATTTCAGTACCGATGCGCAGTCTGAATGGCAGAAAGGAAAATAAGCTGGAAGTCCGAGCGATCCGCCGATCGATCGGACCTCACAGAATCGTGACAGAACATGCATTTTTTGGATGAATATGATCCGATCGATCCCTCCTTCGCTCCTATAGGGTCCGATCGATCCGACACCAATGGTCCGATCGATCGGACTCGGAAAAAGTAAAAAACAGCGGATTTTTACTCAACCAATCGATCCAACATTCATAATCCGATCGATCGGACTTGGGAATTAAAGGGTGACAGAACGTATGCTTTTTAGAGGAGCAGAGTTCGATCGATCCGTCCATCGATCGGACTCGGGCGTAAATAGAAGATTGGAGATTTCAAGAGACCGATCGATCCAACATCCCGAGAAGGATCGATCGGACTTGCCCAGTGATGAAAATCAACGGTTTTGATTAATCCGAGTTTACTAATTCTTGGACCCTATAAATAGGAAACTTAGGGCTAATCAAAGGGGACTTCTTGGACGTTTTTGGAGGCTCTTTCTGGACATTCTCCAAGGGAAGAAGATGAAGACATCTCCATCCATGGCTGAGTAATCCGCGGGCATGGCGGACGGATGATCTAGCGAGGACTAGGGCTTCTTCCAACAATGGTTCATAGTTTTTAATCTTTATTGTTAAACTCTTCTTATGTATTGGATCTTCACAGATTGCTTTGTGGTTAAACATTATTATAAATCCAGTCATGCTTCTTTTATGATATTGTGATCTCATAGTTATCTCTTTTGAATCTCCTACCGAGTCTTGCGAGACCTTTGCTATGCATTGCCCGTAGTGACAGCTGGTATTGTGTATTCTTAGGGATCTGGTTAGATAAGGTTGGGGCTCTATACCGTGAGATCTTTGCTATGCATTGCCGATTGTGAGAGTTGGTATTGTGTATTCTTAGAGATCCGGTTAGAGTTAGGGCTTTGTCCCGATGAACTTTTGCTGCGCGTTGCCTGTAGTGACAGCCGGTATCGTGTATTCTTAGGTTTGGTTGGATGAAGTTAGCACTATAAAAAGGAAGGACCAATCGTAGGAAGATACATTTATATTTTATCAGATTCATAATTCTATATCTTCCGATTAAGGCGATTGGGATGTGAATCCCTTAACTGAGTATTATATGAACCATTGAGAAGAGAAGAACCGTAATCCGAGTGAAGTGATTCTTGAAGCCTAGCCTTATCAAAAACCTGATATCTTTTGTTAACATTACATTATCATTAATCCTTTGATCTAATTTAATTTAGTTAGCTTTCTTCATTGCTTTCAATTCATTGTTATTTGTATTTCTGGATCTTTCCTGCTTGTCTCTCTGTGGGATTCGACCTCTCTTATGCTGTACTGCACCGCGACCGCTGTGCGTGACACATTTGAGCGACATCAGGGTACCATCCTTCTTCTTTGCGAACAACACTGGCGCCCCCCAGGGAGACATGCTGGGACGGATGAAGCCTCTGCTGGTCAGCTCGTCTAGCTGGGTCCTCAACTCACTCTGCTCTGCTGGTGCCATCCTAAAAGCTGGGAGAGAGATCGGTGCGGTACTTGGTACTAGATCGATGTCGAAATTGACCTCTCTGGGCGGTGGAAGCCCTGGTAACACCTCGGGAAACACGTCGGTGTAGTCGCACACGATCCTGGGAAAACTGCTCTGCTGCACTCCCTCAGAACCGGACAGGGACAGGCTGGCCAACAAGGCTGAGAGCTCGCTGCCACGCCTCCCAACACCACAAGCCAAGGAATCAGCGGAGAACCGATCCCCCAACAACACAAACCGTGTCCCGTCGGGTGTCCAAGCAACCACCCTCCGGCGACCACAGTCAATGACGGCCCGGTATGCTGCCAACCAGTCCATACCGAGTATCACGTCAAAGCTGGTCATGTCTAGTACCCGCAGGTCTAGACAGACCCGGAGGCCTCCAACCTCCAACGAACACGATCGACAGACTCGGAACCTAATCGTAGTGGTTAACCTAGCAATTCTTAATCATCCTGTATTATACAATCATTCACAACTCAAAGACTGAAACTGATATATTACAAAACCTCAAAATAGGGAAATTATACATTTATCACTCCCGTAGAAGACTATCTATAACAAAAGGTAAGACTGCGATCGCCGCTCCTCAAGCACCGCCAGATGCCGCCACGTCACCAAACACCGGTCCGGTAGGGGCGACCGAAGAAGAGCTAGCACCAGCACCTGCAAAACACAGCCCGGGTAGGAATGAGCACTAAGCTCAGTAGGGACACTACAGTACGACACTCACAAGGGAGGGAACACAACAGTGTCGCCCTCAAGCAAAGGCTGAGTGTACACAGGGGTCCCATAACCCCACTGCGTGTCCCTGAAAGGAGGCCTCAGTCATGTTCCCCAGCCGAACTGGTCCCATACTGGGTCGCCCTCAGACAGGCAGGAAACCGGCACTGCCATCTCACTAGCAGGAAACCAACACTGCTAGGCTGGCAACCAACACCACTGAGTAGGCACCCCCTACCAAAGAGACAGTGAACCGGCCACCGGCTACACCTCAACACTCGGCTCGAGGCCGACACGACATCGAAACATCAAACAACATGTATTCAGGTCATCTAACCCTATCATCGAAATCGACTGAATACTACAAATCGAGTCCTGGACCAAGCTACCCGCAACGGTCCTAGATCTAGATCCGGGCTACCCGAAAACCCCGGATCGGCAATGCCCTACACAGATGCAACTAATGCACAACACAATGCATGATATGCTCATACACAGGGTAATACAGTTAAACATGCAACAGTATGTGATGATATAAATAATAGAGTCTGGGCACGGCACCCTGCCGGCCCGGGGTGATGAACAGGTAAATAAGGTCTAAGGACTGCTACAGTGGTACCCCCACCAACTGTCAGCAGTCCACCACAACACATGCACCGGGAAGCAGCCCCGCAAACAACAGCTCATAGATATCACAGATAAAGCCCTCGGCGCACGCCGACATGCAAGGCTAGGGAAAGCTGTAGGGCTACCCGCCCATTTATTCTAAACATCCCGGGAGTCATCACTTCCCCGGTTCACCATTGCCCTATTATAGGGCTAACATGCTTAAACATATGTACAAGGTATAAAGCGGTAAGAAAAACCGACATACCAAGCCCTGCGGGCAAAAGCCATGAAAAATCCTTTCTGCTACTAAAGGATCGATCTTTTCCTGAGAAAAGATCGATCTTTTAAGTAACAGTGAGCTTCCCTTACTGTCGAGCTAAAGAAGATCGATCCTTCCTCCCAGGAAGATCGATCTCTCTCTCGACAGAGGGCACCCTTCTCGTCGCGCCAAGAAAGATCGATCCTTCCTCCCATGAAGATCGATCTTCCTCGCGACGTAGGGTAACCATGTTACCCAAGATCCAGGATCGATCTTCTCCAAGCAGAGGATCGATCCTTCATCGGGCGCAGCATGACCAACCCAGAGGGATCGATCCTTCCTGTAGAAGGATCGATCCGGATGGGTTCTCCGACGTACTTCCGGCGAGAAAAACCACCGGAAGATACATCCAAACTTAACCAAACTCAGGGATTTGATAGATCAAGATCCCACGAGTCCAAAACCGATGAAATCATGAAAAACCAACAAGTATATGAACAGATCTAAGCATAAGAACATAATCAAAATATTGTAGGTAGGAATCCCTACCGAAGCAAGAGCAGCTTCACCCATTTAGCCATATAATAGGGGTAGTGGTGAACCGGGGGAGTGATGACTCTCGGGATGTTTAGAATAAACGGGCGGGTGATGAGACACAAAATATGCATAATTCACCCATTTAACTTGGCTTTGTTAGCTCTCAAGTAATGCATTTCTAATATCTTTTGATGTTATTTAAGGTACAAGAGTTTCCAAAGAGAGTTACATCGATTCCGGGCTTAAAAGACATAAATTGCACAATATCTGCCATATTCGGATTGAACCAGACCCAATCTGAATTGAATCCAGACCAGACCCAGTCTGGATGGATCCAGAATATTTGGATCGATCCAACCCAGTATGGATCGATCCAAACTTATTCCGGATCGATCCAAGTCTATTTCGGATCGATCCAAGACCGCATGACGGGTAAAAACGGACGGTTCTGATCTGATCCTAGGGTCCACGACTTGAGGCCTATAAATAGGGGTTTTGGCTCTTATTTTTAGATCTTTTTCCCCATCTTTTTCCCCATCCTTTTCCCTCTTTTCTCCAGCCTTTCTTCAGCCTTCTCCCCTCCTTTAGTTCTTGGGGATTTCTCCTCTAATCCTCAAGGATTTAGGGCTCCAATGGTGGATTTTGATGGAGAGGATGGGTTAAGCCTCCTCTTCCATGGATCTCCTACCTAAGATGAGTAGCTAAACTCCTTCTCCTTGGGAATTCCTTGATGTTTTAGAGTTTGTTTCTTATGTTTTTCTTTTGTTTCTTGATGTAATGATTCTTTTGAGATGACTTTTGTATGAATTCACATGTAATTCCATATTTCTTTAATGAAATCCATTGTTGGAATGCCTCTTCTTGCATATGGTTGTTTGAGAATTAGATGCTTGATAGGTGTTTGCTTGAATTCCTCAAAGAAGAGGTCATGCTAGAACCATGGCCAACTCTCTTGGAGGTTTGCTTGAATTCCTCAAAGAAGAGGTCATGTTAGAACCATGGCCAACTCTCTTGGAGGTTTGTGGATCTTAAGATAAGATCTTGAGGTGCTAGAACCACCCCATTCTTATCTTAGATGTGGAATTGGATTGATGTATTAAAGCCACTCAATCCAAGTCCTTCTTCATACGAAACCTAGATTTGTTTTCCGACAATTTGACCTTAAGCCGGCAATTATTGAGTGATGATCGAATTAAAGCCTCGATCATGAATCTAACCTTGTAGTACACGCGATAAGGTGATCCTAACCCGACACCTCATTAGCGGTGAGCGATATTAATCCTACGCTCATCGACCTTGGATGATTGGTTGTCTCAATAGATGTCATTCATCTCAATTCATAGAGAAAACATTTAGACCCTAATTCGGATTGGAATTCCCTAGGACTTCTTCCTTGATAAATTTCCTCCTTAGTTGTTTTAGAATATTTTAGTTAGAAAACTCAAATAATCGATCCAATTGTTTCCAAATATTGTAGAGACTATATTGCATTTGTAATTCGACCATCCAATTCCTTGAGGATTCGACCCGTACTCCCATTAACTACGTTGTAGTTAATTAGTAGTTCGGTAATTTATTTTGTCCGCCTTTGATTTAATTAACGACACATTTCAAGGCGCGTCAGCGGGTAGCCCTACAACTTTCCTTAGCCTTGCATGCCGGCGTGCGCCGAGAGCTTTATCTGTGATATCTGTGAGCTGTTGTTTGCGGGGCTGCTTCCCGATGCAGGTGTTGTGGTGGACTCCTGACAGTTGGTGGCGGTACCACTGTAGCAGTTCCTAGACCTTACTTACATGTTCACCACCCCGGGCCGGCAGGGTGCCGTGCCCAGTCCTTGTTTGATATACCATCACATACTGTTGCATGCTTATCTGTATTATCCTGCGTGTGATCATAGCATGCATTGTTTTATGCATTAGTTTCATCTGTGTAGGACGCTGGCGATGGGTTGATCGCCGATCCGGGGCTTTCGGGTAGTCCGGATCTAGCTCTAGGACCGTTGCGGGTAGCTTGGTCCAGAACTCGATTTGTAGTATTCACTCGATTTCGATGATAGGGTTAGATGATCTGAATACATGTGGTTTGATGTTTAGAGGTCGTGTCGACTCCAAGTTGAATCTGAGGTGTAGCCGGTGTCCGGTGTTCTTGACTCTTGGGTCACGGAGTGCCTACCCAGCGGTGTCCTTGCCCGCCAAACAGTGTCCTGTCTCCTGTTGAGAGTCTGCAGTGTTTTGGGCCTGCGTTCACGGACTCCCGGTAGGGTTATGAGACCCTTGTATACACGCAGGGTAGACTTGGGGGCGGCACTGTTGTGTTCCCTCCCTTGTGAGTGTCGTAGTATAGTGTCCCTGCTGAGCTTAGTGCTCACTCCAACCCGGGCTGCGTTTTGCAGGTGCTGGCGCTAGCTCTTCTTCGGTCGCCCCTACCGGGCCAGTGTTTGGTGACGTGGCGGCGCCTGGCGGTGCTTGAGGTGCGGTGATCATCAGTTTTACCTTTTTGTTTAGTTAGCCTCCTACTGGAGAGATTTTGTATAACTTTTACGCTGTTGAGGATTTGTAATATATTCAGTTTCAGTTTTGAGATTTGTGATTGATGTTTAATACAAGATGATTATGAATTGCTAGGGAGACCACTATGATTAGAGGGAAACCTCGCCAAAATTTCCGCAGTAGGTTAGGTTCCGGTTCGCGTCGCCCGGCCCGGTTGGGCCTACGCGGGTCGGGGCGTGACAACTTGGTATCAGAGCATAGGCTAAAGATCCCAGAGAGTAGGATCAGGTTTCGGTTGAGATTGAGTGTGGGCTAAGATAGTTCTACGTCTGGAACATTCGTGCATGCTCTCTTTGTGTTGTGTATGTCTTCCACTTTATTGTTATGTTGTTTGTTTTGCCGTTCTAACAAGCGAAAGCTCGTTTGTTGTTGGTGATCGTGCAGATGTAGGGAGCTTGCGGCCGACCTTCGGTTGCCGGTCGGGGTTGGGCACGACCTGGTCGACCCGCCCGACCGGACAGGACTGCTTATGTCAGGGTGCTCCGGGCTAGACGGACTCTACCATCACCAGCGGTGGTTTCGGTCGCGAAGGCAGAGGTCTTCCACGCCGAGGAGGAGGCCCCTGTTCCTGTCGACGGGCGGGCCTCGGTGGCTATCACGATGGCATTCCGGCGGCTGAACCCGCCTAGGTTCAGCGGTAGGTCTGGAGATCCGACCGCAGCGGACGACTGGCTCGACGGAGTCTCGCGCGTCTTGGATGCTCTCTTCGTCGAGGACGACGGGGTTTGGGTCACCCTCGCGGCGTTCCAGCTCGATGGCGACGCTCGTGATTGGTGGCGCACCGCCCAGCACATCAGTGACGGAGAGGTGCCACTGTGGGAGGAGTTCAGGGCGATGTTCTTGGACGTGCACTTCCCGGCAAGTGCATGTGACGCCCTTACCCGCGAGTACCAGTCCCTTTTGCAGGGTACTCACTCCGTTCAGCAGTATGCCTCCAGGTTCACGCACCTTGTTCGGTTTGCGGGGGCAGTTGCGGCAGATCAGACAGCCAGGGTGCGGTAGTGGGGACTTCGGCCAGAGATCCGGCGGCGGACCATCTCACACTGTTTCCAGTCGTACTCAGCGATCATGAACTACGCATTTTCAGTAGAGGCTCAGTTGCGGGACGACAGGTGCCGGGCAGTTCCACCGGCACCCTTCACTAGCACGCAGCAGCGACCCCAGGGCAGAGGGGGGTTCGGTAGAGGACAGCATCGGCGTCAGCGACCCTTTCAGTAGCAGTCGCCGCGTGCACTACAGTACCAGCAACCACTACTGATCCCACCAGCCCCGTTTCAACTGACGGCCGGGCCATTTGGGCAGGCTTCGTCAGGGGGAGGCCAGGGTCAGCAGCCTGGCGGCTCATCGACCACGTGTTTCCAGTGCGGGCAGCCGGGGCACTACCGTAGAAACTGTCCTTTGCGAGGAGCGCGGAGCGCTATGCCGCAAGGCAGTAGAGGCGGAGGGTCCGGTGCTTGGCGGAGGGTCCGGTGCTTGGCAGGGGAGCGGGGGTGGGCGCGGACCGGGGCATCCCAGAGGTGGAGGCGGCCAGCGGGGGCAGGTGTTTGCCCTCCCAATTCACGAGCGGCAGGTCACCGTTCAGCTGTATCAGCTGCCACCGCAGTACCAGCAACCCTTACAGTATCAGCAGACCACGACAGAGCCATCCGTTCTCAGAGGTATCTTTCAGCTTTCTAGTTCCTTAGTAGATGTGTTGATAGATTCTGGGGCGTCTCATTCCTATGTTGCTAGCATGTGCGTGGCATCGCTAGGGTTAGAGACGAGTTGGTTAGAGGTGGCACAGTCTGTAGACTCACTGATCGGCGGGGCAGTCAGGGTAGACCGGGTCTGTCGATCGTGTTCGTTGGAGGTTGGAGGCCTCCGGGTCTGTCTAGACCTGCCGGTACTAGACATGACCGGCTTTGACGTGATACTCAGTATGGACTGGTTGGCAGCATACCGAGTTGTCATCGATTGTGGTCGCCGGAGGGTGGTCGCTTGGACACCCGACGGGACACGGTTTGTGTTGTTGGGGGATCGGTTCTCTGTCGATTCCTTTGCTTGTGGTGTGGGGAGGCGTGACAGTGAGCTCTCAGCCTTGTTGCCCAGCCTGTCCCTGTTCGGTTCTGAGGGAGTGCAGCAGAGCAATTTTACCAAGATCGTGTGCGACAACACCGACGTGTTTCCCGAGGTGTTGCCAGGGCTTCCACCGACCAGAGAGGTCGATTTCGAGATCGACCTAGTACCAGGTACTACACCGATCTCTCTCCCAGCTTTCAGGATGGCACCAGTAGAGCAGAGTGAGTTGAGGGCCCAGCTAGACGAGCTTACCAGCAGAGGTTTCATCCGTCCCAGCATGTCTCCCTGGGGGGCGCCAGTGTTGTTTGCAAAGAAGAAGGATGGTACCCTTCGACTTTGCATAGACTACAGGCGGCTCAACAGGGTGACGGTGAAGAATAGGTACCCGATGCCCAGGATCGACGACTTGTTTGATCAGCTGCGAGGATCTTCAGTGTTCTCGAAGATCGATCTCTGCACCGGCTACCACCAGTTGAGGGTTCCGGATTGCGACATCTCGAAGACGACTTTTCGGACTCGGTACGGCTTGTACGAGTTCGTGGTGATGTCGTTTGGGCTAACGAATTCACCAGCAGCGTTCATGGATCTCATGCTGTGAGGACCTGCCCCTCTACCCCTGTGGCTCGTTGTAGACCGCAAGGGCAATTTGGTAAATTGCGCCTTGTTGGTTTGTTTCACACCCGCGTGTGCACACACTGGCCTTGTCTGTGTTCATGTTTGTTTAGAATGGCTAGGTGAACCCGAGATCGGAAGATCTGAGCTTGGGCTTGTGTTTTAGCCCAAGTTTGCCTTTCTGAGTAAAGGAGATTGATCTGGATGGCTAGGGAGATCGATCTGGATTGCAAAGGAGATCAATCTGGATTTCAAGGAGATCGATCTGGATTGCAAAGGAGATCGATCTCACATGCCTTGGAGATCGATCATGCTCGAGTCGGTGCTTTCTTTCTCTTTCGCGAGGACGGCCGTCGGCCGTCGCTCTCCCCTGTCAGAGAGGGAAGACTTCCCCTCCCCTCTCCCAGCTTTTCCCCCATTTTCCCGGCTTCCCCAGGCTTTTTCTTCCTTTTCCTTCCTTCCCTTCGCTTCTCTTCTTCTTCCTTCCTTCTCTCTTTCCCGCGGAGCCCTGTTTTCTTCCCTTTACCGCCGGCGAGCTTCATCTCCTCCGTTCTCCCTCCTCCGGCCATCTTTTTCGGCGTTCTAAGGCTCGTTGGATTCGTGACAATGAGAGGAAGATCCCTGAAGATGTTTGGAGGCTTGTTGGTGATCAAATCGCGGGGAATCAGCCGAGGAAAGCGCAGCTAGGTAGGGTTATACCTACTGTGTTCTTTTCGTATTTTCTTGAGATCTAGCCGTTGGATCTTGTTGATCCTTGCTTTGTTGGACTCCTTATACCTTGTTGAATAACTGATTTAAGTTTCATTTTAATCAGTTGAGATTTGAGTAGGTTTTATGTAAGATTAGTCTCGGATTTCTGGTTTTCTGCTGTTCTTGAGAAACAGCCGGCTTGCGGTGAGTTTTCCGGCCGACGAGTACATAATCTTGGCTTTTCATAAAAATAAGAGTTGTAGATCTACTCGTTAGCTTTCCATTCCATCTTGTTTCCTAGTTTTTCGATTTATGTACGATTTCTTATGAATTGTTTACTGGAGGGCTGCGTTGCAGCAATTAATGGGTAAGTTAGTTTGATTAACAATTTGGATTAGCGTTTTCCCGTTAATCCAACCGTTGGATGATTATGATTTTTGGATATGATGATCCTGGTTTATACACCTACTGGTGGCTAAGGTGGATCTTGAATCCGACGTCGTTTGGGCATTGGATCGACGGGATCAATTAGCCCCTAAGTAGAGGCTTTGGGTGTTTTTGAATATAATATTATATTTCGGAATATAATATTATATTATGGTTTGTTCATCATCGTTTTCAGGGTTGCTTCCCATTGCAGGAGTCCGCGGTTGACGGTCGCGGTACCGTCGTAATGCCGGGATCCGCTGCGGATCGGCTGGCAGCGGTTGGTGGTACCGCTGCAGCGATCCAGTAGACTTATATGATGCTTGACATACTGTTGCATGCCTTTCCTTTTATCTGTGTATGTCATAGCATGCATTGTTGTTGTGTGCATTAGTTGCATTGGTTAGGGCGTGGGTGATCCTTGGGTCGCCGTCCCGAGGCTGGAAGCTCGGACTTAGCCCTAGGACCGGAGTTGGGCTATCAGGACCCGGTTTGAATTGTGGTGTCCAGTTGATTCGATGATAGGCTTAGATGACTGGCGCACTTGTTCTTGATGATTGTAGAGGTCGTGTCGGCCTCGAGTTGGATCTGAGGTGTAGCCAGTGTCCGGTTCTTCTTAAAACTCTTGAGTAGAGGATTTGCCTACTCAATGGTGTCTCTTCCCACCAAACAGTGTTCAGTGTCCTGTTGAGAGTTAGCAGTGTCGTTTCCTGCTACTGAGTGTGACCTGACATGTGACCAGCCCGGCTGGAAGACCATGATCGTGGGCCTCAGGGACACGCGGTGGGGTTATGGGACCCCTGTATACACCCAGATTCCACTTGAGGGCGACACTGTTGCGTTTCCCTCTTCCTTCTGTGTGTCGTATTGTAGATCCCTACTGAGCTTAGTGCTCACTCCTACTCGGGCTGCGTTTTGCAGGTGCAAGCGTCAGTTCTTCTTCTGTGGCCCCTACCGGGCAGTTGGACGGCGGTGCGGCGACGCCTGGTGGCTTTTGAGAGGTGGCGATATTTACTGCTTTTACCCTTATGTTAGTTAGTCTCCTACGGGAGTGATGTTGTACTTTGAATCTTCCCCTCTCCGAGTATTTGTATATATTAACACTTGAGTTTTTAATCTGAGGTTCGGGGTTTTGCTAATTATATTGTTTTTAATTGAGGGTGTTCTGGTGGATTGCTAGGGAGACCAATAGGTTAGAGGGAACCCTCGTCGTTCTTTTTCCGCGTTGGTTAGGTTCCGGTTTGCGTCGCCCAGCCCGGTTGGGCTTTCGCGGGTCGGGGCGCGACACATGCAGAGGATCTTCCGGCCTTTCCTAGACGAGTTCGTGGTGGTGTTCGTCGACGACATTTTCATCTACTCTCGGTCAGAGGCGGAGCACGAGCGACACTTGGCGACAGTGTTGCGGCTACTTCAGGGGCATTGGTTTTACTTCGGAGGCATTGGTTTTATGCCAAGGCTTCCAAGTGTGAGTTCTGGCTTGCACAGGTGGGATTACTTGGACACGTGGTGTCTGCAACATGGACCTCAGTCGACCCCGCCAAGATCGAGGCAGTGGTACAGTGGCAGAGACCGATGACAGTGTTCGAGGTCCGCAGTTTCCTGGGCTTGGTGGGATACTACAGGCGGTTCGTGTGGGACTTCTCCAGAGTCACCGGACCGTTGACCAGACTAACACAGAAGGCCGTCCCGTTCGTGTGGGATGATGCTGGGATCTCAATCGACCCCGCCAAGATCGAGGCAGTGGTACAGTGGCAGAGACCGATGACAGTGTTCGTGGTCCGCAGTTTCCTGGGCTTGGCGGGATACTACAGGTAGTTCGTGTGAGACTTCTCCAGAGTCGCCGGACCGTTGACCAGACTAACACAGAAGGCCATCCCGTTCTTGTGTGATGATGCTAGTGATCGAGCCTTCGTAGAGCTGAGGACCAGGTTGACTAGTGCACCGGTGCTGATCGTCCCCGAGCGAGGTGTTGGTTATAGTGTCTACTGCGACGCCAGCGGTGAGGGTTTGGAGAGTGGCCTCATGCAGGAGGGACACATAGTTGCCTATGGTTCTTGCCAGCTGAAGAACCATGAGAGGAACTACCCGACCCATGACTTGGAGCTAGCGGCAGTGGTCTTCACCCTGAAGACTTGGCGGCACTACCTCTATGGCGAGAAGTTTTCTGTCTTCTCGGATCATAAGAGCTTGAGGCACGTTTTCACCCCACGTGACCTCAACCTGAGGTAGCGACGCTGGATGGAGCTACTGGAGGACTACGACTTCGAGTTGCATTACCATCCTGGTAAGGCAAACGTCATCGTAGACGCGCTGAGCAGGCAGGTGAGAGACACCAGAGCAGCAGTTACAGGGTTGTCAGCGCGGCAGTGGCAATCTCTAGAGACAACAGGCCAGTTGGGGCTAGAGTTCAAGGATCAGGGATCCAGCAGCTTTCTCTACGTAGTGCAGAGTATGCCAGCAGTTCTAGCCAGAGTGTTAGAGGCACATCACAGTGACCCAGAGCTCGAGGAGTTACACACATCGATGGGCATGGAGGGCGCAGACGGGGACTGGACAGTATCGCCAGACGGAGTGCTACGGTTCCGAGGCAGAGTAGCAGTTCCAACAGATCCGGTTCTTCGAGACGACATCCTGCGAGAGTTTCACCACTCTCGCTTTGCAGTTCATCCCGACGGCACCAAGATGTACCAGGATCTTCGGCGACAGTTCTGGTTGCGCGGGATGAAGAGGGTAGTGACGGAGTTCATATCGCGCTGCCTTACCTGTTAGAAGGTTAAGGCAGAGCACCAGCAGACTCTGGGGTTACTTCAGCCGCTTCCACTAGCTGAGTGGAAGTGGGAGCACATCACGATGGACTTCGTGACCGGGCTACCGAGATCTCCTAGGGGGAATGACGTGATTTGGGTCATCGTTGATCAATTGACCAAATCGGCGCACTTCCTGCCTATGCGGACAACGGACTTGACGGACAGGTTGGGCAGCTTGTACGTCAGAGAGGTAGTCAGACTGCACGGGGTTCCAGTGTCGATAGTGTCAGACCACGACCCAAGGTTCACTAGCAGGTTCTGGCGGGGCTTTCAGGAGGTAGTTGGCACACTTCTGACGTTCAGTACGGCGTTTCATCCGCAGACCGACGGGCAGTCAGAGCGGACGATCCAGATCTTGGAGGACATACTGAGAGCATGTGTCCTCGACGTAGGAGGCAGCTGGGAGGAGCACGTCCCCTGGTGGAGTTTGCCTACAACAACAGCTACCAGTCCAGTCTTGGAGTAGCAACTTTTGAGGCGTTGTACGGTAGGCCGTGTCGTTCCCCAGTTTGTTGGACAAAGGTTGGAGAGGCTTCACTCACCGGTCCAGACCTCATCTGGAGGTCGTCAGAGAGGTTAGTGCAGATCAGGCAGAGGCTTCTGACGACTCAGAGCCGGCAGAAGAGCTATGCAGATCAGAGGCGACGACCGCTTGAGTTCGTAGTTGGCGATAGTGTGTTCCTGCGGGCAGCACCGTACAGAGGGTCTGTCAGGTTTGGCAGCATGGGCAAGTTGGCTCCGAGGTTCGTCGGACCGTTTGAGATCCTAGAGAGGGTCGGCGAGGTAGCCTACCGCTTGGACCTTCCTCAGCACATGTCAGCTGTGCACCCAAATTTTCACGTGTCGATGCTGAGGAAGTACCACTCCGACCCATCGCATGTCATCAGAGTGGATGACATCGAGCTTGAGGCAGATGCGACGTTCGTTGAGCAGCTAGTTCGAGTACTTGACCGGAGGGATCAGGTTTTGCGGGGCAAGACGATTCCCTTGGTCAAGGTACTGTGGAGGCACAGAGGCATCGAGGAGATGACCTGGGAGCACGAGGCATGCATGCGGCTAGAGTATCCGCACTTGTTCCCTTCTCGAGGTAACTTTTGTCCTGACTTCTAGTGTAGATGTTTCTTTCTATTTCCGAGCCCTACCTTTATCGAATCTCGGGACAAGATTTCCTTTAAGGGTATTAGGATGTGAGGTTCCGTCCCTCTACTCCTGTGGCTCGTTGTGGACCGCAAGGGCAAATTTCTAAATTACGCCTTGTCGGCTTCTTTCACACCCGCGTGTACACACACTGACCATGTTTGTGATAATGTTTGGCTAGAATGGTTAGTGGGACCCAGGATCGAATGATCCGGACTTGGGCTTGAGCTCATGCCCAAGTTTAGCTTTCTGCACAAATAAGATCGATCTTCTTTGGCTAAGAGATCGATCTCCTTGTGCCAGAAAGTCAAGCTGTGATCGTCATGAATGATCGATCTTCTATGGAGGAAAGATCGATCCTTCATAGGTCGGTTCGTCCGCCTATAAAGCGAACGCAACGGATCTCTTTAAACCCTTTTGAAATCCGGGGATGTTGAGCTCAGATCTGGCGATTTTGAAGGAGTTTGAGGATGATCCAGGGCCTAGTAGGTTGGATTGAAGCTGCTATTGCATAGGTAGGGATTCTACCTACAATCTTTCGGATTTTTGGAGTTTTTTCGGTTTGATTGTGATCTTTTGCTTAGATCTGTTAAAATACATGTTTGTTTCCCATGATCTTACTGGTTTTGAACTCGTGGTCTACCAGATCCCAGAGTTTTGGGGGATTTGGATGTATTTTCTGGCGGTATTTCTCGCCTTCCGGTCGCCGGAGAACCCATTCGGACCGATCCCTCGGTGGGAGAACATCGATCCTTGCCTAGGCTGATGTTGTGGGTTCCATGTCACGAAGAAGATCGATCCTTCTGGTGGAGAAGATCGATCACCTTCGGTTGACAGGGATGAGTTCTCTCCCAAGTACCAAGAAGATCGATCCCCCTTGGAAGGGAGATCGATCTCTTAGCGGCTGAGAGGTGTTTTCAAGTGGCTTTTGCCCACGGGGCTTTGTATGATGGTTTTCTTTACCGCCTTATACCTGGTACATATGTTTAAATATGTTAGCCCTATAATAGGGGCAGTGGTGAACCGGGGGAGTAATGACTCCCGGGATGTTTAGAATAAACGGGCGGGTAGCCCTACAACTTTCCTTAGCCTTGCATGCCGGCGTGCGCCGAGGGCTTTATCTGTGATATCTGTGAGCTGTTGTTTGCAGGACTGCTTCCCGATGCAGGTGTTGTGGACTCCTGACAGTTGGTGGCGGTACCACTGTAGCAGTTCCTAGACCTTACTTACATGTTCACCACCCCGGGCCGGCAGGGTGCCGTGCCCAGTCCTTGTTTGATATACCATCACATACTGTTGCATGCTTATCTGTATTATCCTGCGTGTGATCATAGCATGCATTGTTTTATGCATTAGTTTCATCTGTGTAGGACGCTGGCGATGGGTTGATCGCCGATCCGGGGCTTTCGGGTAGTCCGGATCTAGCTCTAGGACCGTTGCGGGTAGCTTGGTCCAGGACTCGATTTGTAGTATTCACTCGATTTCGATGATAGGGTTAGATGATCTGAATACATGTGGTTTGATGTTTAGAGGTCGTGTCGACTCCAAGTTGAATCTGAGGTGTAGCCGGTGTCCGGTGTTCTTGACTCTTGGGTCGCGGAGTGCCTACCCAGCGGTGTCCTTGCCCGCCAAACAGTGTCCTGTCACCTGTTGAGAGTCTGCAGTGTTTTGGGCCTGCGTTCACGGACTCCCGGTAGGGTTATGAGATTCTTGTATACACGCAAGGTAGACTTGGGGGTGGCACTGTTTTGTTCCCTCCCTTGTGAGTGTCGTAGTGTAGTATCCCAGCTGAGCTTAGTGCTCACTCCTACCCGAGCTGCGTTTTGTAAGTGCTGGCGTTAGCTCTTCTTCAGTCGCCCCTATCGGGCCGGTGTTTGGTGATGTGGCGGCGTCTGGCGGTGCTTGAGGTGCGGCGATCATCAGTTATACCCTTTTGTTTAGTTAGCCTCCTACGGGAGAGATTTTGTATTACTTTTTACCATGTGGAGGATTTGTAATATATTCGGTTTCAGTTTTGAGATTTGTGATTAATGTTTAATACAAGATGATTATGAATTGCTAGGGAGACCACTATGATTAGAGGGAAACCTTACCAAAATTTCCACATTTGGTTAGGTTCCGGTTCTCGTCGCTCGGCCCGGTTAGGCCTACGTGGGTCGGGGCGCGCCACTAGAAGTGTGGGAGACCTATTGGCATCAAGAATAAGGTCCCAAGGAAAAAAAGACACAATGACAAATTGGCCACAAGGTTAATACTCCTGAAGAGATTAACAAACCTAAAATTTGTATTCCAAATAAGAATCGATTCGAAAAAACCGCCCCCCAAAAAGGTTCAAGCACCTCCCGAAGAGGTTTAGACACCTCCCGAGAGATTTAGGCACCTTTTGAAGAGATCCAGATATCTGAAAATCATGAGATCTCGATAAATTGTATGCACACTAAGAAAAGATGGAATGGAAATAAAGTGATTATTGATGAAACATTTGCATGTGCAGTTGCTCTTAACATTCTCAGAAGTAATTAAAAGCTTGAGGCAAAAACCATCGAAGAGTGTCGACGTAGAGTTGATTGGCCAAAATGGAAGGAAGCTATTCAAGCTGAATTAAACTCACTGGCAAAATGAAATGTTTTTGGACATGTAGTCCAGACACCAAAAGATGTCAAACCAGTGGGATACAAATAGGTATTTGGGTGCAAGAGAAATGAGAAAAATGAAATAGTGTGATATAAAACACAACTTGTGGCACAAGGTTTCTCGCAAAAACCTGGTATAGACTAAGAGGAGACTTACTCTCCAGTAATGGATGCAATAACCTTTCACATCTTGATTGGTTTAGAAATCTCAGAAAGACTAGATATGCATCTAATGGATGTAATTGCAGCATACCTATATGGGTCATTAGATAGTGACATTTATATAAAAGTCTCTGAAAGACTTAAATTGCCCGAAGCTAATAAATCTCGGAATCTGTATTCCATTAAAGTTCAAAGATCCGTATATGGGTTAAAACAATCTGGCCGCATGTGGTATATTCGGCTCAGTGAGTATTGATGTGCTGTCGTAGGCACTCAAAAATAAAACCAATACTCCTTAAGATAAATGTAGTAGTGCAAGTACGAGTCGATCCTACGAAGAGTGTTTAGCCTAGTTTTGTGCTTAGTGAACAAAGATGGGGGGTTTTAAACGTGAGGAAAATAGTAAAGAAATAATTTAAAGCGAAGAATTAAATTAAATCAAGAGAACAAACCTTGGTCTGAGTCAACATCAACCATCGGAATCCTTATAACTGATCATAGATGCAAGTATCAATCAATTCATACCATGAATATTCACCGTTCGAATGAAATTTAATACTAGACTTGATTCTTATTCAAAACATGTTAATGAGGTAAATGTTTCATCTCTTGAACAACAGATTGCAAGTCTAACTTCTCTTGTTCGTCAAATGGCTGTAGGTAGTATGCAAACAGCGAAGGTTTGTGGAATTTGTTCGGTGGCAGGACATCCAACCGATATGTGTCCAACTCTTCAAGAGGAACCCATTAAACAAGTAAATGGAGCGGGGAGTTTCCTTGGACTACCGCAAAGGAAGTATGGTCCCTATTCAAACACATATAATCCGGGATGGAGGGATCATCCCAATCTGAACTATGGGAATCCACAAGTAAATCAGCCCACAACTCAATTTCGCCCAACTGGCCAGCAATATCAAACAATTACGGATTTGATATCCAACCTAGCATTACATCGTAATGAATAATAAACTAGTAAGCCTCCTAGCAATTAGACAAGACAATCATGAAGATTTAATCACAGAAGAACATCCAATACTCAAGTATAAACTAAACAATAAAAATAGATTAGATCTCACAGTTTCATTGATTCCGAGGTTTCAGTCTCCCGACCAAGAATTAAGGTTTAGCCACACAAGGCCATCAAGAACAATCCAATCCTTTTTTTAAAGAAGAAAGAAAAAAACCTAGAATTATAAAAGAGATAGAAAAGAGCCGCCAAAAGTGTCTAAGAATCCCCCCATATTCTCCCAAAGAAGTCTATTTATAGGCTTTTATGAAACCCTAACTCGGATTAGATCTCAGGCCTTGATCTTTCCCGCATAACCAAAAGGGATCGATCCCCCTTTAAAAGAGATCGATCTTCTTTCTTTCGTGAACTCAAGATCTAGATTTTGCCCGACCAAGATCGATCTCCTTTCAAAAGGGATCGATCTTCTTTCTACGGATGACTGGCGCTCCCAGGTTCGGATCGATCCATTTCCAAAGGGGATCGATCTCTTTATTCCGGATTTTAACTTTCTCCTCACTGTCGATCCTTGCATCGTCCGTGAGAGCGTATATTTTTTACAGAGGTTGACGGTCGATGTGGCGGTCAATCTGACGGTCGACCGTGGGGCTTTTTCATCTCTGGGTGCATAAGGGATCGATCTCTTTTGGAAAGAGGATCGATCTTCTTTTTCTCTGCATCTTCTTCTTCTGTTCTGCCCTGCGCTGGTTGTAGTAAAAGCACTGTAACTTTCTCTAGGAAGCTCTAAATCACAAACCGTAAAATTCGCCAGAATCTAGACTTCAAGAGCTTTCCAACCATATATGACACATCATTTGGTTCTTCATCAGCAGGTACAGATTAATCTTTAAATTTGATACATATACTCTCTTGTCAGCTTCATTTCGACTTAAGGACTTCATTTGCATCC
Source organism: Narthecium ossifragum (assembly GCA_963920575.1). Taxonomy (NCBI): domain Eukaryota; kingdom Viridiplantae; phylum Streptophyta; class Magnoliopsida; order Dioscoreales; family Nartheciaceae; genus Narthecium; species Narthecium ossifragum. The sequence continues at coordinate 18,364,288 of OY986964.1, read as the reverse complement.
TAAATCAAAATATAAGAATAATGAGTGTATTTAGGTACCCAATAAGGACAGAAGATTAAGTATTAAGGGATAAAAATATAACATTATGCATCATCATCAAGTATCTTCTAAAAGAAGGATATGTGAATAACTCAGTTTGTTCATATGTATTCATAAAAAAAACAACATCTAGATTTGTTATTATTGCAATATATGTAGATGACCTGAATCTAATTGGGACTCCAAAAGAGCTCATAAAGACATCTGACTACCTAAAGAAGGAATTTGAAATGAAGGATCTTGGAAGGACAAGATTTTGTCTCGGCCTGCAGATCGAACATCTTCCAAGTGAAATATTGGTTCACCAAGCAACATATATATAAAAGGTCTTGAGGCAATTCTATATGGACAAAACCCATCCATTGAGCTCTCCAATGGTTGTCTGATCTCTTGATGTGAAGAAAGATCATTTTCGCCCCCAAGGAGATGGGGAAGAGCCTTTTGGCCCTGAAATACCATATCTGAGTGCAATTGGAGTTCTCATGTATCTTGCAAATTACACATGACCCGATATAGTCTTTGTAGTCAATTTATTAGCAAGATTTAGTTTTGCGACCTGAAGGCACTAGTATGGGATCAGACACATATTACGCTATCTTCGTGGCACTACGAATGTCGGACTATTTTTTTCAAATGGTTTGAGACCACAGTTAGTTGGCTATGCAGATACTGGTAATCTTTTTGATCTACATAAGGCCAAGTCACAAACCAGGTATATCTTTCTCTATGGTAGCACCGCTATATCTTGGCGATCTATGAAGCATAAACTAACCGCCAGCTCTTCAAATCATGCTGAGATACTTGCTATTCATGAAGCAAGTCGAGAATGTATCTGGCTAAGAAGTATGATACAGTATATTTAAGATAGTTGTGGGTTATCTTCAATAAGAAATATCCAGATGATATTATATGAAGATAATGCAGTTTGTATCGCTCAAATTAGAGGCGGATATATCAAAGACGATAGAACCAAGCATATATCTCCAAAGTTCTTCTACACGCATGAACTAAAAAGAATGATGATATTAATATTCAGCAGATACTCTCTAGTGACAAGTTGGCCGATTTATTTACAAAGGCATTACCGACAACGACATTCAGAAAGCTAGTGTATGATATCAGTATGCGCCATCTCAAAGATCTCAGCACTTAGGCTTATCTTATATTTTCATGAGGGGGAGTAATGGAGATATCCAAATCTTGTACTCTTTTTCCTTTGCTAAGGTTTTTTCCTACTGGGTTTTCCTTGGCAAGGTTTTAATGAGGCAGTCTTAATAACCTGATATCTCTCTAAAAGAATAGTGCACTTTTTCCAAGTTTTTTTAGCAAAGGTTTTTACGGAGCATATTCATTAGTATTCATCAAAGGGGGAGTGTTGTAGAATGTGAACATGTGAAACATCACATGCTCATAGTGTATGACCAACCGACATAGGTAATCAATGCTCATAAATGTAAGTTTACAATTGATATATACGAACTCATGTAAGTTGTCATCTTCTGTCCCGGATGCATATATAAGGATGTGATTGGATGAGCAACTGGGAAAGAGTTCGGTGATTGCCTATATAATCCTCATATATCTCTCTTATCATTTAAGCTCTTTGATATCTTGGGTGTGTTGCTTTTAACATATTTATAACAATTATAAATTTCTCACAACAATCTTTATTTAAGCTAATCTATATATTGAGTGTAACTTTGGATCAAATCGAGAAGAGATGGAAACTTTATTAGCTTTCGGGCCTGTTTGTTTCGCTGGAATGTTCTGAAATGGAGTGTGGAATGGAATGTGATTCTTGTGGAATGGAATGGAATGTTCTGTCACTTTTGTTGTTTGTTTGGTGCTGGAATGGAAACTGAATCATGTGGAATCTGACACTTTTTGTTGTTTGTTTGGTGTTGTCATGGAAGCAGAATCCAGTGACTTTTCAGTTTTTGTTTTTGTTTTGTGATGGAATAGTGGATATGGTCAGCCCAGAATGCTTGTGGTGAGAATACCACCATGTTTTCCGATTTTGATATATATTACACTTTTTATGGAATTAATAATATGAAATAATTGTGATATTTTGATATCTATGTTGATGAAAATATAATAGCGTATCTCTTTCATTTCAGAATTTCTTTGTTTTTTTAATTATTTTTGCTTTTGCAATCATATTCAATGTTGGAAACGGAATTCTATTGGCCTACCTAAATTTTTTTATTGGATGATGGTAATCAATTTTATTGATGGAGAACTTATGTTTTGAATACGTTAGGTGATGGTAATCAAATTTATAACACCCATGTACATCGAGTATTCAAACTTGTACAATAAAAAAAAACTCATGTACAAAATTTCATAGCTCATCATGAAGATCAACTTTGAACATGAAAAATCATTTACAAACACCCCCCATGTACAAAATTTGAACATGAAAAATCATATATTCCACACCAAATTTCACAAAATTCGTACTCTACCAATTTTACATACATTATTGAACAACAATTTACAACCTCCCATGTACAGCAATCTACTGTACAAATCCCAATTAATAAACTCACATGTACAACAATAGTAGTCAACAAAGTGATAAGAAATATGCCAACATAGTAGGCAACGAATTTGTAATCTGCCATAAAATTGTAAGAATCTAACTTGGATCTCAATACTCGCATTCGTAGTGTCACACCCCGACCCAGAAAACCGATCCAGATCGAGACATGAGCCACCTAAACCTGTTTACATCATCAATTGGTGCACAAGTATATAATTGTTATGAATTTAAACAATTTAATCCTCAAGTTCATAAAAAAAAATTCGGTAGAATCCCATTTATAATTATAGCATAAGAAACCTGTATATTTTACAATTTCAACTTGAGCAATGGCACCATTGTAAATAACTAATTATTACATTTCTCAAATGTCTACATTAAATAATATTATAACATTTCCCAAATGCAATTGAATTAATGATCATACAATTATATCCTCACATACATCATGTTATACATCGATTTATACATCATAATATAAAATCATAATATAAAATATAACAAAACTGTGTAAAACTCTTCGAAGCTCCATGCCCTCGACCACCTCGACATGTCGCGCCATCTTCTAGAAGAGCACCTGAAAGAAGGAGCTGCATCGACCTGCATCGCCGATGCATCCCAGGTAGGGTAAGCAACAATCCCCAGTAGGGTTCTACTTTACGTCGCACAGAAGGAAAGGAAAACTACAACTGTGTCGTTCCCCGCCTAAGTCGAAGATATGCCAAGGGGATCCATAACCCCGTCGATTCCCGAGGGCTCCTGTCCAGGTCCCACCCTCACCCAAGAACAAACGAGAGGAAACAAGGACCACGGGCTCCTGTCCAGGTACCACCCTGCCATGTCGTACCATCCCTCGCGGGGACACACAAGTCAGGGACAAAGACATCCATTCTTAGCACCTGGCCTTGGAGACCTGACACGACCTCTACACCTCAAATACAAGAATAATGCATAGTCGACTATAACAATAACCTCAAATGTTAGTAAATATGATCATTCGATGACAATCACGTCCTAATCCTCAACTAATCAAACCCTGGCCCTAGGGCTAGATCCGGGTTATCCGAGAACCCCGAATCGGTGATCGAACCCATCGCCTACCACCTAGCCTGAATGCCTCTAATGCAAGCATCATGCATGAGCTTATTCAAACAACTAGGCCTAGGTGTCTCTACATGCCATATCATCAAACAATCGTCCGACATAATGAGATAACGAGCTAACAAGATAAAGGAATAAGCATTTATGCATAAGGCCACCACAGATACTTCAAGACATCCATCACTTAGACATACACTGTGAGGACCCGTCCCTCTACTCCTGTGGCTCGTCGTGGACCGCAAGGGCAATTTGGTAAATTGCGCCTCGTCGGCTTGTTTCACACCCGTGTGTGCACACACTGACCATGTTTGTGATAATGTTTGGTTAGAATGGTTAGTGGGACCCGGGATCGAAAGATCCGGGCTTGGGCTTGAGTTCTTGCCCAAGTCTAGCTTTTTAGACAAATCGGATCGATCTTCTCTAGCTAAGAGATCGATCTTCTTGTGCCAGAAAGTCAAGTGCGATCGTCATGAAGGATCGATCTTTTCCTAGGGAAAGATCGATCATTCATAAGTCAGTTCGTTTGCCTATAAAGCAGACGAGACTTTCTTCCTTGAATCCTTTTGAAATCCAGAGATCTGAGCTCAGATGTGGCGATTTTTGAAGGTGTTTGAGGACGATCCAAGGCCTAGCAGCTTGGATTGAAGCTGCTCTTGCTTAGGTAGGGATTCCTACCTACATCTATTCCGGGTTTTTGGAGTTTTCCGGTTTGATTCCTACCTACATGTTTGTTTGTTGTGATTTCACCGGTTTTGGACTCGTGGTCCCTTGATCTACCAGATCCCAGAGTTTTAGGGGGTTTCGTAGCGTTTTCCGGCGGTATTTCTCATCGTCCGGTCACCGGAGAACCCATCCGGATCGATCCTTCTTAAAGAAGGATCGATCCCTCTGGGTTGGTCATGCTGCGCCCGATGAAGGATCGATCCTCTGCTTGGAGAAGATCGATCATGGGTCTTGGGTAGCATGGTTACCCTGCGTCGGGAGGAAGATCGATCTTCCCGGGAGGAAGGATCGATCTTTCTTGGCGCGACAAGAAGGGTGCCCTCTGTTTCGAGAAAGATCGATCTTCCTGGGAGGGAGGATCGATCTTCTTTAGCTCGACAGTGAGGGAAGGCTCACTGTTACTTAAAAGATCGATCTTTTCTTAGGAAAAGATCGATCCGTTAGTAGCAGAGAGGATTTTTTATGGCTTTTGCCCACGGGGCTTGGTATGCCGGTTTTCCTTACCGCTTTATACCTTGTACATATGTTTAAGCATGCTAGCCCTATAATAGAGGCAGTGGTGAACCGGGGGAGTGATAACTCTCGGGATATTTAGAATAAACGGGCGGGTAGCCCTACAGCTTTCCTTAGCCTTGCATGCTGGCGTGTGCCGAGGGCTTTATCTGTGATATCTATGAGCTGTTGTTTGGGGGGCTGCTTCCCGATGCAGGTGTTGTGGTGGTCTGCTGACAGTCGGTGGGGGTACCACTGTAGTAGTCCCTAGACCTTATTTACCTGTTCACCACCCCGGGCCGGCAGGGTGCCGTGCCCATACCTTGTTATTTATATCATTACATACTGTTGCATGTTTAACTGTATTACCCTGCGTATGCACATATCATGCATTGTGTTGTGCATTAGTTGCATCTGTGTAGGGCGTTGGCGAATGGTTGTTCGCCGATCCGGGGCTTTCGGGTAGTCCGGATCTAGCTCTAGGACCGTTGCAGGTAGCTTGGTCCAGGATTTTTAGTATTCAGTTGTTTTCGATGATAGAGTTAGATGACCTGAATACTTGTTGCTTGATTATTATAGAGGTCGTGTCGACCTCGAGCTAGATGTTGTGGGTGCAACCGGTGTCAGTTCTTGTTCTTTGGGGGCCGTCGGAGTAAGTCCAGCCCAGGCAGTGTCTATTCCTGCCCGCAGTGGCGACCAGTGTGGGCCCAGTTCATTTGGGTGACCACAGCTGGAACCCTGCGACACTCGGTGTATCCAGGATGGGCCCAGTCCTTTGGGGTGACCATGGTTGGGTATGCCTAGGGACACCGGCAAAGGGATATGGGACCCTTGCTGCACACCCAAGTCTTTCTCGAGGGCGGCACTGTTGTGTTCCCTCCCTTGTGAGTGTCATAGTGTAGTGTCCTTGCTGAGCTTAGTGCTCACTCCTACCCGGGCTGCGTTTTGCAGGTGCTGGCGCTAGCTCTTCTTCGGTCGCCCCTACCGGGCCGGTGTTTGGTGACGTGGCGGTGTCTGGCGGTGCTTGAGGAGCGGCGATCACAGTCTTACCTTTTGTTATAGATAGTCTCCTACGGGAGTGATAAATGTATAATTTCCCTGTTTGAGGACTTGTATTTATATCAGTTTCAGTATTTGAGGTTTGTAATTATATGATAATACAGGATGATTATGGATTGCTAGGGTAACCACTACGATTAGAGGGAAACCTCGCCAAAATTTCCGCAGTAGGTTAGGTTCCGCTTCGCGTCGCCCGGCCCGGTTGGGCCTACGCGTGTCGGGGCACGACATTCACTCTACATGTATAATTATCCAAACCATGCATAATATCCTTCAACAAACAAGGGCACACCTTCGGCCTATTTAATCTAAACATTCTCAAGGGGCATCAGTCCCTTGGTTAATCCCACAAATGAAATAGAAACGGACACACCACTGGCTCTAGGCTTAAACATATTATACGAGTACAGAATTGGCATAATTACTAACATATTAAAAGAGTTGAATAAGGGCAAGGAACAATCAAATATTCAACCAAATAATCAGAAGAATGACGATGACCCAATCGAAATTGATAGATAACTACGTAGCACGGCTTAGCCAAAGACCACAGTAGTAAGGAGCAATCCGACAAACACCTGCCATCCATACCCAATGCTAACTAGTTCAAGGATGGAAGAACACCAACAAGTATCATTTACCCAACGACCATCCCATTGGTAGGTTCAGATCCAAAACAGAGGCCACGAACTAGAAATCAAAGATTGGCAGTGAATCGAGGGAAAACACACGGTCGCAACAATGGGATCAAGTTAAGACATCCAACTATAATCAGTAAACCCAAACCCGATGCCCTAAGATTCACTGGAAAAATCGGGAGAAGAGTTGGGAGAGGATCTCAAGCACCTGAACAATCCTAAGTGTCACACCCTGACCCATAAAACCCATCCGGGCCGAGGGGTGAGGGTATCTATCACTATTCACATCCACACTGGCGAGATATAAAGCGGAAAACACAGATAACTTAAACAATTTAACTTCCAGAGATAAAGCTGTAATTCAATTAATAGAAACATCTGGTTGTACTGTTTAAACATCCGATACATTTTCTTATTAAATTCTTCCAAGGGAAAGATATTATACATATAATCCAAAAATCCTCGAAAGATGTTTATAATATACAAAATCTATCAAAAATACAACAATTCTCCCACAACAACCTCAAGCGCCTCTGGATGTCGTCGCGCTGCCAAAAGCTGATCCCACCGGCTCTACTGAAGAAGAACTGGCGCCTGCACCTGCAAACGCAGCCCGGGTAGGAGTGAGCGATAAGCTCAGTAGGGTTCTACTCTACGGCACACCGAAGGGAGGAAAACAACAACTGTGACGTCTCCCCGCTCAAGTCTAAGGAATGCCACGGGGTTCCACAACCCCTATCGATGTCCCAAAGGCTCCTGCGATGAAAACAACAACTGTGACATCCATCTCTATATGCCACAACATCAATTATAAGTTCAACAGTTATACAATAGCCCTCAGCACTCGCCGACATCGGGCTAAAGTTTCACAATACCACGATAGCTAGCACTCATAGCTAGCTAACGGCTAGGAAAAATACGATGTCGGCGAGTGCCGAGGGCTATTGTATAACTGTTGAACTTATAATTGATGTTGGGAAAACTATTGATACGAAGAAGGCACAATTTTGATGGTTAAATCTCAAATCTAGGTCAAAACGGCTGAAAACCGATAAAACGGTGATAATACAACAATCATCCGATAAAATACGAAAACTAAGAGGTAGGGATCCTCTAAGCAAGCTTTAACACCCATGTATTAAGCTTCACAACATTCTACCATGTATTCCTACATCAACAACACAATAAATCTATCCTAGGAGAACCCAATCATACGATCGGGGTAGAAACACCTACTTGATCAATTAGGGCAGCTCCTCTACGTGTTCCCCAAGCTCGATCGCCACGATCCGCTCCTCGAAGATCGCGGCTCCAATCCCTAGCTCAGCCAGTAGGGGAGAGAGAGGGAGACAACGACCGGGAAGGAGGGAAAGAGAAAGCAAGAAAGAGAAGTCAGGTATTTATAGAGATCAGGATATGATCTCGGCCGTTTGATTCTATCTTTCCCGATCGAGCTTCGATCTTCCGATCGAAGGCACCCCTAAGGTCCTAATGAATCACATACATCAATCCAAGACCGTGTGTGTGTTACGCGGGTGTGAAATCGACTACCAGGCGCAATTTACCAAATTGCCCCTAGGTCACAAAAACAATACGATCAACCTGATCGCACCCGACACGAAACGAAATCAACAGGAAACGGCCCTCGACCCACGCGGTCGAGGTAGGTCAGAGGAATGGGTCCTCACAACCTAACATCGTTAAAAAGAATTTCGTCTCGAAATTCAATAAGAATGAGGCCGGGAAAAAGAATCAACTAGGCCTACCTGCACAAGCAAGGATACAAACTAGGGGCGCCAACACCCACAACAAGAAAGCTACCTGCCGGGATGAACAGTCGGGGAAACTCCCGACGCATGCGATCCTCTCGCTCCCATGTCAAACTCTCTGCAGTGCCATGCCTCCATCTAACCATGACGAACGGTAACGATCTGGCCCTCAGTACCTGGTCTCGTCTGTCTAAGTTCTGTACTTGCTGCTCTATGTAGGTGGCGTCCTCCTCCACCTCGATGTCGTCGTGTCTGATCACATGAGATGGATTCGGAATGTATTTCCTCAGCATCGATACATGGAATGTGAGGTGAACTGCTGACATGTGTGGGGGTAGAGCCAACTGGTAGGCGACAGCTCTGACGCGTCTGACTATCTCGAAAGGGCCTGTGAACCTCGATGCTAGCTTACCCTTGCTACCAAACCTGATCGATCCTCTGCATAGAGACACCTTCAGTAGCACTCTGTCACTAACGGCGAACTCCAGGGGTCGTCACCTGCGATCTGTGTAGCTCTTCTGCCTACTCTGTGCTGTCAGGAGTATCTGTCTGATCTGAGCCAACCGCTCTGACGACTGACTGATGATGTCCGGACCGGTAAGGGACGCCTCCCCAACCTCTGTCCAACACACTGGTGAACGACATGGTCTGCCGTACAACGCCTCAAAGGGTGCAAAACCCAAACTGGCCTGAAAGCTGTTGTTGTAAGCAAACTCCATCAGAGTCACGTGCTGCTCCCAAGTACCTCCAGCATCTAGCACACATGCTATGAGCATGTCCTCCAAGATCTGGATCGTCCGCTTTGACTATCCGTTTGTCTGAGGGTGGAAAGTTGTGCTGAAAGTCAGTGTTCTCCCCAAGGAGTCCTGGAAGCTGCTCCAGAACCTACCGGTGAATCGGGGATCTCTGTTTGACACTATCGACACTGGGATGCCGTGCAGTCATACCACCTCGTCAATGTACCTCTGGCTCAGTCTGGCAAGTCAATCTGTCGTCCTCATGGGGAGGAAATGAGCCGATTTTGTCAGTCGATCGATAATGACCCAAATCACATCATTCCCTCTCAGTGTTCTGGGTAGCCCGGTGACGAAGTCCATTGCTATATGTTCCCACTTCCACTCTGGCACTGAAAGTGGCTCCAGCAAACCTGGTGTCCGTCTGTGCTCTGCCTTCACCTTCTGACAGGTGAGGCATCTGGAAACGAACTCTGCCACTGACCTCTTCATCCCGCACCACCAAAACTGCCGGCGTAGATCGTGGTACATCTTGGTGCTCCCGGGGTGAACGGTGAAACAGGAGTGGTGGAACTCATGAAGGATCTCCTCTCACAACGCGGGGTCCGCGGGGACTGCAACTCTGCCTCTAAAGCGTAGGCCGTTGTCTGCCGACACTGTCCAGCCCTCAACCGCGTGCTCGGTATCGACCGTAGCACGGGTCTCCAGCCTGTGCCTTGATGACTCTGGCCAAAAGAACTGCGATGCTGCGAACAACATACAGGAAACTGCCTGCCGCCTTGTCCTCGAAGTCAAGCATGAACTGACCAACTGTCTCTAGCATCTGTCACTGTCGAGCTGACATCGCTGCCAAGGTCACTCTATTGTCTCTGGTCTGCCTGCTAAGAGCGTCCGCTACGATGTTTGCCTTACCAAGGTGGTAATGCAACTCGAAGTCATAGTCCTCTAATAGCTCCTTCCACCGCCACTGCCTGAGGTTGAGGTCACGCTAGGTGAACATGTGCCTCAAACTCTTGTGATCCGAGTACACCAGGAACTGCTCACCGTAGAGGTAGTGCCGCCAAGTCTTCAGAGCGAAGACAACTGCTGTAAGCTCGAGATCATGGACTGGATAGTTCCTCTCATGGGTCTTCAGCTGCTTGGAACCGTAGGCCACCACATGGCCTTCCTGCATCAGCACACAACCTAGACCCTCCCCACTGGCGTCGCAAAAGATATTGTAGCCGACGCCTCGCTCTGGAACTATCAGGATCGGTGCACTCGTTAGTCTGGTCCTCAACTGTATGAACGCAGGCATCGTCCCAAACAAATGGGACCGCCTTCTGTGTCAATCTGGTCAGCGCCTCTGCAACTCTGGAGAAGTCCCTCATTAACATCCTGTAGTATCCCGCCAACCCGAGGAAGCTGCGGACCTCGAACACTGTTGTCGGTCTCTGCCACTGTAGCACTGCCTCGACCTTGGCCGGATCAATTGAAATGCATGCCTCTGACACGACGTGCCCCAGAAACTATAACTTAGGAAGCCAGAACTCACATTTGGAGGCTTTGGCGTATAGCCTATGCCCCCTCAACAACTGCAACTGTGTCCTCAGATGCTGCTCGTGCTCTTCCTCTGTGCGTGAGTAGACTAGGATGTTGTCGACGAACACCACCACGAACTGATCTAAGTACGGTCGGAAGACCCTCTGCATCAGATCCATGAACACCGCTTGTGCGTTCGTTAGGTCGAACGGCATCACCATGAACTCGTACAACCCGTACCTCGTACAGAAAGCCATCTTCGGGATGTCGTAATCCCGAATCCTCAGCTGATGGTAGCCGGTACGGAGATCGATTTTCGAAAAGACCGAAGAGCCTCGGAGCTGGTCGAACAAGTCATCGATCCTCGGCATCGGATACTTGTTCTTCACCGTCACCCTGTTCACCTTCCTGTAATCAATGCAAAGACGAAGCGTACCGTCCTTCTTCTTTGCGAACAATACAGAAGCTACCTAAGGTGACGTGCTTGCACGGATGAAACCTCTGCCTATCAACTCCTCCAGCTGGACCCGCAGCTCCCTCTGCTCTGCTGGCGCCATCCTAAAAGTTGGCAAAGATATTGGCCCGGTGCCCGATACAAGATCTATCTGGAAGTCTATAGCTCTGGAAGGAGGAAGGCCTGGTAGCTCGTCTGGAAGACATCAGCAAACTCACAAACTACTACAGGTAAACTGCTCTCTCGACTGCCCTTTACAGCGAACAAGGAAAGGCGCGCTAGTAAAACTGACAGCTGGCCCTCCCGCTTGGGAAAACAACAATACATGAGGGAATCGGCCGACTGGCGATCCCCCAGCAAAATGAAACAAGCGCCGTCAGTTGTCCAACAAGTCACCCTGCGACGACCACAGTCGATGATGGCTCGGAATGAAGTCAGCCAATCCATACCGACAATCACGTCATACCCTACCATGTCTAGCACCCGAAGGTCTAGAAAGACACGGAGGCCCCCAACCTCCAACTCGCAAGAATGGCAGATCTACTCAACATGAGCCCCTCCGATGACTAGTGTGTCTAGCTGTAGTGTGACTCCAAGTGGCTCAGTCGATGCCATACACTCGCTAGCTAGAAAGGAATGCGACGCCCCAGAATCTATTAGAACATCTACAAATGAACTAAAAAGCTGAAAGGTACCTCTGAGAAGTGGAGGGTCAACTGGGGCTGGTGGAAGAGCTAGAGTCTGCTGGGGTGACGGGTACTGGTAGGACTGGAAAGGTGGCTGAACGCTGTCTGGGAACTCGCGGTCTGGAAGTGCGTAGACTCCCCCTCTGGAACCGCCTTGACCTCCACCGCGACCTCAGCCTCTCCCGGCTCCTGGTGTCCGCCAACCTCCGCTTGCTCCGCCACGAATGGACTGTGCCCTCAACGTCGGACAGTCTCGGTGAAAATGCCTTGTCTGCTGGCACTCGTAGCACACGGGAGGTCCAAGCGCTAGCTGCTGGCTCTGGCTTGCTCCCCCGGACGTTTGTCCTTGAGGCCCAACGGTGAGAAGTGGCTGGCCTCCCTGCCTAGGATGTTGCTGGTACTAGGGTGGGTGACGCTTGTATGGTTGCCGGTGTCATGAGTATTTATGCTGCCTCCACGAGCCTCCTTTGCCCTAAGTTGATCTCTGCGGCTGTCCTCTGCCACTGGCACTTGCAGACGATGCGTGCTGGGCGACCCTGGGCCCCGGCTCCTGCAACTGAGCCTCTACTGCTAAGGCACAGTCTAGTGCCTCTGCGTACGTGCTAGCGCACTGTGCCGCGATTAGCAACCTGAGCTCAGGCCTAAGCCCCCACTGGAACTGCTCAACTTTGGCAAGAGGGTCCGCCGACACTGCCCCGACAAACCTGGCGAGCCTAGTGAACCTGGCTGCATACTGCACTACCGACTGAGTACCCTGAGAAAGGGTCTGGTACTCACGGACTAGGGCTGAGCGCGCACTGTGGGGAAAGAACGTGCCGAGAAAAGACGAACGAAACACGACACACGATGGATCACTCCCGTCCCTGGCGGCCTGAACAGAATGCCACCAGTCTAAAGCTTCCCCGTCGAGCTGGAACGTGGCAAGTCTGACCCGAACCCGGTCATCCTAGATGAACAGAGTGTCAAGGACGTGACTGACTCCCTCCAGCCAGTCATTCACCACCGCTGGGTCACCCCCAGCACCGCTGAACCTAGGCGGGTTCAGCCTCTGGAAGTTGACCACCGCTGTCACAACAGCACGCTGGTCGAGTGGAGGAGAGACCTCCTCGGCGACAAAAGAAGCATCCTCCTCCATCACCACCTCAATCCTCGGCTTTGGTTCTGGTGCAGGTACCCGGGGCAAGGCTGTGTTGGCCTCTAAGCCCCGTCGGGCGGCGCGCTCGTCGCACGCACTACCACCACCCACGACTGGACAGCTAGCCTGGCTCCCTGTCATCTGCACGTTTACCAGAGACGACAAGTGTCAACTCGTAAGAAACCGAATCACAACAGCAATCAAGAAAGCAAAAGCACAACACACATGAGCATAAACAAGCACACAGGGATGCTCTACTCATAGAACTATCCCAATCCACGCTCAAAACCTTAACCGCAAGCCTAAGTCTATTCATGGGACCTACAGCCTACTCTGATTGTACTGTTTTTACACCCTGACCCAGAAAATCTATCCGGGCCGATGGGTGAGGGTTCCTATCACTATTCACATCCACACTGGCGCGATTTAAAGCGGAAAATACAGAGATCTTAAACAATTTAACTTCCAGAGATAAAGCTGTAATTGAATTAATAGAAACATCTGGTTGTACTGTTTAAACATCTGATACAAATTCTTATCAAACTTTTCCAAGGGAAAGATATTATACATATAATCCAAAAATCCTCGAAATATGTTCATAATATACAAAATCTATAAAAAATATAACAATTCTCCCACAGCAACCTCAAGCGCCTCTGGAAGTCGTCGCGCCGCCAAAAGCTGATCCCGCCGGCTCTACTGAAGAAGAACTGGCGCCTGCACCTGCAAACGCAGCCCGGGTAGGAGTGAGCGATAAACTCAGTAGGGTTCTACTTTATGGCACCCTGAAGGGAGGAAAACAACAACTGTGACGTCTCCCCGCTCAAGTCTAAGGAATGCCACGGGGTTCCACAACCCCTATCGATGTCCCAAGGGCTCCTGCGATGAAACCTCTCTCCTGAACAAGTTACCAGGAGGCTACAGAACAGTAACATGCAGGATCACCCTTACCCAAGCAGGATTCCCAAGCCTTGGGGACCCATGTCGGGAACGCATCGACATCAACTTCCATCTCTATATGCCACAACATCAATTATAAGTTCAACAGTTAAAAATAGCCCTCGACACTCGCAGGCAACAGGCTAAGGTCTCACAATACCATGTTAGCTAGCACTCATAGCTAGCTAACGGCTAGGAAAACAATAAGCATTTGAAGTTACCATCCAACTAAGTATTTAAATGCGAGTCAATCCACAATTTCGCCCAAAAGGGTAAACGCACGATTCAATTCTCAATCCCAATCAAAATCCATCGAAAATCCCGTGATAATAGCGTGCATGCTTCCTAATATGATTGGACATCTATCATGAATGAATAACTCAACAGAGAAAGCCAGAAAACACTGTTCAAGGACTCACAGTCAATGCGACGGTTGATCCGACGGTCGACCGTGAGCCGCGGTCGATGCGAAGGTCGATCCGACGGTCGATTGTGAGACCAAAAAGTGGGAAGATCACAAGGGCCGCGGTCGATCGGTACATCAACTCTGGGAAGCCAAAAAGGAGACAGAGCCTCACGCTCGATGCGACGATCGATCCGACGGTCGACCGTGAGGTAAAGCGATAAAAGGGGAAGGATCCGTGGTCGATCGGAGCATCGAACCTGGGAGACCAAAAACAAAACAAAGCCTCACGGTCGATGCGATGGTCGACCGTGAGGCCAGGAAGAAGCGTATCAACACTTGACGGTCGATCTGACGGTTGACCGTCAGGCCCAGTGCACAGTTCCTACGAACAGTGCTAGAAATCCAATTTCTTCGATTTGATCTATGAAAGCTTGTCGGAAATCGATGAAACTTTGCAGGCATGCGTAATAATTGGTGGGGAAACTATTGATACGAAGAAGGAACAATTTTGATGGTTAAATCTCAAATCTAGGTCAAAACGGTTGAAAACCGACAAAACGGCTGTGAGGGCCCGTCCCTCTAACCTGGCTCGACCGCGTGGGTTTAGAGCCGGTTTCCTGTTGGTTTGGTTCCGCGTCGAGCACGATCGGGCGATCGTGTGGCGGTTTGGACCCCGGGGGCATTTTGGTAAACATGCCCTCTGGTGGTCGGTTTCACACCCGCGTTCCACACACTGCCTTGGATTGATGTATGTGTTTGATTAGAATCTCTAGGGTGCGTCCGATCGGAAGATCGGAGCTCGATCGGGAAAGATCGAATTGGACGGCTGAGATAGATATGGATTTTCTATAAAAGCCCTGTCCCTTTCTTCTCTTTCCTTCTCTTCTTCTCCTGTCGTTTTCTCCCCTCTCTCTCCTTCGGCTGAGCTAGGGTTTGGAGACTTGGGCTTCGGATCGCGGATTTTGACGGCTTGACCAGCGGGACGCATGGGGAAGCTACCCTACTTGCTCAAGTAGGTGTTTCTACCTCGATCCTTGGATCGGGTTCTCCTAGGATAGGGTTTTATGTACTTTCGCTGTAGGAATACATGTTAGAAGGCTTTGTAGCTCCTTGTATATGTGATGTTGTTAAATTCCGGTATTCCTACGTTGAGATTTCAGTATTCTAACGGTTGGTTTCTGTATTATTGCCGTTTTGTTGGTTTTTGTCCATTTGGACCTAGATAGGAGATTTAACCGTTAAAAACTAGATTTCTCCATTCCATTAGCATCCCCACTGTTAATTACGCTTGCTTGCGAAATTTCATCTTATTCCAACTTGATTTGATCCTTGAAATCCAAAGAAATGGATTTTCGGCACTGTTCTGATGAACTGTGCCAAGGCTCGACGGTCGATCGGTGCATCGACCATCGAGTGTTGTTTTACCCTTCCTGGGCCTGACGGTCGACCGTCGGATCGACCGTCGCATCGACCGTCGGGCTCTGTCGGGATTTTGGACTCCCACGGTCGATGGATCGATCGACCGCGGGATCTTCTCCTTTTCGCCATTTACTTGACGGTCGACCGTCGGATCGACCGTCGCATCGACCGTCAGGCACTGTTTGGTTTTGGGCTTCTCAGGGTCGATGGGTGGATCAACCGTCGCCCTTGGTCTTCTTCGCTTGGGTGTCACGGTCGATCGCCGGATCGACCGTGACATCGTCCGTGGTCTCACGATCGATCTCCGGATCGACCGTGACATCGTCCGTGACCTTTTGAACTTGGTGTTCTGGTCTTTTTTGGATGGATTTGATTTGTGATTAGTATCTAAATATGTTGGGAACTATGTAGGTGGATTTCATGACGTTTTCAAAGGATTTCCATCGGGTTTGAGGATCGATTCGAGTATTCTTTCCTTCATGAGAAAACCTATGGTTTCGATTGCAATTGATATATGTTTGGATGTAGCTAATTGCTTAATGGTGTGCTTAGCCATTAGCTAGCTATGAGTGCTAGCTAATGAGGAATTATGGAACCTTAGCCTCTTGCCAGTGAGTGCCGAGGGCTATTGTATATCTGTTGGACTTGTAACTGATGTTGTGGCATGTAGAGACATCTAGGCTAGATGTTTGCCTAGGCTCATGCATTGTGTGCATTAGAGGCATTTGACGTTAGGCGGGCAATGGTTTGGGTCGCCGATCCGAGGCTCTCGGGTAGCTCGGATCTAGCCTTAGGGCCGTGGCTGGGTAGTCAGGTTTAGGGTGTGATTGTATTAATCGAAATCCCTTATTGTTGAGGATTTGCGATAGTTGACTTGATCAATGTTCGAGGTTTAGAGGTCGTGTTGTCTTCCAAGGCCAAGTGCTAAGGATGGGTGTCGACGTCCCTGACTTGGTCCCCAGGCAGTGGCTTCCTGCTTGGTAGAGGTGATCCTACTGGTTCTTGTCCTTCTCCTTCCAGCGTGTTGGTTGATGTTCCCAGCGTGGTAGGTTGAGAAGAGTAGGATCCCTTGGGGAGTCGACAGGGTTGTGGGACCCGTGGCATCCGTTAGACTTGAGCTGGGAGACAACACTATTGTTGTTTTCCTCCTTTCAGTGTGCCGTAGAGTACAACCCTACTGAGCTTATCGATCACTCCTACCCGGGCTGCGTTTGCAGTTGCAGGCCGCAGTTCTTCTTCAGTGGAGCCGGCAGGATCGGCTTTTGGCTGCGCGAGTACATCCAGAGGCGCTTGAGGTTGCTGGAGGATTATCTGTTGTACATTTTGATATATATGTATATGTTGTAGACATTCTGAGGATTTTGAAATATTGTATTATATCTTTACCTTGGAAGTCTTAGAATGGAATTTTGTAACTGTACAACTTGATGTTATATAAATTGAATCTGTTTCGCCTCTGGAATACAATTGTTTAAATTATCCGTGTTTTCCGCTTTGTATCGCGCCGATTGAAGATGAATAGTGATAGAAACCCTCACGCCCCGTCCTGGATGGGTTTTCTGGGTCGGGGTGTAACAACGGCGATAATACGAGAATCGTCCGATAAAATACGAAAACGAAGAGGTAGGGATACTCTAAGCAAGCTATAATACCCATGTGTTAAGCTACACAACATTCTACCATGTATTCCTACATCAACAACACAATAAACCTATCCTAGGAGAAACCAATCATACGATCGGGGTAGAAACACCTACTTGATCAAGTAGGGCAGCTCCTCCACGTTTTCCCCAAGCTCGATTGCCACGATCCGCTCCTCGAAGATCGCAGCTCCAAGCCCTTGCTCAGCTGGTCGGGGAGAGAGAGGGAGACAACAACAGGGAAGGAGAGAAAGAGAAAGAAAGAAAGAGATGTCATGTATTTATAGAGATCAGGATATGATCTCGGTCGTCCGATTCGATCTTTCCCGATTGAGCTCC
This sequence comes from Narthecium ossifragum, assembly GCA_963920575.1. Lineage (NCBI taxonomy): Eukaryota > Viridiplantae > Streptophyta > Magnoliopsida > Dioscoreales > Nartheciaceae > Narthecium > Narthecium ossifragum. Next base: position 18,346,649 of record OY986964.1, on the reverse strand, counting down.
GATCTTTCGATCGGAGGCACCATTAAGGTCCTAATCATCACATACATCAATCCAAGGCCGTGTGTGCGTTAAAAAGGTGTGAAATCGACTACCAGGCGTAATTTACCAAATTTCCCCTGGGTCACAAAAGCAATACGATCAACTTGATTGCACCCGACGCGAAACCAAATTAACAGAAAATGGCCCTCGACCCACGCGGTCGAGGTAGGTCAGAGGAACGGGTCCTCATAGTAAGTCCCTCGAGCGATCCTTGGCAGCCAGGGGAAAACAGAGCAACAGACCACATGTTAGAGGAAGAACCTGGAAACCAAAGAGAAATCCAGCAAACTATGGCTTAGCGTTGAGATCCATCAACAGGAAATAGAGGAAGCGACACTCATCACAATCCGCCACTAATGAGAAGACGAATAACAGGTGATGATGATGCATAATGTTATATTTTTATCCCTTAATACTTAGTCTCCTGTGCTTATTTAGTTCCTAAATATACTCATTATTCTTATATTTTTATTTAGGATGCAATTGAAGTCCTTAAGTCGAAAAGAAGCTGAAAAGAGTACATGAATCAACTTTAAAGATTAAACTGTACCTGCTGATGAAGAACCAGATAATGTGTCATATATGGTTGGAAAGCTCTTGAAGTTTAGTTTCTGGAGAATTTTACGGTTCGTGCTTTGGAGCTTCCTAGAGAAAGTTACAGTGCTTTTACCACAACAAGCGCAGGGTAGAACATCAGAAGAAACATGCAGAGAAAATGAGATCGATCCGCTTTTCAAAGGGGATCGATCCCTTGTGCACCCAGAGATGAAAAAGACCCACGGTCGACCGTCAGATCGACCGCCACATCGACCGTAAGCCTCTGTCAAAAATATTCGCTCTCACGGACGATGGGAGGATAGACCATGAGAAGAAAGTTAAAATCCGGAATAAAGAGATCGATACCCTTTGGAAAGGGATCGATCCGAACCTGTCATCCGTAGAAAGAAGATCGATCCCTTTTGAAAGGAGATCGATCTTGGTCGGGCAAAATCCAGATCCTGAGTTTACGGAAGAAAGAAGATCGATCCCTTTTAAAGGGGGATTGATCCCTTTTGGTTCTGCGGGAAAGATCAAGGGTTGAGATCTAATCCGAGTTAGGGTTTCATAAAAGCCTATAAATAGACTTCTTTGGGAGAATATGGGGGGATTCTTGGACACTTTTGGCGGCTCTTTTCTTCTCTTTTATATTTTTCCTAGGTTTTCTCTTGTTCATTGGAATCTTTGGAGGATTGTTCTCGATGGCCTTGCGTGGCTAAACCTTAATTCTTGGTCGAGGAAACTGAAGCCTCGGAATCAATGAAACTGTGAGATCTAATTTATATTTATTGTTCAGTTTATACGTGAGTATTGGATGTTCTTCTGTGATTAGATGTTCATGGTTGTCTTGTCTAATTGCTAGGAGGCCTACTAGTTTATTATTCATTACGATCTACTGCTAGGTTGGATATCAAATTCGTAATTGTTTGATCCCTCTAATCTGTGAAGCAACTAGGATGTATTGATTTACTGCGTTTCAGAGATTAATAGATCTTAGGAAGAATATTCGACTAGATTAAATGCAACCGCTTGTGCTTGTGTCGTTTAGCTTCATCGATCTACCTATTCTTAAGGCTGTTACTAGATTAAATCTACAGCACGTGTCTTAGGTTGTTTAGTAGTTAGGCTTGATTAGATCGCTTCTTTCTAATTAACTATGATTGAGGAGAGATTCGAATTTAATTCGAACGGTGAATATTTATGGTATGAATTGATTGATACTTGCATCAATGATCAGTTGTTGGATTCCGATAGTGGATGTTGACTCAGACCAAGGTTGGTTCTCTTGATTCAACTTGTTTCTTCTCTTTAGATTGTTTCTTTATTGTTTTCGTTTTACTCAAAACCCCCCATCTTTGTTCACTAAGCACAAAACTAGGTTAAACACTCTTCGTGGGATCGACTTGTACTCGCACTACTACATTTATCTTAAAGAGTATTGGTTTTATTTTTTAGTGCCTGCGACAGCACATCAAATTTTGGCACCGTTGCCGGGGAGTGATTCTAGTTGATTTTTTTTTGTGCTTATTGTGATCTTTATTCTCATAAAAAAAAGAGAGTTTACACAAATTTTCTGGATTTGTTTTTCTCGGTTTACCGGAAACTTCTTGATTGTTTATGAGTATAGCTCGATCTTTTCATGAAGGTGATTTACAGTACGATCCAGAGATAGAAAGAACTTTGCGTAGGTTAAGGAGAGAAGCTCGGAGAAACTCCGAGGAGAACGATTCGGATCTTGATTCTCTATTTGCTAGTGATTCGGAATTAGAAGAGGAAGAAGTTATGGCCGGAAATCGAACTTTGAAAGAACTTGCAGCCCCAGATTTGAATCAACAACCCTTATGCATTACATTCCCTACTTTGGATGTTGCTACTACTTTTGAATTGAAATCTGGACTAATACATCTCTTACCCACTTTTCATGGACTTTCAGGTGAAGATCCTCACAAGCATTTAAAAGAGCTTCATGTTGTGTGCACAAGTATGAAACCCATGGGGGTGACTGAAGATCAAATTAAATTGAGAGCCTTCCCTTTTTCTTTGAAGGATTCGGCTAAAGATTGGCTTTATTATTTACCCTCTGGGAGTATTACCACATGGAATGAGATGAAGAGATTGTTTTTGGAGAAATATTTTCCAGCGTCAAGAGCGGCTAACATTCGAAAAGAGATCTGTGGTGTGAGGCAACATAACGGAGAGTCTCTACACGAGTATTGTGAACGTTTCAAGAAATTATATGCAAGCTGTCCCCATCATCAAATTAGCGAGTAAGTACTTATCCAATATTTTTATGAGGGCTTACTAACCAATGACAGGAGTATGATTGATGCTGCTAGTGGAGGAGCTTTGGTGGATAAAACTCCTGAAGCCGCGAGGAACTTGATTGCAAATATGACGGCTAACTCTCAACAATTTAATACTAGACTTGATTCTTATTCAAAACATGTTAATGAGGTAAATGTTTCATCTCTTGAACAACAGATTGCAAGTCTAACTTCTCTTGTTCGTCAAATGGCTGTAGGTAGTATGCAAACAGCGAAGGTTTGTGGAATTTGTTCGGTGGCAGGACATCCAACCGATATGTGTCCAACTCATCAAGAGGAACCCATTAAACAAGTAAATGCAGCGGGGAGTTTTCCTGGACTACCGCAAAGGAAGTATGATCCCTATTCAAACACGTATAATCCAAGATGGGAATCCACAAGTAAATCAACCTGCAACTCAATTTCGCCCAACTGGCCAGCGATATCAATAATATAGACCATCATACCCCCCGAGACCACAACCAAACCCAACCCCCAATTCTGGTATGTCTTTAGAAGATATTGTTAAATCCCTTGCTACTAATACTTTGCAATTTCAACAGGAGACAAAACAATTTCAACAAGAGGCAAAAAAGCTAGTATTCAAGATTTGGAACATCAGGTGGGCCAGATGGCGACTGCAATTAGCAAGCTAGAGGTGCAAAGTTCGGGATAATTACCCTCTCAAACGGTAATAAATCCAAGAGAAAATGCAAGTGCAATTATTTTGAGAAGTGGTAAAGAAGTTGAGGTTCCAGCAAAAGAAGTCATTGCATCGTCACCGCAAGGAAAAGAGCAAGACATCGTCGTGAACAAAGTCTTTCCAGATGACGACGACGTACCTAAACGTAAGTTTCCACCTCTTTCTGATTATAAACCTGTACCTCATTTTCCTCAGGCTTTTACAGAATCAAGAAAATATGAGAAGAATTCAGATCTATATGAGACTTTTTGCCGATGCGAGGTAAATATTCCACTCTTAGATGCTATTAAACAAGTACCTCGTTATGCTAAATTCTTGAAATTCGCAATGATACTTATATAAACTCCAAAATTTACAAAGATAGGACAAAGGCTTTCCTTGATAAACACATTTAATGGAAAACCCTTGTCGTCAGATAGAACGTTTGGTTGTTTAATGCAAAATTACGACTTTTCCCAGATAAATTACGCTCAAGGTGGACTTGATCCTATATTATCACGCAGGTATTCTCACATGGTGTCATACAAATTCAGGCACCAAGCACAAATGAGTTCACTAAAGTTAATGGGCATAGATTGAAACCTTATGTTGAGGACATTCAACACAGAGCCATTATGGAGTCCGTTATCTTAATGAATCCAGGCGATCACTAAGTTTTTAGGGACGTCTAGCGAAAGACGTACAATTACGCGCTTTCTAGGAGACAACCCAGTTTTATGATTTTTCCTTAACTTTTTAGAATTTTCTTTAATTTTTAGGATTTTTCTCTGATTTGTTTCTATTTTTCCTATATTTTCCTTCAAATTTTAGGATTGTTTTCAAGTAACCCGCCCCCATGGCCGATCAACCATCAGCTCCTTCCTCCCTCGTCACCGACCATTGGCCGTCGCCACCTTTCCGGCCATCCCCATCCCTCCAAACCACCATCAACACCTTTGCCATCTTCTCCTCTACCTCTTCACGACCTCATCTTCCCTTAAAATCACCTCCTGTGACGCCGGTGAGCCTCCCCTGTTTCATCCGCCATCTCCGCTTCCACTGCCTCCCACCGCCCCTAGCCACCTTCAACACCTTCCTCTGGCCGTCACGACGCTTTTGCCACCTTCAAAACACAAGCTTGCAGCTCGGATCACCGGATTCTACTTCCGACGTTCCTCCACCTCATCGCCCATCATCTATCCACCTCCTGGAACTCCAATTCTGCAAATTAAATCCCATAGGTGAGTTCCTTAGGCCTCCACGATCCTTCCTCGATCCTTTCCAACCTCGATTGGGGCTCCGACCGCCGGATTCCATCTCCGGCCATCTTCCTGCGCGCAATCCACCGCCGTTCCATCGTCTAGAGACCACAACTCACGGATCAGACCATATAGATAGAATCCTTGGCCTTCAACGATTCCATCCCTACTGGTCCCATACTCCGGCGACGGCGTTTTACCGGTGATCGCCCGTCGGTGAGTTCTCAGCCGTCTGATTACTGATGGATGAGATCCACGTGCTCTAGAGCTCTGATGTCTGATCCGACGGTGTAGATCTTCAATCGGGACGATTTATATGAATGCTGATTATTTGGGTGCTATATATGGATGTGTTATTGTATTTTATTGCTTTAATATCTATATTTTTAATTTTGTGGATGAATGCTTGTACAGTTTTTTGGTCCATATATCCAAAGGAGACTCTGCCGAAATTTTTAAAATTTTTATGCCTTTTTGCTATTTTTGTTATTTTTTTCATTATCTTTCCTTTGATCTTTTGGAAAGGTATTTTTATAGCAGGTGTTCCTTTGGAAATCATTCACGGGCAAATTATGCACATCTTCTATATCTATCAGGGGGCTATTTTGTTTTTTTTAGTTTGTGGCTTTATTCGTTTCTTATCTTTCTAGAGACACGACTTTAAGACAGGACAACGTATCCTTATGATACACGGTGCGGTGCGCGTAATGCTCAGATAAACTTTTTGCATGCTATTATGGTTATCTCTACCCTTTATTCCTTGATTTTGTTTTATGACTTAGTGTAATTGGGGGCAATTACATTTAAGTTGGGGGTAGCATTCATAAATTTCATGCTCATATTTTTTTATGATAACTAAATATCATACATCCCCTGAATTATGTCAAAAGAATGAAATTATGATATGATTTGATAAAGGTACATGTTTTAGAAATTTATTTTATGAATTATTCTGAGATTTGTATGTCATATAAGGGATAGTAAAGCTTTGTTATGCATGACATTATTTCTATGCTTTAACACTTTTACCATGAATTAAAGGATAGCTTGACATATCCTAACGCACATGTTCACTTCCACATGTTGATGAGTTGAGATTAGATTCTAAACATGATACTATGCTAGAGTTACAGTGGTATATCATGTCACATAAATTACATGAACACATGTAATTATCTGAATAATAATAAAAAATTCAACTTAGTAACTGGGCAGTGTACCTAACCAGCGTGGTTTTCACGTAAAACAGTTGAAATTCCTAAACAAAATATAAGGCTTTCATACTTAGTAACCGGGCAAGGTGCCTAACAAGATGTATTGTTTGCGTAAAACAGTTGAAATTCCTGTGGAAAAAAAGGAAAAAGGAAAAGAAAAATGAATAAAAAACAGAGATTGTTATGTGAAAAGTGGAAAATATGTGCTTCAATAGGATTGTGATCTTTAATAGTTGAAGTGTTTAGATAAAATTGATACTCTGAAGCCTGTGGAACCTCATTCACACATAGGAGTGTTAAAGTTATTTTTAGTCATGATTAAATATATTAAAGTGTTGGAAATATTTTATGACATGTTTTGATTTACTATATTTTTATATGACCATGAGTTGAAGGGTATATTTATGGATAATATTTCTATTTCATGTATTAGAGTTGATGAATATCACAATTGATTTCTGATGATATATTCAAGGGAATGTATAGATGTCTGTGGGTATCATCCCTAAAAACCCTCAGAAGACTATAACTCCTCCACTGTGGTAACCCAGGGGTTTAAAGGCTTGTTGCACATGCTAAGTGCAATCATGAGACCTATGAAAGTGGCTAATTAGATTTATTGTTTGCTTTCTTTTTATCTTTTCTTTGCTCGAGTACTAGCAAAGTGTAAATTGGGGGTGTGATAAGTCACAAATTATATACAATTAAACTTCTTAAATTACTATTGTTAGACTAAGAGTAGGTGTATTTGATATTTTATTGTTTGATTTCAGGTTTAAGTATGATTTGAGAAGAAATACCAAAAATTCGGCCAAAAATCACTAAGTTCTGCAAAAGGACTGCTTCGTCAATTGTTTGGAAATAAATCATCAGAACTTCTACAGAACTCTGAATATTCTGAAAATCTGGGATATGAAAGAAGGCCTCATGTTCTACAACTTTCATGTTGAACACTTTGTGTGATCTCTATAAATTGGCGCTAGTTTTGAAGCAAAGTTGGATCTATAAAAGCTAAAATTTGAGAAAGGCTGAAATTAATTAATGACGTGGCAGTGAAGACCCAGTCGAACCGACTGGATCGATGGATCGGTTTGAGTCCGATTGGTCGCTCAAATGATGTCATCAACCCGGAATTTAGGGAAATTAGAGTTTAAGTTCAATTATAACTCATAATTCTGGGATAAAGGGTTTCTAATATATAAAGAGGTTATTCCAGCCGAAAAGGAGGATCTTTTGGACCACTTTTGGAGGAGAAGGCTAGGGTTTTGAAGACGATGATCTTTCCGCTGGGATCAATGGCTTCATCATCTACACCGATTGATGATTTCCAAGAGATGAGTGGCTAGATTTATTATTCTTAGGGATACCATGAAACCCTAGTGTAAACTTTGATCTTTCTTAGTTGGATTTTTTGTGAACTTCTCTATATATAATCTCATGAATATGTTTTTAATGATTGTAGAATTGAAGGAACAGAGATCCGTTGACGTATTCTTAGTCCTACATGATGGTTGTACTTGATTGTAGAGATTCATGAGATAATTTTCATGTGGTTTGTGATTTGCCTTTGAGATAATCTATGCTATGTGAAGATAAGGCATACTAAGACCATTAGGAGTAGAATAACTTAAGATAATGGTAGGACCGAAGATGATTTATGCCAAACAAAGATAGATTATGTCATAGGAAACATAAAACCTTCTTTTAGGGATTCGTATGAGCTTGTAGCCATACGATCCATAAAGCTTAGAGAAGTGATCAAGATGATAACTAGGGAAGATTAAGGGTGAAACTAGGGTGGATTGTGTACTTCCTAAGACATCTTTTTCATTTGATTAAAACCTTAATATTTTCTTTTGCTTTCTTAGATAGTTTCAGTTAGATCAATCTATAATTGAATTTGTTAGCTTAGATCTAGAGTTTTGAGAACAGATTTTGATTTTTCCTGATAATTCCATGTGGTTCGACTCTGGATCTCACCATTAGTCTGCGTAGTAGTATTAGTGATTTAATAAGGATATAAATTTAAGATTAAATTGAGGTTAGCAATGTTTTAACGATGACGTTTGTGAGCGATCAGACTTCTCCGGAGTTGTAGGGCCGTTTACCAGATTGACACATAAGGCGGTCCCGTTTGTTTGGGACGATGCTTGCGAGCAGGCATGTCGCGCCCCGACCCGCGGAAGCCCAACCGGGCCGGGCGACGCGAACCGGAACCTATCTAAATGCGGAAATAAAGGCGAGGGGTTCCCCCCAACTTACTGATCTCACAATTCAATTCATAAGCACCCCTGAATATTACAACAAATTTTAAACCCCAACAGATATAATATAATAATCCAAAACCTCAAAAGGGGTTACAACAGTTTATACATCATACTCCCGTAGGAGACTAACTATAACAAAAAGGTGTAGAAAGATAATCACCAATCCTCAGACCCCGCCAGACGCCGCCGCGCCACCAAACACCTGCCCGGTAGGGGCTACTGAAGAAGAGCTGGCGCCTGCACCTGCAAAACGCAGCCCGGGTAGGAGTGAGCATAAAGCTCAGTAGGGTTCTACACTACGTCACACAGAAGGAAGGGGAACACAAAAGAGTCGCCCTCAAGTAAGACCTGGGTGTACACAGGGGTCCCATAACCCCACCGCGTGTCCCTGAGGCCCACGATCATGGTCTTCCAGCTGAGCTGGTCACATGTCTGGTCGCACTCAGTAGCAGGAAACAACACTGCTGGCCCACAAGCAGGTACCGGCACTGCAGGCGGGAAACTGCACCGCTAAGTAGGCAACCCCTCTACTCAAGGGTCAACACAGTGGAACATCGGCTACACCTCAGCATCCGACTTAAGGCCGACACGACCTCTATAATCACCAAGCAACACATGTACCAGTCATCTAAGCCTATCATCAAGTTTGACTGGACGTCACAATTCGAACCTGGACCAAGCTACCCAACCCCGGTGCTAGGGCTAAGTCCGAGCTTCCAGCCTCGGGACGGCGATCCACAAATCACCCACGCCTTAACCATGCAACTAATGCACAACAGAGAATGCATGCTATGAACATACAAAAGCAAGAGGAAAATAGGCATGCAACAGTATGCCAATGCATCATACAAGTCCAACAGGATCGCTGCAGCGGTACTACCAACCGCTGCCAGCCGATCCGCAGCGGGTCCCGGCATTACGACGGTACCACGACCGTCAACCGCGGACTCCTGCAACGGGAAGCAACCCCGAAGACCTTGATGAACAGTAAAATATACTACTTTAATCCGAGCTTATAATATTATACTCAAAACAGCTAATCAAAACTCCATAAAACACTATCAGCCAACATGGGATCGATCCAAAACAATTTGGATCGATCCAAAGCTTCAAACTAACCCATAAAACGCCATCAGCCAACTTTGGATCGATCCAGAACAATTTGGATCGATCCAAAGCTCATACCAGCTTCAGATCAGCCTCGTCGCAGGCCACGAGAAAAATCACCAAAATTCGTAGAAAAATCGGAAAAAATATGAAATAAGATGGAATGGAAAGCTAACTGAGAGATCTACAACTATCATGTTTATCAAAAGCCAAGATCATACATGTACACGCCGGAAAACTCGCCGCAAGCCGGCTGTTCTTCAAGAACAGCAGAAAACCGAAAAATCCGAGATTTAACTTGCATAAATCCTACTCAAATATCAACCAAAGATTATGAAACTTATATCAGCAATTCTAACATACAAGATGCATCCAACAACACAATTTCATCAAGATCTAACAACTAGATCTAACTAAACCCACTAATGAACTAATGTAGGTAGAACACCTACCGAACAGCGCTAAACCCGGCTGATCCCTCGCAACCAGTCACCAACACGCCTCCAAGCCACACCAGGAGCCTTCCTCTCGTTGCCACGGATCCAACGAGCCAAAGAACACCCAAAATGGTGGCCGGAGGAGGGAGAACGGAAGAGGGAAGGTGGCTGCCAAAACAGGGGAAACAGAGCCCGCAGGGGAAGAAGGGGAAAGAAGGAAGGAGAAGGGAAGAAAGAGGAGAAAGAGGAGGGAAGAGGGAAGCCAGGGAAGGAGGGGGAAGGTGAAGGGGAAGGTCTGGGAAAGGGGTACTCTCCCTGACAAGGGAGAGCGACGGGAGCTCAACCACTCCGTTGCACGACCAACCACCTTGCGCAGTACCCAATTGCCCTGCGCAGTACTCGGATCGATCCAAGGCAACAATGGATCAATCCAAGTAGGCTGGATCGATCCAAAAAGTTGGATCGATCCGAACGGGTCAAAAACCCATCGACTCGCTCACGAGCGGTCGAGCGATCGATAGTTATCGAGCGATCGATAGCTATCGATCGATCGATAGCTATCGAGCGAGCGATAGCTATCGAGCGATCGAAAGCGGTCGGTCGCTCAAGGGCCGTAAGCTGCCCAAAAAGCAAGCTCCTGCGCGCCCGAGCTGGGATCTTCCGATCCCGGGTCCACCTAACCATTCTAAACAAGCACTAACACAAACAAGGTCAGTGTGTGCATACGCGGGTGTGAACCAAACCAACAAGGCGCAATTTACCAAATTGCCCTTGCGGTCCACAACGAGCCACAGGGGTAGAGGGACAGGTCCTCACAAGGGATTCATGCAGTTGAGGACCAGACTGACGAGTGCGCCGATCCTGATAGTTTCAGAGCAAGGCATCGGCAACAGTGTCTACTGCGACGCCAGTGAGGAGGGTCTAGGTTGTGTGCTGATGCAGGAGGGCCATGTGGTGGCCTACGGTTCCAGACAGCTGAACCCATGAGAGGAACTATCCAGTCCATGATCTAGAGCTTGCAGCAGTTGTCTTCGCTCTGATGACGTGGTGGCACTATCTCTACGGCGAGCGGTTCTTGGTGTACTCGGATCACAAGAGTTTGAGGCACGTGTTCACCCATCGTGACCTCAACCTCAAGCAGTGACGGTAGATGGAGCTATTAGAGAACTACGACTTCGAGTTGCATTACCACCCTAGTAAAACAAACGTCGTGGCAGACGCTCTTAGCAAGAAGGCCAGAGACAGTAGGGTGACCTTGGCAGCAATGTCAGCTCGATAGTGGCAGATGATAGAGACAGTTGGTCAGTTTGGGCTTAACTTCGAGGACCAGGTGACAGGTCGTTTCCTGTATGATGTTCGTAGCATCCCAGTTCTTTCGGCCAGAGTGATCGAGGCACAGGTTGGAGACCCAGAGCTCATGGAAACCCGTGCTGCGGTCTGCACCGAGCACACGGTTGAGGGCTGGACAATGTCGGCAGACATCGGTCTACTCTTCAAAGGCAGAGTTGCAGTTCCAGCAGACCCCGCATTGAGAGAGGAGATCCTTCGCAAGTTCCACCACTCATGTTTCGCCATTCATTCCGGGAGCACCAAGATGTATCACGATCTACGCCGATAGTTTTGGTGGTGCGGGATGAAGAGGTCAGTAGTAGAGTTCGTTTCCATATGCCTCACCTGTCAAAAGGTTAAGGTAGAGCACAGATAGACACCAGGTTTGCTGCACCCACTTCCAGTGCCAGAGTGGAAGTGGTAACATATAGCGATGGACTTCATCACTGGTCTACCCAGGACACTGATAGGACTTGAAAAGTGTCGTTCCTTAACAAGTCTACTCAAAATTACAAATTTATAATCAAACTACTAACTAACTACTTTAGAGGTAGATAGCAGTGAGTGCGAGTCAAATCCACAGGGAATGCGTAGAAAAGTAATTAAACTACTAAACTCCATCTAAGTATTCCTACCAATAAGTTGGTAAAAGATTCAGAATAAGAATTAAACTAACTTTATACTAAGAATTGATAAATACGAGAAAAAGGTACTAGGGAATTCTTAATCAATAACCAGGATTCTACCATGTCTTCCTAAGATCATGGCACATTAATCACGTTGAATGGCTTTTCTAATAGTTGATAAGTGAATGGCTAGTTCTCCTTATCACTCAACAAGTTCTGTTTAGGATTCCTTGTTGGCAATAACAATTATCTAAATATCAGTGACCGAATGATTAGTTACGGTCACTGCTAATGAACCCTCTTATTAGAATGAATTCATCGCAAATAGTATTACGGATATGGATTTAGGTGTAAGGTCAAGATGGGTTAGCATCTTGATGGCCAAATCTACAAAAGTAGGATGGATGAAGGATTAGGGATAGAACGTAGTGGGACTAGCACTACTATAGTGGAACTAGCACTATACAATCCCTAATCACGAAGAAGATTACATCCGAGATATCATGGGACTAGCATGATCCTCTTATTTGGATGAATCCAATCCAAGCCCTAGCATACACAAGCTCTAGAATGAAGTGCAAACACGAACAATCCATACATCCAGCAAGAAATCAACTCCAGGATATAAAGAAAATAGAAATCAATTCATATAAGTCAAACAATCGTGTATACAAGCCCTAGATCTAAGAAATCTCTAATAGAAATCCTAATTACATCATAAGAATCCCATGGTAAAAAGTTAGCTACTCATCTTTAGGAAGGAGATCCGTCGATGAAGGTTATCGCCACGCTCCACCCATGGATCTTCCCCCAAAGATCTAACCTAACTTATGTAAAAGAAGGAAGAAAAAAAAACCAAGAAGACTCAGCCAAAAGGCCAAGGAAGAGCCCCCCAAAAAACCCTAAAAGATGCCTTTTTATAGCCTTAAGTGTCTTCATCCTCGGATTAGATCTAAATCGTTGATTTTCTTCACTGGGAAGGTAGGATCGATCCCTCCAGGGGTGTAGGATCGATCCTTTACATCAAAATCTTCAATTTCTGGCTACGCCCGAGTCGGATCGATCCTACTCTGTAGGATAGTAGGATCGATCCTACTGTGAACAGCTGAAAAGTATGTGTTTTGTCAGGTTCCTGCATAAACGTATCGATCTTCTATGGGTGTAGGATCGATCTGACTTTCCAGAGTATCTACTATTTTGCCATCCAGACTGCGCCATCGATACTAAAATTGCCGTAACTTCTTCTAGGAAACTCGGAATCACGAACCGTAAAATTCTCCCAAAACTAGGCTTCAAGAGCTTTGCAACTATATATGCTACATCATCTGGTTCTTCCTAAACAGATACAGTTTAATCTTCAAAGATGGCCCACCTTTGCTCCTTTGACTTCGCAGGTTCTTTATTTGTTCGTTTTAACACCAAACATGATTTAATCTTCATTGAAGGCTCTTATACCTAAAATACATCATAGACTATCAAAATAGCATTGCTCGGAGACTAACAAGACCTCGTTAAAAGGGTGACTTTTGCACTTTTCAAGTCTTATCATACCCCCCAACTTGATCTTTGCTAGTCCTCGAGCAAAGCAAACAAAATTAAAACTAAAGCAGTAAATCTAACTAGCCACTTTTGTATGTCTCACGATTACACTTAGCATGTGTAACAAGCCTTTAACCCCCTGGGTGGCCCCAGTGGAGGAGTTATAGTCTCTTGAGGGTTTCCAGCGATGATACCCACAAACATCTATACATTCCCTTTAACATGTCATCAGAACTCCATTATAATACTCATTAATTCCAATGCATCAACCAGAAATAATATCCATGAATATATGCTTTAATTCATATTCACATAAAAGTAGAGCAAATCAAAACATGTCATAGCACAATTCCCATACTTCAATATATTTAATCATGATTCAGAAATAACTTTGACTCTATAGTGTGTGAATAATGTTCCACATGCATCGGAATATCCATTATATCCAAACGTTCAACCATTCAAGATTACAATCCTAAGTAAGCACATAGTTTCCACTATCACAAAACAATAACTGTTTCCTTTTTTTCTTTTTTTTCTTTTGTTTTTCACAAGGAAAATCACCCGTTTTACGCAACCAACATGCTGATCAGGCACATTACCCAGTTACTAAGATGAAATCCTATTTTTTTTTTCATTCATAAGGACTTTCAACCGTTTTACGCGAACATCATGCTGATCAGGCACCTTGCTCGGTTACTAAGTTGAAAGCCTTACACTTGCCAACACATATATTTGTTGTGAACAGAAAATTGCATGTGTTCATGTATCTTCTGTGACATGACAGAGAACTGTAGATCTATCCTAGTCTCATGCTCAGAATCTAACTTCAACTCCTAAACATGTGGAAGTGCTCAAGTGCAATAAGATCTGTCAAGTTATCTCTAAATCATGGTAAAAGTGTTAAAGTATAGAACTTATGTCATGCATAGCTAAATTTACTAAATCTTATATGATATATAAATTTCTGAATAATTCATAAGATAAATTTCTAAATCAAGCATCTTTATCAATAAGTCTCATAATTTCATTCTTCTGACATAATCCAGGGGATGTATAATAGTTGGTTATCATAAAATAAATAAATAAACATGAATTCCAAGAATTCTCCCCCCCAATTTAAATATAATTGCCCCCAATTACACTAAGTCATAAAAATACATCAAAGAATATAGGGTAGAGATAACCTGTAGAGGCTTCGTAAGAAAAAGTAACCTTGGCGAGAAAAATAAATACAGATTTGCGGAGCAAGGTTAGTCCTGAAAACCAAGTAATGTCGTGATGCCAACCTGCTGTGCATTCCATAGCATATATGCCCTGTAAAATCAGAGAAGAAATACTTAATGATTGCATTTATGGAAAGTAACGAATAAGCATAAAAATTAGAGAAAAATTGGGCAGCATTTCCTCTATTTATTCAAGAAGCACAAGGGTTGTACAAAATCTGTATTGGCATACAACGTTGACAACTAAACATCCATATGCCCTTGGAATTGCCAACCACCTGCACATAGTCCATACACATTCTCATATACACATTCCAGACACACACACCCGGGGCACACCCCCATAGCCAAAAATCCACTGTATATATCCACTATCAAGATGCCAAATGATACACAAAAAATTGAATAATGGAGTACACAAAAATTGCCCATCCTCCCAGCATAAACCAAGCACGTCCCACTCAACCAAAAATACAAAACTGACCCCAAGATACAGTCTAGCTCAATAAGAACAAGCCCTTGGTACGACATGTGCCTAGGTACAAGAAACCTAACAGATAAACAATCGAACTAAGCAAGCACAAAGGCGACATGCAAACCGACAAGCCACAAGCACTGGTATCATCCCTGGGGTCCTAGCGCCGTAGAGGTGGGGGGGGGGGGGGGTTAGTATGGAACAATGGCAGTCATTGGTGGAGGAGGGTGGAGAAGACGCGGCAGTGGCTTTTCCTTTGCCGACGAGGCCCTTGTGGATGACGTTCTTGGCTCGAACCATAGGATCGACGAAGAAGATGATCGGGGCCGGGAAGCTCATCGGAGAAGATAGAACCGGCGGTGGAAAGGTGTGATGGGAATGGAGGAAAGGAATGAGGCCGAGTAAGTGGAGAAAAGGGATAGAGGATGGTGTCGGAGTGGGACAGAGATATGCCACCCTAGTCTGGATGGCTAACCAACCGGCAGCGAACGCCAGTGAGCATCGCGCAAGGGAGGACGGCTGGATGGAAAGAAAAACAGAGCATGGCTGGAACAGACAGGAAAAATAGAGTAGCAACGGTGAGGGAAGGGAAGAAATGAAGAGAGAAGGACGGGAAGGTGGGCGCCGGCCTTGGCAGCCGGCGTCATTGGTCAAGACTCATGGCGAAAGCCATGGGTGTCGCCGGTGGCTAAGAAACAGAGGAAGCACGGATAGGAGAGGAGGAAGGGAACTTACTGGACGGGAACGGGAATGATGGCATTGGAGGCCACGCTCGGAGGAGCGTGAAGACGACGCCGGATCTCCACACTAGAAACGGTGATGGGGCGGATAAACACCGGAGATGAAGGGGAACAGGGGTGACAAAGGAGAGGATCGGTGATGTCGGAGGACACAGGGGAAGCTTACTAGCGTCGGAGGAGGTGGTTTCGATGGTGGTAGCGGGCGGAGAAGGTTAGTTGCTCAAATTAGAGTTTGAGTCCGACGTGGGGACGACGACGATGACGGTGGTCTAATCATATTTGGTTCCAAAAGATTCGAGAACGATCGATCCCCCTAGACCGGCTGGATCGATCCGTCGTCACGTGGACGCCTCAGGTGCGATCGGATGATCGATCCGTCGTCACGTGAACGCCTCAGGTGCGATCGGATGATATAGTGAATAAACAGGCCCGATCGATCGAATTAATTTAGAAGGATCGATCCAACTTACTCGACTAGACTCATTGAGAAGGATGGATAGACTGATCGATCGGTAGGTGACTCGTCCAAAACACCACATTCTGTTACCAATAAATAGCCACCTAGGATCGATCCCACGTTGGAGGAGGGATCGATCCGACTACCTTACATGTTCTATTATTACCGGAGGGATAGATGGATCGATCGGAAGGTGTCACGCGAAATACACTACGTTCTGTCACGATTAAATGAACACGTAGGATCGATCGCTCTCCAATGGCACGATCGATCTGACTACCTTACGGAGTAGAGTTTAGACGGAAGGATAGAGGGATCGATCATGTGGTGGAGTGAAGAAAACACAACATTCTGTCAAAGTTAAATACCCACCTCGGATCGATCCATGGGGGTAGGTGGGATTGATCCGACTAATTTCCTATGAAAAATATGCGTGAAGCGAAGGAGGATCGATCCTACCTTGTGAGGACGGATCGATCGCTCTCAAAGAAACATGATAAAACACATAATAAACCTGGGAATTAAGCCTCTAAACACCATCAAAAAATACGAACCTCTCCAGGCCAAATGAAATCAAGTAAGGACACCCCAAGCTAACAATTAACGCGACCATCCACTTGCGGCGATGACAACATTATCATACAATAAAAAAACAAATATGCAAATAAGTAGAAATGACGCAAGCATGCGAAGAAAACTTGAAAGAAAAGAAACTAATTAAAAACAAATCAAGGATGGGTTGCCTCCCATCAAGCGCTTGGTTTACCATCTCGAGCTCGACACAATGCAAGCTCAACTAAATTTGAATTTGGGTGGTCGGTGGTCCCATATAAAGAAGTACATGGACCGAAGAATAGAGAAGACATGCAAACATAATTCATCAAAGATGAAAGACAGATCCCAGGTAAGGACATCATTAAAAATTTTAGTCAGTGGCCAATCATCATCCTGCAAATCATGTGTGTTCATCATTAGATAGCCTTTTGGGTGGCCTATGGTTAAAAATATAGAAATACATGCATTGAAGGATGGTGATGAGGTGCAAAAATGCTTTATCAAAGAAGAAAGGAGAATTCATGGCAAATAATTCATTATAATCTTTAGGCATTGGCCAATTGTCATCCTGCAGGCCATGGATTTCAATAAATAGAGTCATCATCAACTGGTCTTTTGGTGGCCGATGATTAAAAGCAAAGAAATACATGGTCCGAAGAAGAGTAAAGTCATGCAGACATGCTTCATCAAAGAAGAAGAGTAAAGAAATACATGCTTCATCAAAGAAGAAGGGAATGTTCATAACAAACAAAGTACTGGAAAGACAAGAAGTTTTGCACAAATCTTTGATGAAACTACAATCAAATTCAACATGGCCTAAGAAATTCGGATAAACAAGGTTTGGTACCTCACAATGTTCAACAAGTGTGGATGAAGTAAAGGGTAGAGGCTCAAAGTGAGGTTTCCTAAAGGAGGTCTCACAAGGATCATCCAAGTCATCATAAACATCATCCGTCACATCAAAGATCGACATGTGATTTGTACATGAAACTTCATCAATGTATGCATCAAGATTAGATAAGGCTTCATAAACAACTTCATGAACCGGCCAATTAATATCAACATGACTTACGGGAGGTATCAAATCATGCATGCATTCCTCAATACCGTTACCATCAAAAAACACCGGAGTGACTGATTCATCCACATCATCAGGTAAAATATCATCCACAGTATCACGAACCGATAATACCTCAAAAGGAATCTCATCATTGCATGCATCATAAGCATTGGTAAGATGACCATCAGAAGCATTATCATCAACACTTGGAGGGACTACCTCATTCACACAACCATCAACCTCATCATAATACAAATCCATCAAAGAAGCTATTTGTCCCATTCGGGCTTGTATATTAGCTATTAATTGTGAATGAGAATATATAAGTTGACTTTGTGTGAGGGCCCATCCCTCAGACCTGGCTCGACCACGTGGGTCGAGAGCCGGTTCCCTGTTGGTTTGGTTCCGCGTCGGGCACGATCGGGCGATCGTGTGGCGATTTGGACCCCGGGGGCATTTTGGTAAATATGCCCTCTGGTGGTCGGTTTCACACCCGCGTTCCACACATTGACTTTGATTGATGTATGTGTTTGATTAGAATCCCTAGGGTGCGTCCGATCGGAGGATCGGAGCTCGATCGGGAAAGATCGAATTGGACGGCTGAGATAGATCTGGATTTTCTATATAAGCCAAGTCCCTTTCTCTCTTTCCTTCTCTCCTTCACCTGTCGTTCTCTTCCCTTCTCTCTCTCCTTTGGCTGAGGTAGGGTTTGGAGACTTGGTCTTCGGAGCTCGGATCTTGGCGGCTTGACCAGCGGGACGCGTGGAGGAGCTACCCTATTTGCTCAAGTAGGTGTTTCTACCTCGATCCTTGGATCGGGTTCTCCTAGGATAGGTTTTATGTACTTTCGCTGTAGGAATACTTGTTAGAATGCTATGTAACTCTTTGTGCATGTAGTATGAAGGATTTGAAGTATCCCTACCTCGCTTTTTCCGTATTCTAACGGTTGGTTTCTGTATTATCGCCGTTTTGTCGGTTTTTGTTCATTTGGACCTAGATAGGAGATTTAACCGTCAAAAGCTGGATTTCTTCATTCCATTAGCTTCCTCATTGCTAAATACGATTGCTCGCAAAATCTCATCTTATTCCAACTTGATTTGATCCTTGAAATCCAAGGAAATGGATTTTCGGCACTGTTCTGATGAACTGTGCCAAGGGCTCGACGGTCGATCGGTGCATCGACCGTCGAGTGTTGTTTTACGCTTTCTGGGCCTGGCGGTCGACCGTCGCATCGACCGTCATGCTCTGTCGGAATTTTGGCCTCCCACGGTCGATGGGTCGTTCGACCGTGGGCCTTCTCTCTTTTTCATCCCGCCTCACGGTCGACCGTCGGAGCGACCGTCGCATCGTCCGTGAGGCTCTGTCTCGTTTTGGGCTTCCCACGGTCGATGGGCCGATCGACCGTCGCCCAGGTGGTTTTCCTCGTTTTGGCGTCACGGTCGATCGTCGGATCGACCGTGACATCGTCCGTGGTCGCACGGTCGATCCTCGAATCGACCGTGACATCGTCCGTGACCCCTTTGGACTTGGTTTTCTGGCCTTTCTTGGATGGATTTGATTGGTGATTAGTATCTAAACATGTTGGGGAGCATGTAGGTGGATTTGATGAGGTTTTCAAATGATTTCTACCGGGTTTGAGGATCGACTCGAGTGATTCTCCTTTTTGGGCAAATCTATGGTTTCTTTGCATTTAATACATTGTCGATGGTAGTTGAATGCTTAGTTATCTGCTTAACCATTACCTAGCTATGAGTGCTAGCTAATGAGGAATTGTGGAACCTTAGCCTCTTGCCGGCGAGTGCCGAGGGCTATTGTATATCTGTTGGACTTGTAACTGATGATGTGGCATATAAAGACATCTTGGATTGATGTTTGCCTAGACCCATGCATTGTGTGCATTAGAGGCATTTGAGGTTAGGCGGGCGATGGTTTGGGTCGCCGATCCGAGGCTCTCGGGTAGCTCGGATCTAGCCTTAGGACCGTGGATGGGTAGTCAGGAGTAGGGTGTGATTGTTTGATCAAGTCTCATGTCTTTGAGGATTCACGCTAGTTGACTCTGATCAGTATTTGAGGTTTAGAGGTCGTGTTGTCTTCCAAAGCCAAGTTCTAAGGATGGATGTTGATGTAATCCCGATGTGTTTCCCCAAGGCTTGGTACTCCAGCTTGGGTAAGGGTGATCTTGCATGTTACTGTTCCTTGGCCTCCTGGTAACTTGTTCACGAGAGAGGTTTTATGACAAGAGCCCTTGGGATATCAACTGGGTTATGGGACCCGTGGCATCCGTTAGACTTAGGCTGGGAGACAATACTGTTGTTGTTTTCCTCTTTTCAGTGTGCCGTAGAGTAGAACCCTACTGAGCTTATCACTCACTCCTACCCAGGCTGCGTTTGCAGGTGCAGGCGGCAGTTCTTCTTCAGTAGAGCCGGCAGGATCGGCCTTAGGCGGCGCGAGTACATCCAGAGGCGCTTGAGGTTGCTGGAGGATTATCTGTTGTACATTTTGGATTTTTATATATATATGTTGTTGTAAACATTCTGAGGATTTTGGATCATGTATATATGTCTTTACCTTGGGAGTATTAGAATGGAATTTTGTAACTGTACAACTTGATGTTATATGAATTGAATCTGTTTCGCCTCTGGAATACAATTGTTTAAATTATCCGTATTTTTCGCTTTGTATCGCGCCGATTGAAGATGAATAGTGATAGGAACCCTCACGCCCCGTCCTGGATGGGTTTTCTGGGTCGGGGTGTGACACTTTGTGCCTCAAAAGTCTCTAAAGCTTTAAGAATCCTTTCCTTTATAGCTGGATCTATTTGTGGTTGTGGTGCAAGGGGAAGGGATGGCTCATACCAATGTTGGGGTAGTGAGTATTGTGTTTGAGAAAAATAAGACGGTTCAAAACTAGGTGCAAAATATTGGTTCGGTATACTCATCTTGTAGTTGAACATTGGGAGGATAGTAACCTTGGAATTTCCAATCATGGAATGGATGATCACTCAAATCCGGATCATATGGGTATGAATGAGAATCATAAGACGGGTTTGAGAAATCATATGTATCGTTAACATAAGCGGGTGCATAACTAGATGATAAAAAATAATCGTTCAACGTGGCTCCCAGTGGTATATAATTATCGGCCATGTATAACTAATTAATCAAGCAAGGGCCAAGCAAAATGTTAGAAATACGTTACAAAAGGCTGGTCCAAGCACGAGACGTCCGTCGTCGACTGTAAACCGTTTATTCTCCTCACGTCGGCGTCTCCTAACAACAAGAAGATATAGCAATGTAACTATGAATTTCTTTTCTTGTCTTTTTCTTTTCCCTTTTTTCATTTTTTTTTAAATATGAAAGAAAATTTATAAGGAATATTAGACTAAGCAAAGCAATTCAATCATCTCCTATGGCATTCCCCGGCAACGGCGCCAAAATTTTGATAGGACTTGAAAAGTGTCGTTGTGAGGACCCGTACCTCCAACCCGGTCCGATCGCGTCGGTCGAGGGTCTGGTTCGGTTGGTTTGGCTCGGTTGGCCTTGCTTCGCGATCTCCTTTGATCGTTGCGGCTCCGGGGGTAATTTGGTAAATTACCCTTGGCGGAGTTGGTTTCACACACGCGTTGTGCACACACGGCCATGTGGTGATGTATGTGTTTGATTAGACCAGTAAGAGTACCCAGATCGGAGGATCTGAGTTAGATCATAAGGATCGAGATCTGAGCGGCTAGGATCAAATCCGGTTGATCGGACGACCAGGATCTAATATTAAACCTTTAGTATGTAAACCCTTAAATCCCATCCTCTTCTCTTGTTAGGGATCAGCCGCAATCCACTTCGAGAGAGAGAGAGAGATCCACTCGCGACCCGATCGGAGGGAGAAAGAGAGAGGGTGTCGACGGTGAGCAGAGAGAGAGGAGGAGAGGAACTAGCGGAGTTCCTCTCGTCGGAGGCGAGGGTGCGGCCGGAGAGGAGTCTGGCGACGGCGACCGCAGCAAGGAGGATGACATCAACGGCGTCGGTGATCATGGCCGGAGAAGAGGAAGAGGAAGACCCTCGGATCTAGAGGTAGGGCTTCTCTCCCCTAAACTTGGTTTAGGACTCTACTAGTTTAGCAGAAACTCCGGTTGAAGCATATTAGTTTGGATTGCTTGATTTTTTCTTCCTCTCTCTCCGCTGTCATGGTAGGGATCGATGCTATCTCGTTTTCCCCTGTTGCAACGGCTTGGATGCATGATAATTGGGTTTGATTACTTCTCTATTGATTACGTGATTGTTTGTTAATGTTCTTCCTTCTTCTTTGCTGCTGCTGCCTAGATCCTTGGATCGGATGGATTTCTAATAAGATTCCTTCTTTGATTTCTCTGGTTTTCGTTGATCGACTGTATTGCCTGAGTTGTTTGGGTTTCTCTGTTTCCTCCCCTGTTTCCTTGGCTCTCTTCTCTGTTAGTCTATGCCATGCTCTGCTATGATATGCCAATGGATTGTGATGCAATGCAATGGATCTCGATGATGTACGATGCTACCTTCTTCTCCTCCTCTGTTCTAATTGGACTAATTGCGGGTTGATTTTAGGAATATCCGTGATTATTCGTTATTCATTTATGCTAAATTGTTCCTTTAACAACTCAGTCCGTGCAATCTCTTATTAATCACGTCATTCATGTTTTTCTGTATCATGCGTGAGCCTAGGGCCGGCGGTGTGCCCATTTATATTTCTTTATGGGAATGTTTATATTATGCGGGCCAGTGGTGCTCTGTGAGCTAGTTAGCTGAGGGTGTGCTCCATTGTACAATTTCTGGCTGACGGCGGTGCATGCCGTTGTAATGCCGAAATTTGGATTGAAACGTGATAACACTGAAATAGCTTAGCTTTCTTTTATGTCTTATATGATAAATTGGACATGCCTGATGAGATGTCATGTAGAGACACCTAGGCCTAGTTGTTTGAATAGGCTCATGCATGATGATTGCATTAGAGACATTCAGCCTAGGTGGTAGGCGATGGTTTCGATCGCCGATCCGGGGTTCTCGAGTAGCTCGGATCTAGCCCTAGGACCGGGGTTTGGGTAGTCGAGGATTAGGACGTGATTGTCATCAATGATAATGCTTGATATCATTTGAGGTTTCTGTTATAGTCGACTATGGATTATTCTTGTATTTGAGGTGTAGAGGTCGTGTCGGGTCTCCAAGGCCAAGCGCTAAGGATGGTTGTCGATGTTCTTGATATATATGTCCTCGCGAGAGATGATATGACTAGGCAGGGTGGTACATGGACAGAAGCCCGCAGTCTTTGTTTCCTCTCGTTTGTTCTTGGGTGAGGGTGGGACCTGGACAGAAGCCCTCGGGAATCGACGGGGTTATGGGGCCCCTTGGCATACCTTAGGCTTAGGCGGAGAACGACACAGTTGTAATTTCCCTTCCTTTCTGTGCGACGTAGAGTAGAACCCTACTGGGCATTGTTGCTCACCCTACCTGGGCTGCATCGGCGATGCAGGTCGATGCAGTTCCTTCTTTCAGGTGATCTTCTAGAAGATGGCGCGATATTTCAAGGTGATTGAGGACTTGGAGCTTCGAGGAGTTCATCTACAGTAAATTTACAGTTTTAATCAGTGATGTATAAATTGATGTATAATCTGAAATATTCGAGAACAGAATTGTATGATTATTAATTTAATTGTATTGGAGAAATGTTGTAACGTTCTTTAATGTAGATATTTGAGGAATGTATTAATTGATCATTTTGTCCAAATTGTAATTTGTCAAATATCGAAGTTGTAAAGTTGTAAAATTATCAAATGTACAGGTTTCTTGTGTTATAATTATAAAGGGGATTCTGTCAAAATTTTTATGAATTTGAGGATTAAATTGTTTAAATTCATAGTAGTTATATACTTGTGCGCCAATTGATGATGTAAACAGGTTTAGGTGGCTCATGTCTCGATCTGGATGGGTTTTCCGGGTCAGGGTGTGACAGTCGTTCCTTAACGAGTCTACTCAAAATTACAAATTTATAATCAAATTACTAACTAACTACTTTAGGGGTAGATAGTAGTGAGTCCGAGTCGAATCCACAGGGAATGCGTAGAAAGTAATTAAACTACTAAACTCAATCTAAGTATTCCTACCAATAAGTTGGTAAAAGATTCAGAATTAGAATTAAACTAACTTTATACTAAAGATTGAAAAATACGAGAAAAAGGTACTAGGGAATTCTTAATCAATAACCAGGATTCTACCTTGACTTCCTAAGATCAGGGCACATTAATCACGCTGAATGGCTTTACTAATAGTTGATAAGTGAATGGCTAGTTCTCCTTATCACTCAACAAGTTCTGTTTAGGATTCCTTGTTGGCAAAAACAATTATCTAAATATCAGTGACCGAATGATTAGTTACGTACACTGCTAATGAACCCTCTTATTAGGATGAATTCATCGCAAATAGTATTACGGATATGGATTTAGGTGTAAGGTCAAGATGGGTTAGCATCTTGATGGCCAAATCTACAAAAGTAGGATGGATGAAGGATTAGGGATAGAACGTAGTGGGACTAGCACTATATAATCCCTAATCACAAAGAAGATTACATCCGAGATATCATGGGACTAGCATGATCCTCTTATTTGGATGAATCCAATCCAAACCCTAGCATACACAAGCTCTAGAATCAAGTGCAAACACGAACAATCCATACATCCAGCAAGAAATCAACACCATGATATAAAGAAAATAGAAATCAATCCATATAAGTCAAACAATCGTGTATACAAGCCCTAGATCTAAGAAATCTCTAATAGAAACCCTAATTACATCATAAGAATCCCATGGTAAAAAGTTAGCTACTCATCTTTAGGAAGGAGATCCGTCGATGAAGGTTGTCGCCACGCTCCATGATGATGATGCATAATGTTATATTTTTATCCCTTAATACTTAGTTTCCTGTGCTTATTAGGTACCTAAATACACTCATTATTCTTATATTTTGATTTAGGATGCAATTGAAGTCCTTAAGTTCGAAAAGAAGCTGAAAAGAGTATATGGATTAACTTTAAAGATTAATCTGTATCTGCTCATGAAGAACCAGATGATGTGCCATATATGGTTGGAAAGCTCCTGAAGTCTAGTTTCTAGAGAATTTTACGGTTCTTGATTCCGAGTTTTCTAGAGGAAGTTACGGCAATTTTAGTACCGATGGCGCAGTCTGGATGGTAGAACAGTAAATACGCTGGAAAGTCCGATCGATCCGACACCTAGAGTCCGATCAATCCGACTATGCAGAAACCTAACAGAGCGTATACTTTTTCACTGTACACAGTCCGATCGATCCCTCTATCCATCCTACTGTGTCCGATCGATCCGACACCTAAAGTCCGATCGATCGGATTCGGGAATAGCCAGAGATGGAGGATTTTTACGCAACCGATCGATCCGACACCTAAAGTCTGATCGACGGTTTAGATCTAATCCGTGGATGGAGAGACTTTGGGGCTATAAATTGGATACTTAGAGTTATCAAAGAGGGATCCTTGGACACTTTTGGCTGCTATTTTCTAACTCTTTTATATTTTTCCAAGTTTTCTCTTGTTTATTGGAATCTTTTGAGGATTGTTCTTAATGGCCTTGCGTGGCTAAATCTTGATCCTTGGTCGAGGAAACTGAAACCTCGGAATCAATGAAACTGTGAGATCTAATCTATTCTTATTGTTCAGTTTATACATGAGTATTGGATGTTCTTCTGAGATTAAATCTTCATGATTATCTTGTCTAATTGCTAGGAGGCCTACTAGTTTATTATTCATGGTGGTCTACTGCTAGGTTTAATATCAAATCCGGAATTGTTTGATCCCTCTAATTGGCGAAGCTACTAGGGTTTAATAATCTACTGCGTTTCAGAGATTGTTAGGTCTTAGGAAGAATATTTGACTAGATTAAATGCAACCGCTTGTGCTTGTGTTGTTTAGCTTCATTGATCTCCCTATTCTTAACGCTGCTACTAGATTAAATCTACAGCTCTTGTCTTAGGTTGTTTAGTAGTTAGGGTTAATTGGATCTCTTGTTTCTAATTAACTATGATTGAGCAGAGATTCGAATTTCATTCGAACGGTGAATATTCATGGTATGAATTGATTGATACTTGCATCTATGATCAGTTGTTGGATTCCGATGGTGGATGTTGACTCATACCAAGGTTTGTTCTCTTGATTTAATTCAACTCTCCGCTTTAGATTATTTCTTCACTGTTTTCCTCACGTTTAAAACCCCCCATCTTTGTTCACTAAGCACAAACCTAGGCTAACCACTCTTCGTGGGATCGACTCGTACTCGCACTACTATATTTATCTTAAAGAGTATTGGTTTTATTTTTGAGTGCCTGCGACAGCACATCACTCCACCCATGGATCTTCCCCCAAAGATCTAACCTAACTTATGTAAAAAAAGGAAGAAAAGAAAACCAAGAAGGCTCAGCCAAAAGGCCAAGGAAGAGCCCCCAAAAAGCCCTAAAAGATGCTTATTTATAGCCTTAAGTGTCTCTATTCTCAGATTAGATCTAAACCATTGATTTTCTTCACTGGAAAGGTAGGATCGATCCCTCCAGGGGTGTAGGATCGATCCTTTACATCAAAATCTTCAATTTCTGGCTACGCCTGAGTCGGATCGATCCTACCAGGGGTGTCGGATCGATCCTACTCAGTAGGATCGATAGTAGGATCGATCCTACTGTGAACAGCTGAAAAGTATGCGTTCTGTCAGGTTCCTGCATAAATGGATCGATCTTCTATAAGTGTAGGATCGATCGGACTTTCCAGAGTATCTACTATTTTGCCATCCAGACTGCGCCATCGATATTAAAATTGTCGTAACTTCCTTTAGAAAACTCGGAATCACGAACCATAAAATTCTTCCGAAACTAGACTTCAAGAGCTTTCCAACTATATATGCCACATCATCTGGTTCTTCCTAAGAAGGTACAGTTTAATCTTCAAAAATGGCCCACCTTTGCTCCTTTGACTTCGCAGGTTCTTTATTTGTTCGTTTTAACACCAAACATGATCTAATCTTCATTGAAGGCTCTTATACTTGAAATACATCATAGACTATCGAAATAGCATTACTCGGAGACTAACAAGACCTCGTTAAAAGGGTGATTTGTGCACTTTTCAAGTCTTATCAGACACCTAGGGGGAATGATGCGATTTGGGTCATCGTCGATCGACTGACCAATTTAACTCATTTGTTCCCCATGAAGACGACATATCCAGTACTGAGCCAGAGGTACATCGATGAGGTGGTATGACTGCACGGCATCCCAATGTCGATTGTGTCAGACAGATATCCCTAATTCACCGATAGATTCTAGAGCAGCTTCCAGGACTTCTTGAGGACAGCGCTGATGTTCAGCATATCTTTCCACCCTCAGAGAGACGGACAATCATAGCGAACGATCCAGATCTTGGAGGACATGCTCAGAACATGTGGGTTAGATGTTGGAGGTACTTGGGAGCAGTACGTAACTCTGGTGGAGTTTGCCTACAACAACAACTTTCAAGCCAGTTTGGGTTTTACACCTTTGAGGCGTTGTACGGCAGACCGTGTCTCTCACCAATATGTTGGATAGAGGTTGGAGAGGCGTCCCTTACCGGTCCAGACATCATCATGTAGTAATCAGAACGGTTGGCTCAGATCAGACAGAGACTCCTGACAGCGCAGAGCAGGCAGAAGAGTTACGCAAATCGCAAGCGATGACCCCTAGAGTTCGCAGTTGGTGACAGAGTGCTACTGAAGATGTCTCCGCATAGAGGATCGATCAGCTTTGGTAGCAAGGGCAAACTAGCACCGAGGTTCACGGACCCTTTCGAGGTCGTCAGGCGCGTTGGAGCAGTCGCCTACCAGTTGGCTCTACCCCTGAACATGTCGGCAGTTCACCGTACATTTAATGTGTCGATGCTGAGGAAATACATTCCAGATCCATCTCATGTGATCAGGTACGACGACATCGAGATAGAGGAGGATGCCACCTACGTAGAGCAGCAAGTGCAGATCTTAGACAGAGGAGACGTGGAGGAGCTGCCCTGCTTGCTCAAGTAGGTGTTGCTACCCCGATCGTGTGGTCAGATTTACCTAGGATAGGTTTATTGTGCTATTTATATAGTCGTGCATGATAGAATGTTGTGTAACTTAATACGTTAGTGTAATGGCTTGCCTAGAGTGTTCCTACCGGATGGTTTTGTATTTTACCGGATGGTTTTGTCGATTTTACCCGTTTAGACCTAAGTTTAGGTTTTAACTGTGAAAATCTTGTTTTCTTTGTGCCAATGGTTTTGTCGACCGTGATTCCTTATCTTTTTCCCACCTGGCCTCACGGTCGACCGTCGCATCGATCGTCGCATCGATCGTGAGGCTCCGTCTCCTTTTTGGCTTCTCAGGGTCGATGTCCCGATCGATCGTAATTCCTTGCCTTTTTACCACCAGGCCTCACGGTCAACTGTCGGATCGACCATCGCATCGACCGTCGAATCGATCGTCGCATCGACCGTGAGCCCGAGAACAGTGTTTTCTGGTTTCCTTTGATTGGTTTATGTTCATGATAGATACCCAATCGTGTTAGGAAGCATGCATGTTGTTATCATAGGGTTTTCGATGGATTTTGATTGATTTTGGGATTTTGATCATGGGTTTACTGTTTTGGAGAATCTATAAGGGCTAACATGAGTGCTAGCTTACATTGTATTGTAGAACCTTAGCCCATTGTCGGCGTGTGCGAGGGCTATTATATAACTGTTGAACTTATGATTGTTGTTGTGGCCCTAGGTTAGATGCTTGGATAGGCACATGCACTGTATGCATTAGAGGCATTCCAAGTTAGGCGCGGGCGATGGTCAATCGTCGATCCGAGGCTCTCGGGTAGCTCGGATCTAGCTCTAGGGTCGTGGCTGGGTAGCAAGGTTTAGTACGTTATTGTATTATTGGGATCTTCATGTTATCGAGGATACGGTTTAGTTAGCGATATTATGTTGTTCTTGAGGTTTAGAGGTCGTGGCATTTCTCCAACGCCAAG
The DNA here is from genome assembly GCA_963920575.1 of Narthecium ossifragum. NCBI lineage: Eukaryota > Viridiplantae > Streptophyta > Magnoliopsida > Dioscoreales > Nartheciaceae > Narthecium > Narthecium ossifragum. Next base: position 18,317,739 of record OY986964.1, on the reverse strand, counting down.
TGCTAAGGATGATTGTCGATGTCCCTAACATTGTCCCCAGACAGCGGTTTCCTACTGGGTAAGGGTGATCCTACTAGTTCTGGTTCATGTTCCACCCAGCGTGTTGATTGATGTTTCCAGCGTGGTCGGTTGAGAAGAGTAGGATCCCTTGGGGAGTCAATACGGGTTAGAGACCCTGTGGCATCCTTTAGACTTAGGCGGAGAAATGACATGGTTGTTGTTTTCCTCCCTTCAAGTGTGACGTAGAGTAGAACCCTACTGAGCTTGTAGCTCACTCCAACCGGAGCTGTGTTTTGCAGGTGCAGGCTTCAGTTCTTCTTTAGTAGAACCAGCTGGATCAGCCTTTGGCGACGCGACGACTTCACGAGGTGCTTGAGGTTGTTGTGGGAGATAAGTTGTACTTTTGATAGCTTATGTATATACATAAACATCTGATACGAGTCGATCCGACTCGACCAACTGGACCCGAACCCAGAAGAGGAACCAAGCTGGTTCAACCTCTTTCCTAATTTGACTTGGACTTCCCTAGTTCAAACTAGAGTATTTAATTAGTATTTATCATTAGTCTTTTATTGAGTCCTAGTTGATTGTTAGGAATTAATTAAGAGTCCCTTTGAGTTAGGAAGTTGAGTTGAGTCAGAAACCTTATTACTTGCTAATTAAACAAGGGGGTTTTCTGGTGAATTAGGACTCTGTCAAGGTCTCTATAAAAGGACCTTAGTAGTTTCGTATTAGGTTATAATGAGGAATGATGAGATGAATGATTAAGAATAGTTGATAGATTATCATAGGAGTAGAGATAATATAGCTTCCACCCGATATCTACCATAGATCCACCTTCTTCCTCGTCGGTCATCTTCTCCGCAGCCGGCACCGCCTCCATCGGAAATTCTCTCTCCCCGTCACTTTCTCTCTCCTCCACGTCAGCGACCCCACCGCCACGTCACCCCAGCACTGTTCATCTTCTTCCCTCTACTCTCTCCCGTGCCCAAAAGCCTAAGCTACCGCCGACCATCGCCGTTCTCTCCTTTCCGGCCACCCCCGCTGCGAACCAAGTCCCCCATCCTCTTCCCCTGAGCCTCACGACTTCTCCAAGCTGCTCCTCCGCCTCCGTCGTCTCCTCCGGCGTCTTCCCCGGCCAACCCAAGTTCACAGCCACCGTCTGCCGTCCACGACACGACCCCGATCTCACCCCAAACCCTTCCTAAACCCTTCCCCGGCCTCCCTAGACCCGATTCCGACCTTTCCCAGGCCCTAGCCGAGCTCCCTCGTCGTCCCCGACGCCGGCCGACCCAACCTTCACCGCTGTCTCCCCCAGATCCGGCCGATCCGCCACCCATCTCCCAGATCCCTCCAAAGTAGCCCGCAGACCTTCCTAGACCATATCCCGACGTCCTAAGCCATCCCTGAGCCTCCCCGTCGTCCCCGACGCCGGTAAACCCAAACCCGCCGCCGTCGACCACCAGATCCCGTCCATCTAGCCATCCTCCGACCAATCCAACCCGTTGGATCTATTCCCCATCAACCCACGAACCTTCCTGCCACTATCCCGACCGCCGCCTCCGCTCCTACGCCGGCGATCTACTCCGGCGACTCCTCAGCCGTCAGATCTTCCCAGCCATATCTTGATCAACTCAGCCAAGTCTAATTGGTTCAGCTCAGCCACCAAATCCGGATTCAGCCACTTACTCCAATCTGAGCCAGAACTGAACCAGATTCGATCCAGATTCAGCCAATTGGACTCAATCAAGTCTGATCATGCCACCCATTACGAGAGGATCACGAGTAGACCGCTCGTAACAACATCCTTCGATGATTTTGGCTTAAATGTATAATCTTTCCCCTTGGAGGAGTTTTGAGGAGAATTTGTACCGGATGTCTAAATAGTAGAACTCGGTGTTAATTTAATAGAATCTTGTTTCTGCTAGTATTGAGTTACAGAATTTTTTTAATACAGCTTTACCCACGGAAGTCAAATTGTCCAATTTATCTCTGTTTTCCGCATTGTATCGCGCCAGATTGGATGTGCATAGTAGTAGGAATCCTGACGCCTCGGCCTGGATGGGTTTTTTGGGTCAGAGTCTGACATGATATTTGCCCAAGTTGGGTGCATTGACTGTGAAGCTTCGCTGTCAATCCATGCATCAATCGCCAGTACAATAAATTCTCAAATATGAATTTTAAAACTTCTAATCAAAGAGGAAATTGATTTTAAACATATATTTTATCATTTAATATATATTGGCATCATCAAAATAAGGTTAGAATCAACAATCTCCCTCTTTTTTATGATAACAACCCTTTTATATGTGATGATAAAATATTACGGCAATCTAACGAAATGGTGTCGTTAAATCATACGCAAAACACAATTTAGAAATTTATATATCTTTATTCAATCACTACACTAATAGGTAAAATAACGGTCAAGTCCAGAGTCGAACTACAAAGAATTTATCAGAAAATATTGAAATCAATTCTCAAAAAACTAAATCTAAGCAAAAGAATCAAAGATAGAATAGAATTATCCAAACTAATAAAGGAAAGAAATAAAAAGTTGATCTATTTGAATCAATGAAGTAGTTATTTAGGAATTACCCAATCCGCCCAATTTTCGTTATTAGTCTTCTCTAGTTATCATCTTATTCCATTCTCTCAATCATTAGGGATCGATCATATGGCTACAAGCTCACATGAATCCCTAAAATAAGATTTATGGTCCTAATGGCATATCCTATCTTTCTTGTTATTGGTTGTCTTCGATCCTACAACTACCTTACTTTATTCGACTCCTAATGATCTTAACACAACATATCCTAGCATAGCATAGCCTATCTCAATAGCAAACCATAAATCAGATGAAAACCATCCTATGAATCTCTACAATCAATCACAAAAATCATGTAAGACTGAAAGCACGTCAAGGGAACTATGTTCTTTCAACTCTATTAACAATGAATAACATATTCATAAGATCATGTCTGGAGAAAATTAAAAGATTCAAAGTAAAGAAAAGCCAAAACTCCACTAGGGTTTCATGAGATTCCTAAATACAAGAAGTTAGACACTCAACTTTTGGATGAAAACCATCGGGTTGGGGAAGAAGGTCGTCACCATCCACGTCCTTTCCGTCTTCTCTTTCCTTCGCCAAAAATTGTCAAAAATATGAGAAATTCGGATGGGATAACCCTATTTATAGGAGAACTCCTAAAATTATAGTTTTGGCTAAGTTGGACTCATATTACAACTTAGATTTCCTGAATTAACTCTGGCATCCCTATTATGATCTCAATCGGGTCCAATTTGTTCGAAGTCTGAAATATTGTCCAAGACGAAAGATGTAGATTAGGAAGTTCTCTGTCATATCACGAAGATTTCATAATATTTGGAGTTATCTGAAATAGTTTCCGAATATTCTTCTGAACATCGACGGAATAGTTTTCTAGCATCTTTATATATCTTTATATTCTTCAAAACTGGCATCAATTCATGAGGAATATGGCAAAGTGTCCAACATGAAAGATGTAGCTCTTAAAGTCTTCTATCATTTATTTTCTGACAGATTGGATGTGCATAAGTTCCATCTTTATGCATAAATTCATCTTTTAGACGAAAATCTTATATTTCTTCTCCAATCATGTTTAAACCTGAAATCAACTAACAAACTATTAAATACAACTACTCTAGTCCTAACAAAGGTAAATTAAGGGTTTAATTACGAATATTTCATGACTCATCACACCCCCAACTTACACTTTGCTAGTACTCGAATAAAGAAAAGATAAAAAAAACAATAAATCGAACTAGTGACTTTCGTAAAGCTCACGATTGCACTTAGCATGTGCAACAAGTATTTAAACCCCTGGGTTACCCCAGTGTAGGAGTTATAGTCTCCTGAGGGTTTTCAGGGATGACACCCACAAACATCTATACATTCCCTTAAATATGCCATTAGAAATCAATCATAATATTTATCGACTCTAATGCATAAAATAGAAATCATACCCATAAATATATCCTTCAACTCATAGTCACATAAAAATATAGTAAATCAAAACATGTCATAACATATTTCCAACATTTAAACATATTTACTCATGATTAAAAAATAACTTTAACACTCCTATATGTGAAAAGGGTTCCACATGCTTCAGAATATCAATTATATCTAAACACTTCAACTATTCAAAATCACAATCATAGCAAAGCACATACCTTCCTCTTATCGCATAGCAATCTCTGTTTTTTTTTGTTCTTTTTTTCCTTTTTTTCATGACATGTGCAATGTTATAATCTCTTAAGCTTTTTCATGATCCATATAATGAAGTTCAAGCCAGGGATTTCCAAACCAGACACCCTTCAGACTCTAATGCTCAAACCACGAAAGCTACAAATCATAACTAGTCATTTTTTCAGGAATTTCAATTGTTATACGCGAACACCACGCTAGCTAAGCATACTGTCTGGTTATTAAGTTGAAAAACCTTTCTTTTTCTTTTTTCTCTTTTTTTAAGGTACATATATTTTGCATATTCAGATAATTGTATGTATTTTTCTGTGACATGACATAAAACTATAAATCTATCATAATAGCATGCTTAAAATCTAATATTTACTCTTTAACATGTGAAAGTGCACATGTGCATTGGGATATGTCAAGTTATCCTTAGTTCACTGTAAGAGTGTTAAAGTATAGAAATAGTGTCATGCGTAGCAAAAATTTACAAACTACAAGTCTCAGAATAATTCAGAATATAAATTTCTAAAACATGCATTTTTATCTAATCATAGGATAATTTCATTCTTTTGACATAATCCATGGAATGTATAATATTTGGTTATCATAATAAAAAAAATTAAGCATGAAATTCCAAGAATTGTCCCCCAATTTAAATGTAATTGTCCCCAATTACACTAAGTCATAAAAATAAAACAAAGAAAATAGGGTAAACATAAGCATAATGAACGCCTCAAAAAATTTTCTCTTGCTTTAAATATAGCAAGCACCGCCATAATAGAATAAATACTTCCCTCCCCACCATAACCTGCAACAAAAATATGTACCTTTCCAAAAGATCAAATATATATCATAGAATATAGCAAATAAAAGCCCAAAAAGATACAAAAATCAAAGAAAATTTTGGCAAAGTCTCCTTTGTATTTTCATGATATATCAATCATGTACAAGCATTTATCCCACAAAGAAAATAGAAAATGCACATGCAATATTAAAGGAGATACCATCATCCCATATCAACACATCATCAGGTACGAATAAGGACCAACACCCAAAACATTAAAAAACAATTCCCTATTAATAGCTAATCTTCATTAGAATCCCTAAAATGAAGCGATCTAACGAAAGTAAATGGGTCGGCTTGCAAAGACTGCGCAATCCTAACAAAGCCATGGCGAACCTCTGCCATAAGTCACCAATCGCAGAGTCAGCTACTATTGTGAGTGCAAAAATCAACCCTAAAGACAGTTCCGACGTGGTCAATGTGGCTCACGGCTGTGGAACACTACATCACAGTCGACTCACAAACTCCTACCATGTGTCATTACTATAGACTACTTATCCTAAGACTTAACGAAAATAGCAAACAATAAGCCAGAAATGGTAGTCCAGATAATCTTGCGGTTTTTTATGTGGACATGATCGAAAATCTAAATCGTCGGATCAAAAATTGGAGCTTCATGGCACCTTGATCATGTCTGGAGGGAATCGGACGGCTGTAAGCATGCCGGCGGCAGAACGACGGTGAAACCTCACCGCCGGAGGATGGGATTGGTGGGGATAGAATCGTTGAAGCTTTGTGAGTCTATCTATAGGGTTCGATCGAAGGATTAGGCCCTCCAAGCGCTGGATCTGGGATGGTCGGCGAGGTGGAGGATCGCCGAACTTGGATTCCGGTGATCCATGCAGCAATTGAGGATGTGGATGGGTTGGAAAGGATCGTGGCGGCATGAAGAACCTTCTGGAGACGTTGCAGGGCGGTGGGAGGCCGTGCAGGAGGAGATTGGGGTAGGTGGTCGCCGGCGGAGGTGAGTTTGAGGGTAGGTCATCGGAGGTGGTAGAGGCGCTTTGGAGAGTGGAAGAGGGCTGAGGAGGAAAAGAGTGATGAAGGTGGTGGCCTTGGCTGTGGTATGGAGGGACAGAGAGAGCTTGAGAGGCGATCGAGCGGCGGCGGCTCAGAGTGAGCTGATCGGAGCTGATCGAGCCGGGACGATGGGTCCTTGGCTCGTGATAGAGCCTGAGCGAGAAGGAGAGAGAAAAATCGAGGAAAAGTAGAAAAACGGGAAAAAAAGGAAATTGTATTGGGAAAAAATGGAAATTGTCTTGGAAAAAAATCCTAAAAAATTAAAAGAAACTCTTAAAAATTTAGGAAAAATCCTAAAAACTACTGGGTTGCCTCCCAAGAAGCGTGGAGATTTAACGTCTTTCGTTAGACAACCCAAAACGGTCAGTTATAGTATGGATCTGTCAGATTGACGGAGTCGATTACACTACCAAGAATATTTTTCTCCGCATAATGATTTAAACCATACCATGCCCCGCAATATGTCAAGTATTTGATGATGTAGATGATACGAGCGGTCTACTCGTAATCCTCTCGTATCGGGTCTCTACTGCTCCAATCGATCAGAATTGGCCTGATCGGACTTGATTTAAATCCAATTGGCTGAATCTGACTAACTGGATCGGATCTGACTTGAGCTGGTTCAGATCTGGCTGAGCCTGATAGGATAGGACTTGACTGGGTGAAGGGGTTGATTGAGTCAAGTGGGCTAGTTGACTGGGTCAACCGGGTCCTAATCAGAGTGGCTGATGGATTGGGTAGGCTGACCAACTTGGTCAAGTGGCTTGGCTGGGAGGGGCTAGGATCGATACATGGTGATACGAGCGGTCTACTCGTAATCCTCTCGTATCGGGTCTCTACTGCTCCAATCGATCAGAATCGGCCTGATCGGACTTGATTTGAGTCCAATTGGCTGATTTGGCTAGCAGGATCGGATCTGGCTTGAGCTGGATCGGATCTGGCTGAGCCTGATTGGATGGGACTTGACTGGGTCAAATCTGAGTTGATCTGGATCAGGTTGACCGGGTTGGATTGGGCTGGATCCGGCTTAAGTGGCTTGGCTGAACTGGTTAAGGTTGGCTGAGTGGATCAAGAGTTGGCTGGGATGATCCGACGGCTGAGGAGTCGCCGGAGTGGATCGCCGGCGTAGGGACGTCGGCGGCGGTAGGGATCTTGGCAGGAAGGTTCGCCTAGAGGTGGGGAAGAGATCCACCGGCTCAGATCTGGGAGATAGGTGGAGGATCGGCCAGATCTAGGAGGTCGGCGGAAGAGGTTTGGGTTCACCGACGTCAGGGACGACGGGGGTGGCTCTGGAGATGTCGGGAAGGGTCGTGGATGGTCGTAAGGGTGTTAAGGACGGTTAACGAGGGTTTTAGAGGGGTCTGGAGGTGAGATTGGGGTTGGACGCGGAAGGGTATGCAGAGCTGTGAAGTGGAGGTTGCCGGGGAAGACGCCGGAGAGGATGATGGAGGTGGAGGAGGGGCTGGACGGAGTCGTGGTTCAAAGGGAAAGAGGATGGAGGCCTTGAATGGCAGCGGGGGTGGCCGGAGAGGGCTGGGGAAGGGATGCCGGCGGTAGCTTATGGTTTGGAGAGGAGGGAGACGATGAACAGTGCGGTGACCTAGTGCTGGATGCTGACGTGGTGCTGACGTGGCGGAGAGAGAAAGTGACGGGGAGAGAGGAATTCCGGTGGAGGCGGTGCCGGCTGCGGAGAAGATGACCGACGGGGAAGAAGATGGATCTATGGTGGAATTCTGGTGGAAGCTACATTAACACTACTCTATGATATTCTACTCCTATGATATTCTACTAATTACTCTTCATCATTCATCTCATGCATAACCTAATAAAAACTAGGGTTAATATCATTTTGGTACCCTCTAGTTTCAAGAATTATCAATTTGGTCCCCGTATTTTAAAACGTATCAAACCGGGGTCTATAGTTACCAAACTTTTCAATTTGGTGCAAGTATGGTAACACCGTTTGCTGATTTAATGCCAAACCGGCCAGTGACCGGTTTTGCGCGATCTCCCGCCAATGAAGGCGATTTTGACCAGTTTTTGATCAATTTTGACCGGTTTTCTTGCAACGTCAGCAAGTCTATTTTATTCCCTCTCTAATCACTCTCCTATTCTCTCCCGTTCTCTTTTCATCTTCGCCGGAGATCCGATGTTGACGTCGGGGGTTTGGGCGTCCACAAAGGCTGGCGATGTATTCGTCGGAGTCGGTGACGACGGTGGCGATGGTCGGCGTCGTTTGAGTCATGCAGAGTACGATGATGAAGAGAGACTGCCCATTGATCTCCCGCGAGCTCGCCACCGGTGGCTACTACCCCTGGCTTTCAAGCAAGTGGGAAAAGAGTGCAGCTAGCCACTCTTTCCACTGATCTCTCGACTCGACCATGTGTACGTCAGCTCGACCATCGTGGAGATGAGAATCGAGGAACTAGGGGCCGGGAGGAAGGCGAGGCCGTAGGAGTAGATGAAGTTGTCGACGCCCGTCAGAACGCCAAGCACTGCGCATGCAACGAAGAGGCGTGGGGTCATGAACACGGCCCTCGTCTTTTGTGTTCCATTGTTATTGTCGGCTTGGCGCCGGCGGTAGAAGTAGGAGATGGTGAGGGGGATGAAGATGATTGGCCAAGCGTCGGTCTCCAGCCAGCTTGAAAGCCACTTGCGGTGACCTCCGTGGATGAAATAGAGTCGAGAGATCAGCTAGCCAACGATGCCGACCATCGCCTCCGTCGTCGTCGACTCCGACGAATACAGAGCAAAGAAGAAAGAGAAGAAGGTCAACATGCATGGGAGCTCTTTTCGTGTGCATGGATGGCTAGCTGGTTGTTGGAGAGCACGAGAAGATGATGGGGTGATGGAGATGTTCACGGCGACAACCACGTCGGCAGTTGGCCGAGGTTTAGAGGCAAACAAAGAAGAGCAAAGAAGAAAGAAACAAGAAACGGGCAAAAAAAAACAGAGTAGGAAGAAAACAGAAGAAGAAGGAAGTGCCAAAAAAAAGAGAAAAGAAAGAAAGAAAAGACACGAGCAACCGGCGACGGTGATAAACGAGAAGAGGAAGAGAGAGCAGAGAAAGACGGGGTGGACGAGGTCGGCGATGAGGTTGAGCTTGGGACTAACCGGCGACGGGAAGCGGAGAGAGAGAGATGAGGGAGGGAGCTTGGGAAGAGGTAGCGGATGGGCTTGCAGGGTGGTGTTGGGGTCGCATAGGGAGGCCGGGGCGGTGTCCGGCGGCGAGGAGCTCGAGGCCACGACCGGAGTCCGGTGACTTTGGAGGACCCTCTTCCTCATCCTCCCCCAAAGAAAAGATGAAGCCTTTGGAGGAACGTGATGGCGTAGCTCCACGGGGTGGCCCGTGACTCGACCTGGTCGAGGAGCTTCGTCTACAGATCAGCATCTCCGCCGAAGGAGTGGTGGCTCGTCGTCAAGTACTCGAAGGCCTTGGGACCCAGCACCGCCGCCGCCATCGCCCAACCCTCCTCGCTCCACGTCCCCCCGCCGCCGCCATTGCCTAGCTCCACCTTCATCTTCCTTAACCCCTTTCAAAAGCAGACTCTTTACTGGAGCAAGCCACTGCCCGCCGTCGTCCTAACCAAACCCAAAAACACCTCAGAGATTTCCTCTCCCTCTCTTCTCGGATCTCATCCTGGGATCTATAGATTTAGGGAAGGGTGGGGCTGTAATCAAAGAAGAGAAGATTTCCTCTCTCTCTCTTCTCGGATCTCTCGGCGTATGGGGTCCCCTCTCCCCCAAGGTCGAGTGGCTGTGTGCTCCCAGAAAACCACCGGAAAACTACTTTTCTTCGCGGGAGATCGCGCAAAACCAATCACGTGACCGGTTTGACGTTAAATCAGCAAACGCCGTTACCATACTTGCACCAAATTGAAAAGTTCGGTTTTTGATACGTTTTAAAATACGCGGACCAAATTGATAATTCTTGAAACTAGAGGGTACAAAAATGATATTAACCTAATACAAACTACTAAGGTCCTTTTATAGAGACCTGACAGAGTCCTAATCCAACTAGAAAACCCCATTGCTTAATTAGCAAGTAATAAGGCTTTCTGACTCAACTCAACTTCCTAACTCAAATGAACTCTTAATTAATTCATAACAATCAAATATCAAATAGGACTCAATTAAATATAAAAAACTAATGATAAATCCTAATCAAATACTCTAGTTTGAACTAGGGAAGTCCAAGTCAAACTAGGAAAGAGGCTGAACCAGTTTGGTTCCTCTTCTGGGTTCGGGTTCAGTTGGTCGAGTCGGATCGACTCGTATCATCCCCCCTTCCTTCAAAATTGGCCTTGTCCTCAAGGCCAGAGTTAAGTCAGGTAGGATGGCTCTATGTGGATGGACCGAATCAACTTGCTTATGTAGCTCTGGACTCGGTGGAGAGAAACCAGGTCGATCCCATGACGGGTCCAGGGGTAGCAGGGGCAGTGCTGAAGGAGCATCTGGGGGTCGATCTGATGGCTCAGGTAACACCAGGAATATGATCTTCAATGGCTCTCCTGGATCATCCTCATCATGTCCCATCAGTAGAGTTGCCATGACCATAGGATGAGATCTGATGTCCATAGTCTGATCAACTGTGGAGGGACTTGGCTTGAATCTGGATTCAAGCTGGCTTTGGTCCAATCTGAAGTGAAGATGGTTGGACCATGCTTCTGTTGCACTAGTCTGGGCTAGAAGTTGGTGGAACCAAGTTGAATCTTTAGCTGTACTGAGTCGTACTCTGGTCCAAACATGTCTAACTTGGTTGGGTCTACTGGTGTCAATCTGGACTAGGGTCAGTTGAGCCAAACCGGTGGAACCATCATAGTCAGATCTGATCAGATTGAATGTGGCATCTGAATGAGGGTAGCTCCTTTCAGGGCTCATATCAACCTTCGGATGCTTGATCAACGGCTGAGGATGCATCGTGATCACTTGGACATGATCTGGATGGTCCTGATTGCTGGGGACTCTTGGATCAGGCTCAGATCGAAGATCGGAACCACTGGATCGAAGATCAGGCTGATCAAACGGCTGGATCAAGTTGCAGACTTGATCGGACGGCTGAGAAGCTGCCGGAGCTGGATCAACGGCGAAACCAGGTCGTCGGAGACTGGAAACGGCACAGGAGGCTTTGCAGGGACGTGGGGGTTCCATCCGTACGATTTGATCGTCGGATTGGGCCTCGTACACACCGGATCTGAAGGTGGCGGCGCGGTGGATGTCGTCGCCGGAGATCGTCGGTGATCTAGGCCGCGACGGTGCTTTAGCTCGTCGGGAACAGGTACGGGAAGTTCTTGGGACCTTTCTCGTGAGGTTTGATCGTGAGATCATCCTCGGAATATGGTGGAGTGCAGGAGGCCGGGACAGGGGCTTTTGCCGGAGTTGGTTGTCGGCGATCCACGCCTCAATCGTGGACGTGGTTGGCCACGGTGGCTTCGGTGACGGTCGCCGATGATTCCCCGATGGATGGAAGAAGAGGAAGACACTGGAGAGCGGCCTGGGGGTGGCGGCTCGGGGACGAGCCAATGGGTGTCGGTTGTGAGCCGGGACGATGAGTCGATCCCAAGGTAGGGGATGAGCCGCGGCTTGAGGTAGGAGATGAGCCCCGTGGCCAAGCCGAGGGTGAGCCGAGTCGGGAAGAGAGAGAAAACCAGGGAAAATTCAGGAAAAATTTGGAATAATATGAAAAATTCCGAAAAAAATAGGGAAAGATAGGGGAAAGATTTCACCCGGATCTGGAGAAGAAGGTTGCAACAACATGTGCTCCGGTTCGATCTGAGAATCAGGCGGTTGTTGCTCCTCGACTAGCTCCTGGATTTCTTCTCCAATATCTGTTTCTTCTGGTTCATCTCCTTTACTGATTGATGGCGTCTCAATCGGGCTCGAAATTATAACCGGAGTCATATTCTGAGTTGGCTCAGGGTCAGGGGTTCGTAATCCTTGTAGCTGGGATAGGAGTCTGGCTCGAAGTCTGAGTTATCCTCGACCAGTTATTGGAGATCTGCCCCAACTCTCTAATGGTACGCTCCGTGTTTTTGCTTTGTCATTCCATCAAAATTGAACATAGCTTCAACTGGGCCTGCAGAATCATGAATTGCTCCTCCAAATTTTCCTGGGGTACTCTGTACATGGTGGCGAAGTTTCCAGAAGGTTTTGAACCGCACAGTCAATGGAACGGAGCTCTGATACCAAGTTGATATGAGCGGTCTACTCGTAATCCTCTCGTATCGGGTCTCTACTGCTCCAATCGATCAGAATCGGCATGATCGGACTTGATTTAAGTCCAATTGGCTGATTTGGCTAGCTGGATCGGATCTGGTTGAGCCTGATTGGATGGGACTTGACTAGGTCAAGTCTGAGTTGATCTGGATCAGGTTGACTGGGTTGGATTGGGCTGGATCCGGCTTAAGTAGCTTGGCTGAACAGATCCACCGAAGTGGATTGGCTGGAGCGATGCCGGATCGACCGGATCTGGGGGAGACGGCGGTGAAGGTTGGGTCGGCCGGTGTCGGGGACGACGGGGATGCTCCGGGAGTGGCTTAGGAAGGTTGGGATTGGTTTAGGGAGGTCGGTCGGAAACTGGGTAGGGATCTGGGAGGTTAATGGTTGTCGAGGTCGTGGAAGACGGCGACGACTGTGAAGTGGGAATGATGGGGAAGGCACCGGGGAAGACGAAGGAGGAAGTGGAGGTTCTAGCCGAGGTCGTGGAGCTTGGGGGAAGAGAATGGTGGCCCTGGTTGGCGACGGGGGTGGCCGGAGAGGGAACGGCGGTGATGCTAGGGTTAGGGCACGGAAGAGAGAGGAAGGAGATGATGAACAGTGGCGATGACGTGGAGGAGAGAGAGAAATACCTGTGGGGGAGGTGTCGGCTACGGAGAAGATGACCGACGGAGAAGGAGGTGGATATATGGTGGATTTCAGATGGAATATACATTACCTCTACTCCTATGATATTCTACTCGTATGATATTCTATCAAATATTCTTAACTAATCATAATTCTCTTCTTCATTCATCCTTATCATACAAACTACTGAGGTCCTTTTATAGAGACATTGATAGAGTCCTAATCCAACTAGAAAACCCCCTTGCTTAATTAGCAAGTAATAAGGCTTTCAGACTCAACTTAACTTACTAACTCAAATATCAGCTAGGACTCAATTAAATATAAAAGGCTAATGATAAATCCTAATCAAATACTCTAGTTTGAACTAGGGAAGTCCAAGTCAAACTAGGAAAGAGGCTGAACCAGTTTGGTTCCTCTTCTGGGTTCGGGTCCAGTTGGTCGAGTCGGATCGACTCGTATCATCCCTCCTTCCTTCAGAATTGGCCTTTGGCGAGCCGCGGCTTGAGCCAGGGACAGGCCGAATCCAAGGAGGAGAGAGAAAACCAGGGGAAATTCCGGAAAAAATGAAACAATAGGGAAAAATCAGGAAAAATCAGGAGAAGGTGGTAGAAAGTGTTAACCCTGGTCCGACGGAGTTGAACTCGGAGTTGCAATTGGAGTTGCTCTCAGAGTTGTGGTAGGGGTTGCAGTCGGAGTCTTCTCGGGATCAGGTTCCGTTATTTGGATTGCAACTGGAGGAGGGGTCTGACTCAAAACCTGAATCCCAGTATGACTTGTTTGAGTCACAGCTGACCATCTACAGGAGATCTGCTCCATCTTCCTGCTAACACTAACCAACTGGTTCAACTGGGCCTGCAGAATCTTGAAATGTTGCTCCCAACTCTCATGGGGTACTCCGTATATGGTGGCGAAGTTTCCAGAAGGTTCTGAACCGTACAGTCGATGGAACGGAGCTCTGATACCAAGTTGGTACCAGCGGTCTACTCGTAATCCTCTCGTATCGGGTCTCTACTGCTCCAATCGATCAGAATTGGCCTGATCGGACTTGATTTGAGTCCAATTGGCTGAATCTGACTAGCTGGATTGGATCTGCTTGAGCTGATTCAGATCTGGCTGAGCCTGATAGGATAGGACTTGACTGGGTGAAGGGGTTGATTGAGTCAAGTGGGCTAGTTGACTGGGTCAACTGGGTCCTAATCAGAGTGGCTGATGGATTGGGTAGGCTGAACCAACTTGGTCAACTGGCTTGGCTGGGAGAGGCTAGGATCAATCCAAGGGTTGTGGTTCGCCGGAGTGGATCGCCGGAGTAGGGCGTCTCCGGCGGTCGGGACCTTGGCAGGAAGGGTCGTGGGTTGATGGAGAACAGATCCACCGGAGTGGATCGGTCGGAGCGATGCGGGATCGATAGGATCTGGGGGAGACGGCGGTGAAGGTTGGGTCGGCCGGCGTCGAGGACGACGGGGAGGCTCTGGGAGTGGCTTAGGAAGGTTGAGATCGGTTTAGGGAGGTCGGCCGGAAACTGGGTCAGGATTTGGGAGGTTAATGGTTGTCGGGGTCGTGGAAGACGACGGCGGCTGTGAAGTGGGAACGACGGGGAAGGCGCCGGGGAAGACGAAGGAGAAAGTGGAGGTTCTGGCCGAGGTCGTGGGGCTTGGGGGAAGAGAATGGTGGCCTTGGTTGGTGACGGGGGTGGCCGAAGAGGGAACAGCGGTGATGCTAGGGTTAGGGCACGGAAGAGAGAGGAAGGAGATGATGAATAGTGGTGCTGACGTGGCGATGACGTGGAGGAGAGAGAAATTAGCGGAGAGAGAGAAATACCGGTGGGGGCGGTGCCGACTGCGGAGAAGATGACCGACGGAGAAGAAGGTGGATTGACTTGCCCTCAAATATGAGTTAGCTTATACTCCCAAGCGCAGGAGTTGTCAAAGTTAAACAAGGGTGAGTCCCAAGATCATTTACCACAGGGAGCGATGGAATTTAAAACTAGGAACTTTAAATGCAAAAGAAGAAGAGTAAAAACTATTTTTGTGTTTTTTGACAAAAAGGAAAGCGATAGAAGATGTTTTGGGATTTTTGAAATAAAGGTTTGTAAAGTTTAAAACATAAATAAAGTAAATAAAGGTGAGATAACAAGTGGAAGAAGGTGTAGTCTCAACCTTCACTATCTTTCAAATTAGATGTACAAATTGGATCATCTAACACTTCACTAAGTTAGGATTCTTGTCATCAAACCCTAACTAGGTAAATATGGCATTCAAAACATGTGTAGATACACAAAGGTAGAGGCCAATGGTTTGTCAAAACTTGTTTCTAGGTATGAAAATACCAAGAGTCACTAGTCATAGGCAACAAGATCATTAGTGGAATCTATACCCCTAACTACTCAATGGGCTAGCCTCAAGGTAGGCCAAAAGAAAGACTAAGGGACTCTATACCCTTAGAACTCAAGGCCTTTAGGTAACCCTAACTTAAGCCTTGTTAAAAAGAGAGGAATCTATACCTCTAATTCTAGACAAGACATTAGGATCAACCTAAATGAAGATATATCAAGGATGTAAAGGGATCTATACCTCTAATCACTTGATTCTAACAATTCTAGCATGCATCTCAAAGAAAATAGAGGGATCTATACCTCTAAAAGCAAAGAGAAGCTAGAGGAATAGAAAATGAAACAAGTATTGTAATCAAACCATTCTTTTCATTGAAATCAAACCAAATCCAAAATGTAATCCGATAGAAAGATAGATCGGGATGAGATCTACAAGTCTTTAGTTACACATAATACCAAATTTACAAAGAAGAAGAACAAAATCTAAGAAAATACCAAAGAAAGCTCAAAACCCTAAAGCCTCTTCTTCTCCTCTTTTCTCCCCTTCCACCAGCTGTTCCCCCCTCTCTTGGCTGCCCTTAAGTGCCTATTTATAGGCTTTAAGCATAGGATCCATTAAGAGGCTTAATGGGTTAATAGGATGTGGATTCAATAAGCTTTGGAGAAACCAGAAATTCAGAGGGCATTTTCGGTATACAAAATTCATTTTTTTGAGAATGGCTATTTCTGGAAAAGTTGTAGAGCTTTGAATGACCTTTCCAACGGTACCTTACACCAGAAATTCAGATAAAACTAGCAAGAGTTATCTCCGATTTACTCCAGCTCTGTCCAATGCTTCATAAGTCAGCCAAATTGGAGCCCAAATTTCGATGTGAAAACCACCTCTGACGAGAATGTCACTTGAGACATAGTTGTAGAGCTTCAATTTATCTTTCCAACGATACTTTGTAAGAAAAATTCTGATAAGAATTGAGCAATTTATGACCTTTTTACTTCAGCCCTGAAAAAATACGAAAACAGTAAAATCAGCAATGTTTCGGTTCTCGTTTGGCGTGCCAAATTTTGATCTGAACACAACTTGATCGAACCAAATATATGGGCTTCAAGTACACAATGAAATACCCATGTTCAAGTATTTAAGCACATTTTTTGGACTTATATGCCAGCATTTATGCACTGTCAAAGGATCACAAATCATTAAAGAAGAATACGGAATTTGAAAATCTACAACAATGTCATATTTTGATCCTTGACCTTTTAAACACAAATAACTCTTCTAACATCTCAAATATAGTGTAATACACATGCCCAAGCATTAAAATCAACATTTAAAGCAATTATACTCGAATTTCCACCTATTCACAAATCACATTTTTAGTTCAAAATTCAACTTCGAGTAAAGAATTTGTTCTTAAGAGTACGAAAAATCCCTAAACATGTCAATCACACCGAATTAACACCAATAACATACTAAGGGTGTAAATGATCCAAATACATGAAATTCATCGTAAATATGCATTAGATAACATAAAAGGTATTGACATCTCTGTGCATAAGTGTGTTTCAATATAATCAGTACAAAATTGTCCAATATCTTAGTCTATGTCAAACAATGATGAATCATAAATATAGACACAAGCATTGATAACATCAACGACAAAACAATCATTATTTTACAGGCAAACATGCATCCTTAAATATATTCAAACCTTTCTTCATGTTGCCAAAAGGGACATCCATAACACCTGTACGATATTTAATACAAGCATTCGCAGTAGCTAGGAAAGGTCGACCTAAGATAATAGGCATGGATTTCTTGCAAAGAATGACGGGCTCGATGTCCAAGACAATGAAGTCTACCGGAAAGAAGAAGCTATCAACCTTAACCATCACATCCTCCAAGATACCTCATGGTGTCTTGATGGATCAATCAGCTAATTGAAGGGTTACTGTCGTAGGCTTCAAATCATTCATTCCAAATTTATGATATAGGGAATATGCCAGTAAATTAACACTAGCACTAAGATTAAGAAGAGCCATCAATATAATAGTCTCATATACAACAAGAAATACTTCAGGATCGAACTTATATGTTTAGTTAGAAAGATTTCCTTAGAGACCTGAGATTTGGATTTGCGTTTTTGGGTACAAAGGTTGTTAGCCCTAATATTGAAGGGTTACTGTCGTAGGCTTCAAATCATTCATTCCAAATTTATGATATAGGGAATATGCCAGTAAATTAACACTAGCACTAAGATTAAGAAGAGCCATCAATATAATAGTCTCATATACAACAAGAAATACTTCAGGATCGAACTTATATGTTTAGTTAGAAAGATTTCCTTAGAGACCTGAGATTTGGATTTGCGTTTTTGGGTACAAAGGTTGTTAGCCCTAATATTGTTTCGATGATGTCAATATACAATTGATGATAAAACAATGGTTTAATATTAATATCCCTTAAATTGGAAAGCATTAAAATCATATTTAATGTGTTTTTGTACTGACGGTCGATGCTACGGACGATGCATGAATCGATCGTGGGGAGTGGCGGCTGATGGAAGGATCGACCGCGGAAGCTATACATGGGAAAATATGCGACGGTCATTGCGACGGTCGATGGACCGATCGACCGTGGGATATGTGACCAAGTCTTGAAGGTGCGACGGTCGATCGAGGTATCGACCCTGAGATGCAGTTTTCACAACAGAGCCTGACGGACGATGTTACTGTCGATGGGACGGTCGACCGTGAGGCTTGACGGACGATGTGTGGATCGACCGTGGCTCAAGAAGAACATGGCGGACGATGTCACGGACGATGCGACCATCGACCGCCAGCTCAGAAAAGAGCCGTTGCAGGAGAAAGAAATAGCTGTTGGGAGGCTATTTGGAGGGGTTTGAAGCTCAGCTATAAAAGGGAAATGGCAGTAAACTTGCAGAGGACTTAGGGAGAGCTAAGGGATTATTGTAATCATATTCTAGCAAGTTTCTATCTCTTATTAGTGAGCTAAACCTTTGTAAAACTACTTCAAGTGTGAAGTAGACTTTGAGAGAAATATCTTAGAGAAATATTAGAGAGATTGTAAGGTTGCCAAGCACCCGTAAGCTTGGTGGATATGTTGCCAAGCACCCGGAAGCTTGGTGGATAACTTGTAAGAGGATTTGCAAGTAGTGGAACCTCAAGGAGGACCTTGAGTGAAGTGGACGTAGGCAAGGTTGGCCGAACCACTATAAAAATTCTAGTGCAATCTCTCTAACTCTCATCTCTCTTGCCTATATTTATTATCTGCTCTTATCTTTAGTAAGCATATGATTTAATTAGACTCCTCCTATTTAGATTTCCTTGATTGATTTTAACGTATAAAGCCTAAGATAAACCCCCCCTCTTAGAGCTTCAAAGGTCTTTCAGAAATTTTGCATAAGAAGGGAATTGTCGGATGGCCTCTAAAAGTGGTATGTTGATGTTTACTCACTTGAATATCTCAGTGATTTCTTATTGGTGTCTGGAGGAAGGATCCATAAGTGCATGAGGAAAAGGTACTTTGGGCACATATTTAGTAGGATCAGGCTCTCTAAAGTCAGATGGATCATAATCAAGTAGTCTATGGGAGTCTTCACGGGGTGGACGATCGATCGTCTCCTGGACCGATCGATCATTATCTTATATTGATCGTCGGATAGTCCGATTGATCGATCAGACCAGCTGGTTCCTCTACTTTATTATCTATAGTTTTTCCGCTTCTAAGGGTCACTACAGCTTTAGCACTTTCTAAGTTTGAGCTTTCTACATAATGCTGACCCCTAGGATTAGTCACAGGTTGACTAGGTAATTGGCCCTCCTCTCTCTCAGACAACGTGTTAGCCAGTTGCCCTAATTATCCCTCTAATTTAGATATAAATTGTGCATGATAATTAACATCATTTTTAGCAATAATTGCTCGTTCCTCATCAAAGTCATTTCACTTTTAAACTGTCACACCCCGACCCAGAAAACCCATCCAGGACGAGGCGTGAGGGTTCCTATCACTATTCATCTCCAATTTGCGCGATACAATGCGGAAAACATAGACAAATTTAAACAATTTATATTCCAGAGGTAATCTGTAATTCAATTTATAAATACATCAAGTTGTACTGTTTAAACATCTGATACAAAATTCTTATCAAACTCCTCCAAGGGAAAGATACTATACAATAATCCAAAAAGATCCTCGAAGATGTTTATAATATACAAAACTATCAAAAGTACAAGAGTCGTCCTGCAGCAACCTCAAACACCTCCGGACGTAGTCACGCCACCAAAAGCTGATCCCGCTGGCTCTACTGAGGAAGAACTGGCGCCTGCACCTGCAAACGCAACCCGGGTAGGAGTGAGCAATAAGCTCAGTAGGGTTCTACTCTGCGGCACACTGAAGGGAGGAAAACAACAACAGTGTTGTCTCCCCGCTCAAGCCTAAGGAATGCCACGGGGTGTCACAACCCCTGTTAATGTCCGAAGGGCTCCTGCTATGAAACCTCTCTCCTTAACAAGTTACCAGGAGGCAACGAAACAGTAACATGCAGGATCACCCTTACCCAAGCAGGATTCTCATGCCTTGGGGACCCACGTCAGGAAAGCATTGACATCCATCCTTAGCACTTAGCTTTGGGAAGACAACACGACCTCTAAACCTCAAAGCATTGATCATAGTCAACTATCTCAAATCCTCAACAACATGAGATTCAATTACAATCACGTCCTAATCCTTACTACCCAGCCACGGTCATAAGGCTAGATCCGAGCTGCCCGAGAGCCTCGGATCAGCAATCAACCCATCGCCCGCCTAACCTGATATGCCTCTAAAGCAAACAAGATGCATGCAATGCTCAGACACAGATAATGAGATATAGGCATGCAACAATATGGCAATAATCATATAGGGCTAGGCATAGCCTGCAGCTAGCGAAAGGGGTGAGCATAGCAAGGGCCTCAAATATAGATAATCTAAACTAACCAAACAATGATTAGAGCCAAACGGTAAACACAGAGATACAATAGTCTTCAGTGCTCTCTTGCACCTGACAGACTAAGGTTCCACTGTTACCCCGTAGGTAACTGGCCAACAGTTATACAATAGCCCTCGACATACGCCGACATCAAGCTAAGGTTCCACAATTCCACATTAGCTAGCATTTATAGCTACCTAATGGCTAAGCAACCAATTAAGCATTTAAACTACTATCCAACCAAGTATTTGAATACAAGTCCACCTATAAATCCACCAAAAAGATAAACACACGATTCAATCTCCCAAACTCGATAGAAATCTATTGAAAACTCCTCCATAACATCATGCATGCTCCCTAACATGATTGGGTATCTATCATGAACGAGAAACCAATCAAAGCAAGCCAGAAAACACTATTCAGGGGTTGACGGTCGATGCGACGGTCGATCCGATGATCGACCGTGAGGCCACGGTCGATCCAACGATCGACCGTGAGGTGAGGTGGAAAAAGGGTAAGGACCCGTGGTCGATCTGAGCATCGACCCTGGGAGACCAAAAACGCGACATCGCATGACGGTCGATCCGACGGTCGACCGTGAAGCCAAGAAAAAGCGTATCAACGCTTGACGGTCGATCTAACGGTCGACCTTCTGGCCTATTGCACTGTTCCTTAGAACAGTGCCGGAAATCTAATTTCTTGGATTCAACTATCAAATATTGTTGGAAATCGATGAAACTTTGCAGGCATGCATAATCAATGATGGGGAAACCAATGGTGCGAAGAAAACACGATTTTGATGGTTAAATCTCCTATCTAGGTCAAAACGGTCGAAAACCGACAAAACGACGATAATACGGACATTAGCCGTTAAAATACGAAAATCGCATGGTAGGAATACTCGAAGCAAGCCACAACACATATGCAACAAGCTACACAACATTCTAATAAGTACTCTTATATTGAAAACACATTAAACCTATCCTAGGAGAACCCGATCACAAGATCGAGGTAGAAACACCTACTTGAACAAGCAGGGCAGCTCCTTCACGCATCCCCTAAAGTCCGATCGTCAAGATCCGCTCCCCGAAGATCACGCCTCCAAGCCCTAGCTTAGCCGGTTGGAGAGAGGAAGAGACAGAGAGAGGGACAATGGCATGAGAAGAAGAGAGAAAGAGACAGAGAAAAGAAAGGGGTTATTTATAGAAAGCTGGATTCGATCACAGCCGTCCGATTCGATCTCTCCCGATCGAGCTTCGATCTTCCGATCGGAAGCGCCCTTAAGGTTCTAATCAATCACATACATCAATCAAAGGCAGTGTGTGCCACGTGAGTGTGAAACTGACCATCAGGGAGCATATTTTCCAAAATGCCACTAGGGTCAAAAACAGTGATGCGATCAACCGATCGCATACCAAGGCCAACCGAGCCAAACCACAAACCCATACCCTCGACCTTACACGGTCGGACCGGGTTGGAGGTACGGGTCCTCACAACCAATCACCCTTAAAAAACAATTTCGTCCCGAAATTCAAGGGTAGGGTCAGAAAAGAGGAACCAACTAGTCCTAGTGGCACGAACGCCCACAAAAAGGGAATTACCTGCTGGGTCAAACAGTCGGGGAAACTACTGGCACATGCGATCCCCTCGGTCCCATGTCAAGCTCTCTGCACTACCACACCTCTACCTGATCATCACCAACAGTATCGATCTGCCTCACAGCACCTGATCCCGTCTGTTCAGAATCTGCGCTGGCTGCTCTATGTAGGCGATGTTCTCCTCGACCACGATGTCGTCGTGTCTGATCACGTGGGACGGATATGGAATGTACTTCCTCAACACCGAACATGTGGTGGTAGTACACGCAACTGACAAGTGCGTAAATAGAGCCAATCTGTAAGCAAACCCTCTGCTGCCAACTGCGAACTCTAACGGCTATCACATCTGATCTGATCTGCACTGATCTCTCTGCCCCAAAACTTGCAATGCCGGTGTTGAGCTGTCAACTGCGGAAGTAGGCAAACCCAGCTAGGAGGTGATCGCTCACAAACGTCGTCGTTAAAACGTATGCAAAACGCAATTTAGAAATTTGTAAACCTTTCTTTCAACACTAAATTAATAAGATGGAATAATGGTGAAATACGGGGTCGATCCTCAGGGAAAACTTTGACTAACAAAGAACACCATAATTAACTCTCAACACTCTAATCCTAAAGTGAAAAAGGATTGATTTGGGTTTTAGGAACTGATTAATTAAAACTAATTAAGAAAACAATTAACGAAATTGAAATAGATCAATGAGAGAAAACCTAGGGATTACTCAATCCACTTTAGTTTTACTTCCTGTATTCACTAGTTATCCTCTTGTTTCTTATCTTGACATTATAGATCCACAGCTTCTTAAGCTTACATGGATCCCTAAAATAATGCTATTGCTTCCCTAAGGCATAACCTATCCAAACTTAGCATAGATTGTCTTCGAACTTAATCTGAGTACAACCTATCTTCATCTAGCATAGATTATCTCAAAGGCATGCACAAAAGCAACATAAAAACCATACTACGAATCTCTACCATCAAGCACAACAATCAAGTAGGTCTGAATGTACGTCGAGGAACTCTGTTCCCTCAACTCTTTATAAGATAAAACCATAGTCATAGGATCATGTCTTTGAAAAGATAACACGAATCAAAATAGAAAATACAAAGAAGCTACTCTATAGATTCATGAGATCCCTAAGTAAAGAGATTAGCCACTCATCTTTTCGATGAGATCCATGTATTCGATGAAGAAGGTTAGGGATCCACGCCGCATCTCCGTCTTCTTCAGCACCCTTAATCCCTCTTTTTCTCTCTATGGAGGCTTCCCGTTTTCCAGCCACAAAACCCTTTTTATATCTTAATTCCCGGAATTAGGGTTTTAGGGTTGAGTTAGACCTCTAGTGAACTCGGATTTCCTGGTTCGATCCTGACAGCTTCTTCCGGTCGCGACTGGGTTCAACCGGTCTGAAATTTGGAAATGTGCTCAACATGAAAGATGTAGAGTAGGTAGTCTTCTGTCCTATCCCAAAGATTTAACATTATTTATACTTATTTGGAATATTTGGCGAATATTCTCCTGGGCGTCGACGGACCAGTCTTCCAGCTTATGTATCTTCATGTATTCTTTAAATCGGCTATCACACCATCAGGAATCTCGTGAAGTGTCCAACATGAAAGTTGTGCATCTTGAAGTCTTCGATAAGTCCTCCAAATTTCAGGAATTTAGGATTTATTTGGAGAATTTGGTGAATTCTTTCCAAACGGATAGCGGAGCAGCGTAATTTCCACATATTAGTCATTTTCTGTATTTTCTAACTTCAATATTCATTAAACCTGAAATCACTTAACAAACTATCAAATACAAACACTCTCGGGCTAACAAATGTAAATTACAGGGTTTAAGTATGAATATTTAGTGACTCATCACACCCCCCAACTTACACTTTGCTAGTCTTCGAGCAAAGAAAATATAAAAAGAAATCAATAAATCTAACTAGCCACTTTCGTAGGTCTCACGATTGCACTTAGCATGTGCAACAAGCCTTTAAACCCCTGGGTTACCCCAGTGGAGGAGTTATAGTCTCCTGAGGGTTTTCAGGGATGACACCCACAAACATCTATACATTCCCTTGAATATGTCATTAGAATTCGATTATAATATTCATCAACTCTAATGCATGAAATAGAAATCATATCTATAAATGCATCCTTCAACTCATTATCACATAAGAATATAGTAAATCAAAACATGTCATAACATATTTCCAACACTTTAACATATTTAATCATGATTAAAAATAACTTTAACACTCCTGTGTGTGAATGAGGTTCCACATGTTTCAGAGCATCAATTATATCTAAACACTTCAACTATTCAAGATCACAATCCTATCCAAGCACATATCTTCCACTTATCACATAACAATATCTGTTTTTTTTTCTCTTTTTTCTTTTCGTAGGAATTTCAACTGTTTTACGCGAACACCACGCTGGTTAGGCACACTGCCCGGTTACTAAGTTGAAAATCTTTTTTTTTCTTTCTTCTTTTTTTTTTCAGGAAATTCAACCGTTTTACGTGAACACCATGCTAGCTAGGCACACTGTCCGGTTACTAAGTTGAAAATCCCTTTTTTTTCTTTTTTTTCTTTTCCGCATACTTAGATAATTGCATGTGTTCATGTATTTTCTGTGTCATGATATAGAATTGTAAATCTATCCTAGTGTCATGCTTAGAATCTAATATCAACCCCTTAACATGTGGAAGTGAACATGTGCATTAGGATATGTCAAGCTATCCTTAAATCATAGTAAAAGTGTTAAACAATCACGCCCTAATCCTGACTTCCCAGCTGCAGTCCTAAGGCTAGATCCGAGCTACTCGAGAGCCTCGGATCGGCGATCAACCCATTGCCCGCCTAACCTCATATGCCTCTAATGCAAATAAGATGCATGCAATGCTCAGGCACAGATAACGAGATACAGGCACGTAACAACATGACAATAATCATACAGGGCTAAGCATTGCCTATAACTAGCCTAAGGGGTGAGCATAGCAAGGGCCTCAATTACAGATAATCTATACTAACCAAACAATGATTAGAGCAAAGCATTGAACACAGATATACAATAGTCTTCAGTGCTATCTTGCACCTGACAAACTAAGGTTCCACAGTTACCCCACAGGTAACTGGCCCATATTTCTACAATAGCCCTCGGCACACGCCGGCATTAGGCTAAGGTTTCACAATTCCACATTAGCTAGCACTCATAGCTAGCTAACGGTTAAGCAACAATAAGCATTTCAAAATATCATTCAACTAAGTATTTAAATGCACATCCATCCATAAATCCACCAAAAAGACAAACGCCCAATTCAATTCCCAATATCAATAGAAATCCCTCGAAAATCCCATGAAAACGACGTGTATGCTTCCTAACATGATTGGGTATCTATCATGGATGAAAACCAATCAAAGGAAACCAGCAAACACAGCTCAGTGGCCCACGGTCGATGCGACGGTCGACCGTGAGGCCACAGTTGATGCCACGGTCGATCCGACGGTCGACCGTGGGGGTCAAATGAGGGAAAGGCATAAGGGTCACGGTCGATCGGTATATCGACCGTGGGAAGCCTAAAACGGGACAGAGCCTCACGGACGATCGGTATATCGATCTGACGGTCGACCGTGAGGCGAAATGAAAAGGAGAAGGAACCACGGTCGATCGGGGCATTGAACGTGGGAGGCCAAAAACGCGACAGAGCGTCAGGCCCGAAGCGTATTAACGCTTGACGGTAGATCCACCGATCGACCGTCAGCCCCACGGCACAGTTCCTCAGAACAGTGCCGGACATCCAATTTCTTGGATTTGGATGATCAAATCAAGTTGGAAGTTGATGAAACTTTGCAAGCAGGTGTAAAATATGATGGGGAAGCTAATGGTATGATTAAAACATGATTTTGATGGTTAAATCTCAAACCTAGGTCTTAATGGCCGAAAACCGATAAAACGACGATAATACGGAAACAAACCGTTAAAATACGAAAATCGCAAGGTAGGAATACTTGAAACAAGCCACAACACATGTGCTACAAGCTACATAACATTCTAACATGTATTCCTACAACAAAAGCACAATAAACCTATCCTAGGAGAACCCGATCATAAGATCGAGGTAGAAACACCTACTTGATCGAGCAGGGTAGCTCCTCTACGCATCCCCCAACTCCGATCGCGGAAATCCGCTCCTCGAAAGCCGCGCTCCGAAGCCCTAGCACCGCCGGTTGGAGAGAGAGAGAAAGAGAACGGCAGGAGAAGAAGAAAGAAAAGAGGGAGAAAGGAGAAGAGCTTAAATAGAACGCTGGAATCGATCACAGTCGTCCGATTCGATCTCTCCCGATCGAGCTCCGATCTTCCGATCGGAAGCACCCTTAAGGTTCTACTCAAGCACTTACACCAATCCAAGGCCGTGTGTGTAACGCGGGTGTGAAACTGACCTCCAGGGAGCATATTTACCAAAATGCCACTGGGGTCTAAAACAGCGATGCGATCAACCGATCGCATCCCAAGGCCAACCGGGTCAAACCGCAAACCCAGAACCTCGACCTAACGCGGTCGGACCGGGTTGGAGGTACGGGTCCTCACAGCTAGCCTCTACCTGGAATCTGAATTCCTGCGTCTGCCCCAGGTATCTACCCCAACTGACGTATCAACCCACTGCTCTGCCCCACGTCGTGTGCCAGGCCTGGCCGCTCTGCGGCCGCGAGGCGCCACGAGCACCGTCGGCGGAAAGGTACCTGGCGTCTAACACTTGAGCACTCGGTGGAATCCCTCTCAGTGTGGTGGCCCAGGTCACCTCTCAAAGAACTGGCACGACGCTGCTGCTGCCATGGCTGTCGTTGATGCTGAAACCACTGTCTCTACCAACGGCCACCCTGCCATTCCCCAGAAGCAGGAACGACAACCCCGTAACTCACCACGACCGCCGACCAACTGCCCGGTGTCAACTCTCAAGTCACCTATCTCATTAGCTAGCGCACAGTCCAGGTTGCACCCTGCTGTCGCTCTAGCATACCAAACCAGATGAGCCAGCCAATCCACATGTCGCCACGTGGTGCGAGTACCCAGAACCAGAGGAGGGTACTCCCAACTACACCACCCTCCAAGGGTAGGTGCCAGAGAACAACATGCGAACTATTCTCAACACACAACCAACAGTGTCCCTAGTGGCCCCGATAAGCGGCACTACGAATCGCTTCCTGGGAAGGCAAGAAAACAACAGATTCTCAAGCAAGCGATACTCCAGGATGTCCCAAACATCCGGGATCCGGGTAACCTCCTTCAATCAGTCCTCTACTATCGAAGGATCTCAAACATCGCCTCTGGACCACAACGGGTCCACCTCTTGGGATTCCAAGAGCACAGAGGTAACACACTCCCAATCCCTACTCGGTCGTCTCCAGCACGGGGGGAGACGCTGTCAGGCGAGGGAACGGACGTGACTGGCGCGCATGCACATCTCCCCCTGAGACGTCATGACGCAACCGGACATCAACAAAGCACAACAGCAAACAGATAAATAAACACCTCACACGCAATCGCAAACAGACAAGCAATGATGTTCTAGACCTAGAATTATCCCATTCCACACTCAAAGCCTTAACCGTAAGCCTAATCCTATCCCTGGGACCTACAGCCTGCTCTAATACCAAGTTGTCACACCCCGACCCAAAAAACCTATTCAGGACGAGGCATGAGGGTTCATATCACTATTCATCTCCAACTGGCGCGATACAATGCGGAAAACATAGATAAATTTAAAGAATTTATATTCCAGATGTAATATGTAATTCAATTTATAAATACATCAAGGTGTACTGTTTAAACATCTGATACAAAATTCTTATCAAACTCCACCAAGGGAAAGATATTATACAATAATCCAAAAAGATCCTCGAAGATGTTTATAATATACAAAACTATCAAAAGTACAACAGTCGTCCGGCAGCAACCTCTGGACGTAGTCGCGCCGCCAAAAGCTGATCCCGCCGGCTCTACTGAGGAAGAACTGGCGCCTGCACCTGCAAACGCAGCCCGGGTAGGAGTGAGCAATAAGCTCAGTAGGGTTCTACTCTACGGGACACTGAAGGGAGGAAAACAACAACAGTGTTGTCTCCCCGCTTAAGCCTAAGGAATACCACGGGGTTCCACCACCCCTGTCGATGTCCCAAGGGCTCCTGCTATGAAACCCCTCCTGAACAAGTTACCAGGAGGCCATGTAACAGTAATATGCAGGATCACCCTTAACCAAGCAGGATTCCCATGCCTTGGGGACCCATGTTCGGTAATGCATCGACATCCATCCTTAGAACTTAGCTTTGGGAAGACAACACGACCTCTAAACTTCAAAGCATTGATCATAGTCAACTACCTCAAATCCTCAACAACATGAGATTCAATTACAATCACGCCCTAATCCTTACTACCCAGCCACGGTTCTAAGGCTAGATCCGAGCTACCCGAGAGCCTCGGATCGGCGATCAACCCATCGCCCGCCTAACCTGATATGCCTCTAATGCAAACAAGATGAATGCAATGCCCAGGCACAGATAATGAGATATAGGGATGCAACAATATGACAATAATCATACAGGGCTAGGCATAGCCTGCAGCTAGCCAAAGAGGTGAGCATAGCAAGGGCCTCAAATACAGATAATCTATACTAACCAAACAATGATTAGAGCCAAACGGTAAACACAGTTATACAATAGTCTTCAGTGCTCTCTTGCACCTGACAGACTAAGGTTCCACAGTTACCCCGCAGGTAACTTGCCAACAGTTATACAATAGCCCTCGGCACACACCGGCATCAGGTTAAGGTTCCACAATTCAACGTTAGCTAGCATTCATAGCTAGCTAATGACTAAGCAACCAATTAAGCATTTAAAGTACTATCCAACCAAGTATTTGAATACAAGTCCACCCATAAATCCACCAAAAAGATAAACACACGATTCAATTTCCCAAACTCGATAGAAATCCATTGAAAATCCCTCCATAACATCATGCATGTTCCCTAACATGATTGAGTATCTATCATGAACGAGAAACCAATCAAAGGAAGCCAGAAAACACTATTCAGGGGTTGACGGTCGATGCGACGGTCGACGGTGAGGCCACGGTCGATGCGACGGTCGATCCGACGGTCGACCGTGAGACAAAAACATGGGGAAACATAAGGGCCACTGTGAGGACCTGCCCCTCTACCCCTATGGCTCGTTGTAGACCGCAAGGGCAATTTGGTAAATTGCGCCTTATTGGTTTGTTTCACACCCGCGTGTGCACACACTGACCTTGTATGTGTTAGTATTTGTTTAGAGTGGCTAGGTGGACCCGGGATCGGGAGATCCCAGCTCGGGCGCGCGGAAGCTTGCCTTTGGGCAGCTGACGACCCTTGAGCGATCGATCGCTCCTCGGAACGATCGATCAGACTCGTGAGCGAGTCCGTGGATTTGACCCGCTCGGATCGATCTGACTTGGTGTTGGGATCGATCCGGGGCGCGTGCGATCGATCGCTCCTTGGAGCGATCGATCAGAATCGCGTCGGTGGCTTTTCTGTTTCGCGAGGACGGCCGCCGTTGGCCGTCGCTCTCTCTTGTCAGAAGGGGAGGACTTTCCCTCCCCTCCTTCGCCTTTTTCCCCCTTCCCCCGGCCGTCCCCTCCCCCCTTTCCTCCTTTTCTCCTTCCCTTCCTTCTTCTTCTTCCTCTTCTTTCTCCTCACCCGAAGGCTCTGTTTTCTCTCCTTCTCCGGCAAGCTTCTTCTCTTCCGTTCTCCCTCCTCCGACCATCAAATTGGGTGTTCTAAGGCTCGTTGGATCCGTGGCATTGAGAGGAAGACTCCTGGTATGGTTTGGAGGCTTGTTGGTGACTGGTTGTGAGGGATCAGTTAGCCCCTAAGTAGAGGCTTTGAGAGTTTTGAATATAATATTATATTTCGGAATATAATATTATTTTGTTTATCGTTCATCATCGTTTTCGGGGTTGCTTCCCGTTGCAGGAGTCCGCTGTCGACGGTCGCGGTACTGTCGTAATGCCGGGACCCGCCGCGGATCGGCTGGCAGCGGTCGGTAGTACCGCTACAGCGATCCGGTTGACTTATATGATGTTTGTCATACTGTTGCATGCTTTCCTTCTTATCTGTGTATGTCATAGCATGCATTGTTGTTTTGTGCATTAGTTGCATTGGTTAGGGCGTGGGTGATCTTTGGGTCGCCGTCCCGAGGCTGGAAGCTCGGACTTAGCCCTACGACCGGGGTTGGGTGGTTTGGACCCGGTTTGAATTGTGGTGTCCAGTCGATTCGATGATAGGCTTAGAGGACTGGTACACATGATGCTTGATGATTGTAGAGGTCGTGCCGGCCTCAAGTCAGGTGTTGAGGATGCCACCGGTGGCGGGTCTTATTCTTTGGGCAGTGTCCGTTCCTGCCAGTAGGGGATCAGTGTGGGCCCAGTCCGTGATGGGTGACCACAGCTGGCACCCTGCGACACTAGGCGTATCTAGGATGGGCCCAGTCCGTTGGGGTGACCATGGTTGGATATGCCTAGAGATCACTGGTGAAGGGTAATGGGACCCTTGTAGCTCACTCGAGTCTGGCTTGAGGGCGACACTGTTGTGTTTTCCTCTTCCTTCTGTGTAACATAGTGTAGATCCCTACTGAGCTTAGTGTTCACACCTACCCGGGCTGCGTTTTGCAGGTGCAGCCGTCAGTTCCTCTTCTGTGGCCCCTACCGGGCAGTTGGTCGGCGGTGCGGTGGCGCCTGGTGGACTTTGAGAGGTGGTGATCGTTTACTGCTTTTACCCTATGTTAGTTAGTCTCCTACGGGAGTAATGTTGTATTTGAATCTTCCCCTCTCCGAGGATATGTATATTTAACACTTTGAGTTTTAAATCTGTGGTTCGAGGTTTTGCTAATCAATGTTGTATCTTTAATTGGGGGTGCTTTTGGTGAACTGTTAAGGAGACCAATAGGTTAGAGGGAACCCTCGCCAGCTTTGTTTTCCGCGTTTTGTAGGTTCCGGTTCGCGTCGCCCGGCCCGGTTGGCCTTTCGCGGGCCGGGGCCCAGTGGAGGGCCGGGGCGTTACAGTACGGTATCAGAGCATAGGTTGTAGATCCCAGGGTTTAGGATCAGGTTTCAGTCGAGTTGAGCGTGGAATGGGTTAGTTCTATGTCTAGAACATCCGTGCATGCTCATTTTTTATGTGTTGTGTTTTTTCCGCTTTATGTTGTGCTGTTTTGTCTTGGGTTTCGAACGAGTGGACGCTCGTTTGTTGTTGGTGATTGCGCAGATGTCGGGAGCTCGAAGCTGACCTTCGGTTGATGGTCGGGGTGGGGCACATTGGTCGACCCGCCCGACCAGACAGGGTAGCACCTGTCAGGGAGGTCAGAGCTAGACGGACTGAGCCATCACCAGCGACGGCTTCGGTCGCACGGGAGGAGGCCCTTCTTGCCGAGGAGAGGGTTCTCCCTCCTGTCGACAGGCGGACCGCTGCGGCGGTCTTGTTGGACTTTCTGTAGCTGGACCCGTCTAGGTTCAGTGGTGGGTCAGCAGGTCCAATGGCCAGGGCACGTCAGTTTGAGCAGGGGCTTCAGTCAGAGATCAGACGACGGACCAGTTCTTATCGCTTCCAGACGTACTCAGCAGTTCTGAACTGCGCCTTGGTAGTAGGGGCGCAGTTGCGGGACGAGAGGTGCCGGGCAGTTCCACCGGCATCCTCTACCAGTGCACCCCAGAGACCCCAGTTCAAAGGGGGATTCGGCAAAGGGAACCTGCGGCATCAGCAACGCTTTCAGCAGCGGTCGCAGCGCCCGCACCAGTTCCAGCCATAGTTGCCGAGTCCGCCATACCAGTTTCCCCTGACGTCCGGGCCGTCTGGGCAAGCTCCGTCAGGGAGAGGCCAGGGTCAGTAGCCTGGTGGCGCATCAGCCACTTGTTTCCAGTGCGGGCAGCCGGGACACTTCCGCCAGGACTGTCTCATGCGAGGAGTGCGGGGCGCTATGCCGCAGGGCAGTAGAGGCGGGGGGTACGGTGCCAGGCTGGGGAGCGGTGGTGGGCGCGAGTCAGGGGCTGGACCGGGCCGCTCCAGAGGTGGAGGCGGCCAGCGGGGGCTTGTGTTTGCTCTTCCGGGGCGTCAGCAGCCGGGCGCGTCAGTCACCTGCTTCCAGTGCGGGCAGCTGGGGCATTACCGTAGAGACTGTTCCTTGCAAGGAGAGCGGGGCGCTGTGCCGCAGGGCAGTAGGGGCGGAGGGCCCAGTGCTTGGCAGGGGAGCAGTGGTTGGCGCAGGTCAGCGGCTGGACCGAGCTGCTCCAGGGGTGGAGGCAACCAGGGAGGTCGTGTGGTTACTCTCCCAATGCATGAGCAGCCGGACACCGTTCAGCTTTACCAGCCGTACCAGCAGCCGCAGCAGTACCAGCAGGCAGCGGCAGAGCCATCCGTGCTCAGAGGGTTAGAGACGAGTTGGCTAGAGGTGGCACAGTTTGTAGACTCACCGATCGGCGGCACAGTCAGGGTAGACCGGGTCTACCGATCTTGTTCTTTGGAGGTTGGAGGCCTCCGTGTCTGTCTAGACCTGCGGGTGCTAGACATGACAGGCTTCAACGTTATACTCGGTATGGACTGGTTAGCAGCATACCGAGCTATCATCGACTGTGGTCGCCGGAGGGTGGTCGCTTGGACACCCGATGGGACACAGTTTGTGTTGTTGGGGGATCGGTTTTCAGCCGATTCCTTTGCTTGTGGTGTGGGAAGGCGTGGCAGCGAGCTTTCAGCCTTGCTGGCCAGCCTGTCCCTGTTTGGGTCAGAGGGAGTCCAGCAGAGCAGAGTGAGTTGAGGACTCGGCTAGACGAGCTTACCAGCAGAGGTTTCATCAGTCCTAGCATGTCTCCCTGGGGGGCGCCAGTGTTGTTCGCAAAGAAGAAGGATGGTACCCTTCAACCTTGCATAGACTACAGGCGACTCAACAGGGTGACCGTGAAGAACCGGTATCCAATACCGAGGATCGACGACTTGTTGGACCAGCTGCGAGGATCTTCAGTGTTCTCAAAGATCGACTTCCGCACCGGCTACCACCAGTTGAGAGTTTTGGATTGCGACATCCCGAAGACGGCGTTTCGGACTCGGTACGACCTATACGAGTTCGTGGTGATGCCGTTTGGGCTGACGAACGCACCAGCAGCGTTCATGGATCTCATTGTTCGTGGATAAAACGTCGATCTCGTTGGGACGAGGTCTCTATTTTATTTCCGAGCAAATCATATTTTAATTTCATTTCAGGAAATTGGATTTGCCGATCGCCAAGTCGGCAGATCCATCATTTACATCCCCGTAGGGAACACCCCCGATTCTAGATCCAATAAAAATAAATATTTTCCTATAATAATAATAAAAGGAAAATGGAATGACGTGAGGTCTTGGACCACCACGTTCACTGCCATGCAGGATATCTTTGTCGCCGAGACTTCAAGTCCGCCGGAGTTTGGGAAGAGCCGTCCAAGGTCCAATTGTTGTCGTGAAGATGTACCAGCTGGAAGAGGGAAAGCGTCGTCCGAGCGTCGAAGGCCGGGCCGTTGAAGCTTGTGTTGTTCACGCGTCGAAGCTGGACTATCGAAGCTTGTGTTGTTCACGCGTCAAAGCTAGGCCGCACGTCGAGCAGAGGGGATGGAGCTCCGCTGTTCACCAAGTCCTTGTGTTGATCGTGCTGGTTACTGGAAAGGGGGGAGAATCTTGTTGGGTGTAGGCTTGATGCCGCGCGCTTGAGGCTGCGGACGGCCATCGAGTTGAAGAGGCGTCCAAGCTTTGAGATGGACGGAGGCAGGAGAAACCGCGGCGTGGACCTCGCTGGAGGTATGCTTCACGCTTCACGGATGGCTCGAGAACGGCGACAGGTTTCTTTGGGTTGAGGAAGGTGATGGGACTCCCTCCTTGGGCCGGCGACGGCTTTGTTTGGGTTCCTCCGGCTGGATGACAGCGATGGGGTCTTTGGTTTCTACTGGCTGGAACAGAGGATGACGACGACGGTACTCTTGACTGGATCAAGGACGACGACGGTGATGGGTTCCTCTGGTTGGGCAATGAGCTCCTTTGGTTTCTGTCAGCTGGAACAGGGGAAACAGAGGAAGCTTTGTCTTTTGAAGCTGTCGGAGACGAGGGAGAGTAGGGCCGATCTCCGTGAACATCGAGGAAGCGGGTTAGAGCACCTTGCTTGAGGTCTAGGCCACGGGGCGAGCAGGAGAGTGGAGCTTGAGTCGCGGGATCAACGAGCCTCTTACAGCGTCGACCCAGAGACGCGAGCGTCTCGATGGGTTCCGGCTGCGTTGGCGGGATCTACGTCGTCCGGTGGTGCGTAACGTTGGAACGTCACCAGAACCTCTTCGTCTTCAAGCCTCCAACGAGCTTGTGGGTTGGATGAAGAATGGCGATGGGTTTCTCTGGTTGGGCAGCGGCGGCGAAGACGCCTTTGGGTTTGGAGCGGAGATCCTCAGGCCGGACGGCGACGGCGAGGGTGGTCCTCGGGCTTGAGCAAGGTGGGCGACTGCGATGGCGCCGCTCCTCCTCTCTTCCTTTCTTCTCTCCCCGTCGGCCTTCTCTCCTCCTTGTTCTTTGACTTGTCTTTCTTTCCGGCCTTTGTTTCTTTCTCTGCTTCTTTGCTATTTCCCCAGCCGATCCTTCCTTCCTTTATTTGCCAGCCGAGGTTGGGGATGAGGGCCTCGTCGGAGAGGTCCTCAGGCTTGAGCAAGGTGGGCGCCGGTGATGGCGACGGAGCTTCCTGGATGAGGGTGCGCCAGATCTTCTCTTTGCTTGAGCGTCCGCGGTCGATCCTCCTCCTCCCTTTCTGTCAGCCTTATCTCTTTCAATTTGCTGGCCTTTTCTCCCTCCATTTGCCAACCACTCAGCCAGCCTTCACCCTCCTCCTTTTATAGGCACGAGAGGTGATCTCTTAATATGGGATGGAGAATCCTGATTAAGGGATACTAATTGATGCTAATCCTTTTATATAAGGCTAGCTCATATAATCCCACCATATTTAGAGATGCTGATTTTTTTTTATATGGTATGGGAATGCAATCCCACCATAATTGAATATGCTGATTTCTCATATGGTATGGTATATATTTGATTTGGCTGATTTTATATGGGTAGACATTTTGTTTTGAAATTCGAATTTGAAATTCAAATGTTCAGATTTGAATTATCTGAATAATTGTCGAATTAGTCGGATATTTGAAATGTCTTATTTAAATTCTAATTTCGATATTTCATATAATACTTTGGAAAATTTATTGAAATATCCCCGGACAAGCCGGGTGTAAATTACCAAAATATCCTTTTTATCGGCCATATATTTTGGATCGAAATGTCTCTGGCGCAGATGAAATATCTATGTTCCGGATTTTCACACCCCTGAAGGTGTAAAATGACTAAAATGCCCCTTGGGGTTAAATGACCAAAATACCCTTTCGGTTTGGTTATTTAAGCGCGACGCATGGCGACGCGATTTCTGTGCCAAAAACTTGATGAATAAATTTTATATCTCGCAAGTATACGAATCGGTGCAATCAGTATAGTAGCAAGACGAGTATCGTACCCACAGAGATTTGTAAAGATTATTAGAGTGAAACGCTAAAGAACAGAAAAGAAAGAAAATAAGAAAGGGAAAATAAGAGATATGAAGTATTGAGAATAGAAGATCTAATAACGAAATAAGAAAACGATAGAAATATGATGGATGGATACTAAGGTTCCGATTTCACCATAACATCCTCATTCTATGCATTGAATCAATAAAGATTTCAGTTTAATTCCAAGGGCTCGTTCTTCCGGTATGATGATCCGTTCAGCCGCGGTCTTCACCAAGTATCCTCAATTAACCCTAGCTAATGAACCCATAACTAAGTGTTAACCAAGAATTCATTAAGCTCTGAAGAGCAATTATGAACCAAGAATACTCTTAGCTTGAACCCGGCCTCGACATAAACTCATTCATTCATAGATCCTGCAAGATTAGGGAATGAACCCTCGCCCAATCTCACATAAAACAATCTATAATACTTTTATTGGCTAGATAAATGTATTTAAGATCTCAGTTATAATAATGAATAAATCAAGGAAAATAAACTGATAAAATAATCATGATCCAATAACATAGAATGATTCAGTTAGGGCTACATCGGTACCTTAGAGAAGAAACTAGCCACTCATGTTCACCATGAGGGCAACAAAACTAATGAAGAAATAAAGAAGAAATAAGAAAAGAAAACCAAGCCTGGAACCCTTCTCTTCGCCTCCAAACGCTGCCAAAAAGTCCTCCAAAAGTCCTTTTTGATAACCCTAAGTATCCTATTTATAGGCCAAAACTCGGGTTAAATCAAAACCGTTGATTTAATTCACTGGAAACGTAGGATCGATCGGACTTTAGGTGTTGGATTGATCCGTCTCATTAAAAACATCAATTCCTGGCTTCGCCCGATCCCGATCGATCGAACTATAAGCGCTGGATCGATCGGATGCGTAAAAATCCATCTTCTCTAGCTATTATTGAGTCCGATCGATGGACGAATCGATCGAACTCTGCTCCTCTAAAAAGCATACGTTCTGTCAACCTTTAATTCCCATGTCCGATCGATCGGACTATGAGTGTTGGATCGATCGGTTGAGTAAAAATCAGCTGTTTTTGGCTTTTCCCGAGTCCGATCGATCGGACCATTGGTGTCGGATCGATCGGACTTCTTTGGAGTGATGGAGAGATCGATCGGACTTCGTTCAGCCAAAAAAAATAGGTTCTGTCACGTTTTTGCGTAGTCCGATCGATCGGAGGATCGCTCGGGTTTCCAGCTTATTTACTGTGCTGCCATTCAGACTGCGCCATCGGTACTAAAATTGCCGTAACTTCCTCTAGGAAACTCGGAATCACGAACCGTAAAATTCTCCAGAATCTAGACTTCAAGAGCTTTCCAACCATATATGGTACAAAATCTGATTCTTCATGAGTAGGTACAAATTAATCTTTAAAGTTGATCCATGCACTCTTTTCAGCTTCTTTTCTCCTTTTTCCTGCATTTTCCAAACAACTATGTGAAGCAACATATAGATATAAAAATAGGAATAAAGATGTTGATTAAAGATAATAATCTAGCAATTGAGATGGTTATAAGGTTATTTAGAGTGCACTTTCATGCCCTCATCACACCCCCCAACCAGCTTATTGCTAGTCTCTAGCAATTTTAAGCGCATAAAATATATTAAGCACACCACGGTTCAAGGATGTAGACAAGCATGATAAAAGTTCTACCTTATCAAGTCAATAGTGTTTCATACAGTACAGAGTACGAAAACTTCTTATACTCATACACATACTACCAACACATGAAATCAACTTCTACACATCAAACATGCTAATCACCATCCAGAAGAACACATGTGACGTGACAAATAAATGTTACGTGCAGAAGCAACTTCTATCCACCATTAGTCCAAGCACACTACTATCTTCATGACCAATCATCCAACCCTCGCACTTTAAGTACAGCATACTCTTTCTTTCTTTTTTTTTTCTTTTCAACTATCAGACATTTTGCCTTTTTACGCGAGCACTCTCCGCTTCTTGAGACGCAGAGACCCGGTTACTTAGCAAAATACTTATTAGTTTTTTTTTTATAGCTATAAGTGGTTCTACCTTTTTACGCGAGCTCCCCGCTTCCTGAGGCAAGAACACCCGGTTACTCAGTAGATCACTTAACAGTCGTTTAGGCACAGCTTAATCAAGCTCCAGAACTTTTTCTCTTTTTTTTTTCTACATGCAATACTCAACACTAGCTAATGCTGAAATCATGGTCTAGATTAACAATAGCATGCTCATTCCTCTAGTGAGTATAATTACCGCTGCACATAAAGTGTTCGTGTGTGGATCATATGATGTTATACTTTCAGGTTATCACGCATGCAATCAATGTATCGGCCAATCCATATGAAAGCAGCATGTAAAATAAGCATAAACATTTCAGCTCATGTACAATTTAACACTATTAAACCTACAAGGTAGCATGAATAAAGTCATGAATGTCTACACCCCCCAACCTGAAATCAACATTGTCCTCAATGTGTGCATTTATCCAATAAAATATGTAGGAGGTGGCAATCCAAAAATTTCCAGAGAAGGAAGAGACAAGATACTGTAAATAAGAACGAGGCCACCTGATAGAATAGCAAACATCTCCTCAAGGATCCTCCGGGTGGCTGAAAACCTAAAAGAAAAACAAAAGAGAAACATAAGACTGAAAACTAAAACTTAAACTTAAAAACAGGTTACCTTGGTGGGTTGCCTCCCACCCAGCGCTTTATTTAACGTCTAGGCAAGACGTACTGCAAAGCCTTAACGTTCAGCCAGGTTCGTATGGTTGTAATGCTTCAAGCGGTGCGACAACCTCCTGTGCTCTCTTATAGCTATGCAAGTCATTCTGCACCATCTTCAAATCCGCTTTCAATGTAGTCTTCACTTGCTCCTGCCTGAAATTAGAGAACACCAATGAATCTACAGCATTTATTGAGAAGCAATCAAAAGAGCTTGAAGGATATGACATAGACTCAAACACTTTAAATTCAATAGTTTCACCTAAAACTGTCATGCTGAGCTTACCATCCTTCACATTAATCTTAGTATCAGCTGTAGCAATAAATGGGCGTCCCAACAAAATAGGCAATTTTCTATCATTCAATGGTGCATCATCCATATCCAATATCACAAAATCAGCAGGGATAATTAACTTATCAACTTGTACTAAGATGTCTTCTACAATGCCTAATGGATATTTAATTGAACGATCTGCAAGTTGTAGAGACATCGTAGTAGGTTTTAATTTACCAACACCTAGCTGAAGGAAAACAGAGTAAGGCATCAAATTAACACTAGCTCCTAAGTCAAGCATTGCCTCCCCTATTTTTGTATCCCCAACAGTAATATTAATATTAAAACTCCCTGGATCCTTAAGCTTAGGTGGAAGCTTCCTTTGTAGAACCGCGCTTGCCGTCTCTGAAACCATCACCTTTTCATGAGGTTCATACTTACGTTTAGAAGTACGTAGTTCCTTGAAGAACTTTGGAAAGGCTGGTATTTTCCTAATCACATCAAGCAATGGTAAGTTCACATTAACCTTAGATAGAATATCATAAATTTCAGAATATGACTTATCCATTTGGGCTTTCTTCAGGCGGCCTGGAAACGGAATTGGCGGCACATATGGTGGAGGAGAGTTGTGATGAACCTCCGGAACTGAATTTGCTCTCTTTTCATGATCAAAAGCAGATGTGGCCGATGGTGGCCTTTTCGAGCGTTCCTCCTTTTCAACTTCCTCACTTGCATCATCATTTAACTCATCAATAACTTCAGCATTAATTTTATTATCAATAATCTTACCTGAACGAAGACTAGTAACTGCGTTGGCTTGCTCTGGTTGGCTTGGAAATCTGCCTGGAACATGGGCTCGTACAGCATCTGCAAGCTGTCCTACTTGAACTTCCAACTTCTCAATGGATGCTGCAACGTTCTTTAGTACCGCATCATGCTGAGCAATGGCTGCACCTTGTCGAGCAATGGTTGAATCTTGTTGTTCCATCCTTGAGTCTATTTTCTGCATAAAAGCTAACATAGTCGCTTCCAAAGACGACTTAACAGGTGAGTTAGACTGATTAGCAGAAGGCATACTAGGATTAGCATTATTTTTCCATGAAAAATTCGGATGTTCTCTCCAACCAGGATTGTAAGTATTTGCATAAGGGTCAAATCTAGGTCTCGGGTTATAAGCATTCATCAAATTAGCTTGTTCTTGCACATATTCAGGAAATTCACTACCAGAAGGACATGAATCAAACCTGTGACCAATAATATTGCAAATTGAACAAACCTCAACCGGTTTTGCTTGTGTGGACATCATCGCGTCCATCTTCTTGTTGAGGGCTGCGATTTGCCTTGCCATGTCATCATTCTGGTTCAGCTCATAGATGCCTCTCGCCTTATTCCTCGTGTCCCTCTGCTGCGAGTTTGATCCTAGCATCTCATAGATTTCATATGCCTCCGGTGGTGTCCTTTTGAACATCGCTCCACCTGCAGCATTATCTGCCATAGTCTGACAAGAAAGATTTAATCCATCATAGAAATATTGCATCTGATTTTCTAAAGAATAATTATGATGTGGACATTGCATCAAAAGCATTTTAAATCTATCCCATGCTTCATGGAATGGTTCTCCATCAGATTGCTGCAAATTTGGAATTTGCCTTCTCAAGTTAGTAGTCATGGCATGAGAATAAAATTTACTAACAAACTTGTTATAAATTGCATCCCAAGTAGTGAGTGATCCAGGAGGCAACGACATCAACCATCTCTTAGCTTTATCCTTCAGGGTGTAAGGAAAACATCGCATCCTCAATTGATCTTCAGTAATGCCACATAGAGGAAAAGTCTGAATAGTAGCATAATAATCTTTCACAAAAGTTAATGCATCCTCAGAAGGTAAACCATGAAATTCAGGAAGCATAGAAAAATGTAGATTTTTAAGCTCATAATTCCTAGCCTCTGCAGGTAACGCAATGCACGAAGGTGAGGTAGAAATAGTTGGCCTCGCGTACTCCACCAAAGGACATAAATTATTATTGAGCGCCATCTCCTCTTGTTCCTCCTCTTGAACTCCTAGATCTGATGTGGACAGGCTGTCTTTGTTAGATCTTTTCTTCCAACCAATTTGATCTACTGTATTGTTCAAGGGCAACAACTTTTCTTTCCGTGATCGGCGACCTTGCATTCACTACAAATAAACTCTAATCAAATCCCCGGCAACGGCGCCAAAAACTTGATGAATAAGTTTTATATCTCGCAAGTATACGAATCGGTGCAATCAGTATAGTAGCAAGACGAGTATCGTACCCACAGAGATTTGTAAAGATTATTAGAGTGAAACGCTAAAGAACAGAAAAGAAAGAAAATAATAAAGGGAAAATAAGAGATATGAAGTATTGAGAATAGAAGATCTAATAACGAAATAAGAAAACGATAGAAATATGATGGATGGATACTAATGTTCCGATTTCACCATAACATCCTCATTCTATGCATTGAATCAATAAAGATTTCAGTTTAATTCCAAGGGCTCGTTCTTCCGGTATGATGATCCGTTCGGCCGCGGTCTTCACCAAGTACCCTCAATTAACCCTAGCTAATGAACCCATAACTAAGTGTTAACCAAGAATCCATTAAGCTCTGAAGAACAATTATGAACCAAGAATACTCTTAGCTTGAACCCGGCCTCGACATAAACTCATTCATTCATAGATCCTGCAAGATTAGGGAATGAACCCTCGCCTAATCTCACATAAAACAATCTATAATACTTTTATTGGCCAGATAAAGGTATTTAAGATCTCAGTTATAATAATGAATAAATTTAGGAAAATAAACTGATAAAATAATCATAATCCAATAACATAGAATGATTCAGTTAGGGCTACATCGGTACCTTAGAGAAGAAACTAGCCACTCATGTTCACCATGAGGGCAACAAAACTAATGAAGAAATAAAGAAGAAATAAGAAAAGAAAACCAAGCCTGGAACCCTTCTCTTCGCCTCCAAACGCTGCCAAAAAGTCCTCCAAAAGTCCTTTTTGATAACCCTAAGTATCCTATTTATAGGCCTAAACTCGGGTTAAATCAAAATCGTTGATTTAATTCACTGGAAACGTAGGATCGATTGGACTTTAGGTGTTGGATCGATCCGTCTCATTAAAAACATCAATTCCTGGCTTCGCCCGAGCCCGATCGATCGAACTATAAGCGCTGGATCGATCGGATGCGTAAAAATCCATCTTCTCTAGCTATTATTGAGTCCGATCGATGGACGGATCGATCGAACTCTGCTCCTCTAAAAAGCATACGTTCTGTCAACCTTTAATTCCCAAGTCCGATCGATCGGACTATGAGTGTTGGATCGATCGGTTGAGTAAAAATCAGCTGTTTTTGGCTTTTCCCGAGTCCGATCGATCGGACCATTGGTGTCGGATCGATCGGACTTCTTTGGAGTGATGGAGAGATCGATTGGACTTCGTTCAGCCAAAAAAAATAGGTTCTGTCACGTTTTTGCGTAGTCCGATCGATCGGAGGATCGCTCGGACTTCCAGCTTATTTACTGTGCTGCCATTCAGACTGCGCCATCGGTACTAAAATTGCCGTAACTTCCTCTAGGAAACTCGGAATCACGAACCGTAAAATTCTCCAGAATCTAGACTTCAAGAGCTTTCCAACCATATATGGCACAAAATCTGATTCTTCATGAGCAGGTACAGATTAATCTTTAAAGTTGATCCATGCACTCTTTTGAGCTTCTTTTCTCCTTTTTCCTGCATTTTCCAAACAACTATGTGAAGCAACATATAGATATAAAAATAGAAATAAAGATGTTGATTAAAGATAATAATCTAGCAATTGAGATGGTTATAAGGCTATTTAGAGTGCACTTTCATGCCCTCATTAGCTATCGAAGCTTGTGTTGTTCACGCGTCAAAGCTGGGCCGCGCGTCGAGCAGAGGGGATGGAGCTCCGCTGTTCACCAAGTCCTTGTGTTGATCGTGCTGGTTGCTGGAAAGGGGGGAGAATCTTGTTGGGTGTAGGCTTGATGCCGCGCGCTTGAGGCTACGGACGGCCGTCGAGTTGAAGAGGCGTCCAAGCTTTGAGATGGACGGAGGCAGGAGAAACCGCGGCGTGGATCTCGCTGGAGGTATGCTTCACGCTTCACGGATGGCTCGAGAACGGCGACGGGTTTCTTTGGGTTGAGGAAGGTGAGGGGACTCCCTCCTTGGGCCGGAGACGGCTTTGTTTTGGTTCCTCCGGCTGGATGACAGCGATGGGTTCTTTGGTTTCTGCTGGCTGGAACAGAGGATGACGACGACGGTACTCTTGACTGGATCAAGGACGACGACGGTGATGGGTTCCTCTGGCTGGGCAATGAGCTCCTTTGGTTTCCGTCGGTTGGAATAGGGGAAACATGGGAAGCTTTGTCTTTCGAAGCCGCCGGAGATGAGGGAGAGTAGGCCCGATCGCAGTGAA
Source organism: Narthecium ossifragum (assembly GCA_963920575.1). Lineage (NCBI taxonomy): Eukaryota > Viridiplantae > Streptophyta > Magnoliopsida > Dioscoreales > Nartheciaceae > Narthecium > Narthecium ossifragum. The sequence continues at coordinate 18,274,790 of OY986964.1, read as the reverse complement.
CGTCGAGGAAGCGGGTTGGAGCACCTTGCTTGAGGTCTAGGCCGCAGGGCGAGCAGGAGAGTGGAGCTTGAGTCGCGGGATCGACGAGCCTCTTACAGCGTCGACCCAGAGACGCGAGCGTCTCGATGGGTTCCGGCTGCGTTGGCGGGATCTACGTCGTCCGGTGGTGCGCAACGTTGGAGCGTCACCAGAACATCTTCGTCTTCAAGCCTCCGACGAGCTTGTGGGTTGGATGAAGAATGGCGATGGGTTTCTCTGGTTGGGCAGCAGCGGCGAAGACGCCTTTGGGTTTGGAGCGGAGATCCTCAGGCCGGACGGCGACGGCGAGGGTGGTCCTCGGGCTTGAGCAAGGTGGGCGACTGCGATGGCGCCGCTCCTCCTCTCTTCCTTTCTTCTCTCCCCGTCGGCCTTCTCTCCTCCTTGTTCTTTGACTTGTCTTTCTTTCCAGCCTTTGTTTCTTTCTCTGCTTCTTTGCTATTTCGCCAGCCGATCCTTCCTTCCTATATTTGCCAGTCGAGGTTGGGGATGAGGGCATCGTCGGAGAGGTCCTCAGGCTTGAGTAAGGTGGGCGCCGGTAATGGCGACGGAGCTTCCTGGATGAGGGTGCGCCAGATCTTCTCTTTGCTTGAGTGTCCGCGGTCGATCCTCCTCCTCCCTTTCTGTCAGCCTTCTCTCTTTCAATTTGCCGGCCTTTTCTCCCTCCATTTGCCAACCACTCAGCCAGCCTTCACCCTCCTCCTTTTATAGGCACAAGAGGTGATCTCTTAATATGGGATGGAGAATCCTGATTTAGGGATACTAATTGATGCTAATCCTTTTATATAAGGATAGCACATATAATCCCACCATATTTAGAGATGCTGATTTTTTTTATATGGTATGGGAATGCAATCCCACCATAATTGAATATGATGATTTCCCATATGGTATGATATATATTTGATTTGGCTGATTTTATATGGGTAGACATTTTGTTTTGAAATTCGAATTTGAAATTCAAATGTTCAGATTTGAATTATCTGAATAATTGTCGAATTTGTCGGATATTTGAAATGTCTTATTTAAATTTTAATTTCGATATTTCATATAATACTTTGGAAAATTTACTGAAATATCCCCGGACAAGCCGGGTGTAAATTACCAAAATATCCTTTTTATCGGCCATATATTTTGGACCCAAATGTCTCCGGCGCAGATGAAATATCTCTGTTCCGGATTTTCAAATCCCTGAAGGTTTGAAATGACTAAAATGCCCCTTGGGGTTAAATGACCAAAATACCCTTTCGGTTTGGTTATTAAAGCGCGACGCATGGCGACGCGATTTCTGTGCGTGTCGTGGAAACGTGCGCGCATTATGTGGTGCACGTATATTTTTGCCGGGACTTAGACGAATTTGAAGTCGGGTATTTGTTTGGGTTTATTTGAATTTTCGGATTTTTCCCTTATTTATTTCAGGGAATCTTCTGTAATTTCCCAGGTGTGGTGGAAAATTACCAAAACGCCCTTATATTTACACAGCTTATTTAGGATGCCATCAAAGCTATGTAAGGGCAATTTTGGAGTGTTGTGGGAGTTTAGACATGCATTTTGGTTTAAATTCCCAAAATACCCTTGGACGGGTAAAATTACCAAAATATCCTTATTCCTACATTTTTGTATAGGATGCCGTCAAAACCGGGGATATGTAAGAGATTTGGATGGACTCGACTGTGTGTGCGCCAATTTGGGTTTGGTGCGTGTGGATTCAGCCCGGGGACTTCTGCAAATGTAGCCGACTTAGCCTTAGCTAAAATCGATGTCAACAGATGCCCCCTCTAGGCCTGCACGTAAAATTCATGTAATTTGAACAGGCAGGGCTCGAAAATTTTTAGTGACTTGTTCACTGGTATTTGTCATAAACAGCTTGCCTATATATGCGGCCTTTGCCGTGATTTTTTTTTTTGAAATCACAAATTTCGTGGAAACTGCGATTTTAATTTCGAGTAGAGTGCAATCATGTATATCTTGAGATCGCAAATTTCTGCAAATTGCAGTCATTGCGCCTTGTTGGTTTATTTCACACCCGCAAGGGCAATTTGGTAAATTGTGCCTTATTAGTTTGTTTCACACCCGCGTGTGCACACACTGACCTTGTATGTGTTAGTATTTGTTTAGAGTGGCTAGGTGGACCCGGGATCGGGAGATCCCAGGTCGGGCGCGCGGAAGCTTGCCTTTGGGCAGCTGACGACCCTTGAGCGATCGATCGCTCCTCGGAACGATCGATCGGACTCGTGAGCGAGTCGGTGGGTTTGACCCGTTCGGATCAATCCGACTTGGTGTTGGGATCGATCCGGGGCGCGTGCGATCGATCGCTCCTTGGAGCGATCGATCAGAATCGCGTCGGTGGCTTTTCTGCTTCGCGAGGACGGCCGCCGTTGGCCGTCGCTCTCTCTTGTCAGAAGGGGAGGACTTTCCCTCCCCTCCTTCGCCTTTTTCCCCCTTCCCCTGGCTGTCCCCTCCCCCCTTTCCTCCTTTTCTCCTTCCCTTCCTTCCTTCTTCTTCCTCTTCTTTCTCCTCACCTGAAGGCTCTGTTTTCTCTCCTTCTCCTCCGGCGAGCTTCTTCTCTTCCGTTCTCCCTCCTCCGACCATCAAATTGGGTGTTCTAAGGCTCGTTGGATCCGTGGTAACGAGAGGAAGACTCCTGGTGTGGTTTGGATGCTTGTTGGTGATTGGTTGTGAGGGATCAGCAGGGATTAGCGTTCTTCGGTAGGTTCTTCTACCCACTGTGTTGTTTTTGGGTTTTCTTTAGATCTAGCCGTTGGATCTTGTTGATCTTTGTCTTGTTGGATTCCGTATGCCTAGTAGAATTACGGATTTAAGTTTCATGATCTTTGGATAAGTTTTGATTAGTTTTTATGCATGATTAAGCTCGGTTTCTCTGTTTTCTGCTGTTCTTGAAGAACAGCCAGCTTGCGGCGTGTTTTCCGGCCGGTACGTACAAGGTCTTGGGTTGTGATGAGCATAAGAGTTGTAGATCTTTGAGTCTACTCTCTAACCCTACAAATTTCATAATTTTCCGATTTGCCTACGATTTGTTATGAATTGTTTACTGGAGGGCTGCGTTGCAGCAATTAATTGATAAGTTAGTTTGATTAACGGTTTTGATTGATGTTTTCCCATTAATCCAACCGTTGAATGATTATGGATTTTGGATGTGTTGATCCTGGTATATACACCTACTGATGGCTAAGTTGGATCTTAAATCCGACTTCGTTTGGATGTCGGATCAACGGGATCAATTAGCCCCTAAGTAGAGGCTTTGAGAGTTTTGAATATAATATTATATTTCGGAATATAATATTATATTGTTTATCGTTCACCATCGTTTTCGGGGTTGCTTCCCGTTGCAGGAGTCCGCGGTCGACGGCCGCGGTACCATCGTAATGCTGGGACCCGCCGCGACTGGCAGCGGTCGGTAGTACCACTGCAGCGATCCGGTTGACTTATATGATGTTTGTCATACTGTTGCATGCTTTCCTTCTTATCTGTGTATGTCATAGCATGCATTGTTGTTTTGTGCATTAGTTGCATTGGTTAGGGCGTGGGTGATCTTTGGGTCGTCGTCCCGAGGCTGGAAGCTCGGACTTAGCCCTAGGACCGGGGTTGGGTGGTTTGGACCCGGTTTGAATTGTGGTGTCCAGTCGATTCGATGATAGGCTTAGAGGACTGGTACACCTGATGCTTGATGATTGTAGAGGTCGTGTCGGCCTCAAGTCAGGTGTTGAGGATGCCACTGGTGGCGGGTCTTATTCTTTGGGTAGTGTCCGTTCCTGCCAGTAGGGGATCAGTGTGGGCCCAGTCCGTGATGGGTGACCACAGCTGGCATCCTGCGACACTAGGTGTATCCAGGATGGGCCCAGTCCGTTGGGGTGACCATGGTTGGATATGCCTAGAGATCACCGGTGAAGGGTAATGGGACCCTTGTAGCTCACGCGAGTCTGGCTTGAGGGCGACACTGTTGCGTTTCCCTCTTCCTTCTGTGTGGCGTAGTGTAGATCCCTACTGAGCTTAGTGGTCACACCTTCCCGGGCTGCGTTTTGCAGGTGTAGCCGTCAGTTCCTCTTCTGTGGCCCCTACCGGGCAGTTGGTCGGCGGTGCGGCGGCGCCTGGTGTACTTTGGGACGTGGTGATCGTTTACTGCTTTTACCGTATGTTAGTTAGTCTCCTACGGGAGTAATGTTGTATTTGAATCTTCCCCTCTCCGAGGATATGTATATTTAACACTTTGAGTTTTAAATCTGTGGTTCGAGGTTTTGCTAATCAATGTTGTATCTTTAATTGGCGGTGCTTTTGGTGAACTGGTAAGGAAACCAATAGGTTAGAGGGAACCCTCACCAGCTTTGTTCTCCGCGTTTTGTAGGTTCCGGTTCGCGTCGCCCGGTTAGGTTGGGCTTTCGCGGGACGGGGCCCAGTGGAGGGCCGGGGCGTTACAGCCACGGTCGATGCGACGGTCGACCGTGAGGTGAGGTGGAAAAAGGGTAAGGACCCATGGTCGATTTGAGCATCGACACTGGGAGACCAAAACGCGACAGCGCATGACGGTCGACCGTGAGGCCAAGAAAAAGCGTATCAATGCTTGACAATCGATCCAACGGTCGATTGTCCGGCCTATTGCACTGTTCCTTAGAACAGTGCCAGAAATCCAATTTCTTGGATTCAATTATCAAATCTTGTTGGAAATCGATAAAACTTTGCAGGCATGCATAATCAATGATGGGGAAACCAATGGTGTGAAGAAAATACGATTTTGATGGTTAAATCTCCTATCTAGGTCAAAACGGTCAAAAATCGACGAAACGGCGATAATACGGAAATCACACGGTAGGAATACTTGAAGCAAGCCACAACACATATGCAACAAGCTACACAACATTCTTATAAGTACTCTTACATCGAAAACACATTAAACCTATACTAGGAGAACCCGATCACAAGATCGAGGTAGAAACACCTACTTGAACAAGCAGGGCGGCTCCTCCACGCATCCCCCAAATCCGATCATCAAGATCCGCTCCCTGAAGATCACGCCTCCAAGCCCTAGCTCAGCCGGTTGGAGAGAGGAAGAGAGAGAGAGAGGGACAATGGCAGGAGAAGAAGAAAGAGAGAGAGAGAGAGAAAAGAAAGGGGTTATTTATAGAAAGCTGGAATCGATCACAGCCGTCCGATTCGATCTCTCCCGATCGAGCTTCGATCTTCCGATCAGAAGCGTTCTTAAGGTTCTAATCAATCACATACATCAATCAAAGGCAGTGTGTGCTACGCGGGTGTGAAACTGACCACTAGGAAGCATATTTACCAAAATGCCGCTGGGTCAAAAACAGTGATGCGATCAACCGATCGCATCTCAAGGCCAACCGAACCAAACCATAAACCCAGACTCTCGACCTAACGCGGTCGGACCGGGTTGGAGGTACGGGTCCTCACATAAACTCAGACTTGTTATCACTAATGTTTTCATTCATGTTTGCAAGTGTACTCATGATTGTACTCAATGTCTGGTCAGATGATGGTTCAGGAGGATGCGGATGAGATGTATTCTGCGGATAATATGGAGGGTATGAAAAAGCGGAGGGGGAATTAGTGGTATTACTCTGCCCTAAAAAGGCTCCTGACTGTGGTGGTTTTCAGCTAAAGTTGGGATGATTTCTCTAGCCATGGTCATAAGCATTAGAATAAGGATTGTGTTGAGGTTTAGAAAAGCCATATGTTGCATTGACGTGTTCTTGAACAAAGTCAGGAAAGTTGGGAGCCAAGTGACATTTAGTGATATGATGTTGAGGACTAGAGCAGAGGGCACATGTCTCAGGTGGAGTCTAAAATGGTGTAGGAGCAAACAATAAGTTAAGCAATTTCATGAATTCCCCTAAAATTACGAATAGTGGTAGGCCGATTCCTATAAATTGAGGCATTATGTTGTGAGTTCTCAGCAAGATTATTATATATCTCTCAAAGCTCAGTCCAAGACTTACGAAGAATAACACCCCTACAGCAAGCTTCGAACATAGTTCTATCTCGATCATTAAGATCATTATAGAATGAATGTGCGAGCTGTCATTCAGTTACCTCATGATGAGGACATCCTCTTAAAAGGTCCCTAAATCTTTCCCAAGTTTCATGAAAAAGCTCGTCCTCATATTGCTTAAAAGATATGATCATGGAACGGTAGTTCTGAGTTTTAATGATGGGAAAGTTTTTTTTAACAAAGACATCCTGAAGTTGGTCCCATGTCGAAATCGAGTTTAGCATTAGTGTTTGAAGCCAATGTTTAGCTTTATCTTTCAATCAGAAGGGAAAAAGCTTTAACCTAAAGACATCATCATTAAAATGTTGAAATTTGAACATGAAAAGAATCTTAAGGAAGTTGGCTAAATGTCCATAAGAGTCCTCATTCTCACGCACATAAAAGGAAGGTAAAGCAGTAATCTAATTAGGCTTAATCTCATAATGTGTGGCAGTAATGGCAGGTGGGTTAATACAGGAGGCATAAGTGTAAGGTCCAGGTAAAAAATGATTCCTAATAGGGCCTTCTCTATTGTTATTGTGGTTCTCATTTCCCCGGATTGTAGTGCCAAAGGGAGGTCGAGGCGGAGCACCTTGGGATCAGCAGAGAGCACGAACTGGCAGAGGTCGCGGTAGAGGCAGAGGCAGAGTAGACTACCGAGGGAAGGTGTGCGCGCTACCCAACCGAGAGTATCCAGACGAGGTGCAACCATCTTACCAATCCTACCAGTCCCAGCAGTTGCTTCAGCAGGCCCCAGCAGGTAGTTTTCTCCCTTGTTGTGGGCGTTAGTGCCCCTAGGAGTAGCTTGTTTTCTTGTAGGCCTTATCCTTATTGAATTTTGGGATGAAATTCTTTTAAGGATGTTAGGTTGTGAGGACTCGTTCCTCTAACCTTGCTCGACCACGTGGGTCGAGGGATGTTCCTTGTTAGTTTGGTTTCACGTCGGGGGCGATCAGGTTGATCATCTTGCTCTTGTGACCCCAGGGGCAGTTTGGTAAATTACACCTGGTATTCGTTTTCACACCCGCGTAGTGCACACACGGCCTTGGATTGATGTATGTGAATGATTAGAACCTTAAGGGTGCCTCCGATTGGAAGATCGGAGCTATATCGAGAAAGATGGAATCGGACGGCAGAAATACCCTGACTTTCTCTCTCTTTCCTTCTTCTCCTGGAGTTTTCTCTCTCTCTCTCCCTTGGCGGCTGTGCTAGGGTTTCGGGTCGCGATCTTCGAGGAGTGGATCTTGGCGATCAGACGTGAGGGATACGTGGAGGAGTTGCCCTGCTTGTGCAAGTAGGTGTTTCTACCCCGATCGTGTGGTCGGGTTTACTAGGATATGTTGATTGTGCTTTTTATATAGTTTTGCATGTTAGAATGTTGTGTAATACGTTAGTGTAATAGCTTGCATAGAGTGTTCCTACCGAATGGTTTTGTATTTTATCGGACGATTTTCGTATTATCGCTGGTTTTGTCGGTTTTGCCCGTTTAGACCTAGGTTTGGGCTTTAACCGTCAAAATCCTGTTTTCTTCATACCTATAGATTCCCCACCATCTCTTGCACGTGCCTGCGAAGTTTTATCGAGTTCTTATGAGCTTTGATAGATCAAATCCAAGAGATTGGATTTTTGGTACTGTTCTTAGGAACTGCCCACCAGGCTTGGCCTTCAACAGTCGAATCGACCGTAAGGTGTTGGCACGTTTAATTCTGGCCTCACGGTCGACCGTCGCATTGACCGTGAGGCTCTGTCTTCTTTTTGGCTTCCCAAGGTCGATGTCTCGATCGACCATGATTCCTTATCTTTTTCCCCAACTAGTCTCACGGTGGATCGTCGCATTGACCATGAGCTCATGGTCAACCGTCGGATCGACCGTGGCCTCACGGTTGACCATCGGTCGACCATCGGATCGACCGTGGCCTCACGGTCGACCATCGCATCAACCGTGAGCCCTAGAACAATGTTTTCTGGCTTCCTTTGATTGGTTTTCATTCATGATAGATACCCAATCATGTTAGGAAGCATGCATGTTTTTATCACAGGGTTTTCAATGGATTTTGATTACATTTGGGATTTGATCGGGAGTTTACCTTTTTGGCGAATCTATGGTTTGTCTTGCATTTAAATATCTAGTCGGATGGTAAACCTAAATGCTTCTTCTGTGCTTAGTTGTTTGCTAGCTATGAGTGCTAACCTACGTTGTATTGTGGAACCTTAGCCCGTTGCCGGCGTGTGCCGAGGGCTATTGCACAAACTGTTGAACTGATAATTATTGTTGTGGCATATAGAGACATATTGGTTAGATGCTTGTATAGGTGTGTGCATCTGTTTGCATTAGGTGCATCCTAGGATAGGACATGGGTGATGGGTTGATCGCCGATCCGAGGCTCTCGGGTAGCTCGGGTCTAGCTCTAGGATTGAGGTTGGGTAACCAAGTCTAGAGTGAGATTGTGGTGCTTTTGACTTATCGGATCTTGGTTCTTGAGGTTTAGAGATCATACTGTTCTCCCTTGCCAAGCTTGAGTGTGGGTGTCCTTTACCTTTATGTTCTTGACGTTTGGGGAGCGCTAGCCCGCGTGATCCCCGGCATGGTCGACGTTTGGGAGCGCCTAGAGCTGGCATTATCCCTGGCGTGGTCGGGGATTAGAGAGCGTCCAGAGCATGCGAGATACTCGTCGCATGTGCATGCTTGTAATAGTTGCACCTTATGCTTGGTAAGGAGACGGTTCAGTTGCAGTTTCCCCTTTCTTGAGTGTGACGTAAAGTAGAACCCTACTGGGCTTTATGCTCACCCTACCCGGGCTGCGTTTGCAGGTGCAGACGTCAGTGCTTCCGTAGCTCCCAGTAGATCAGCTTTTGGCAGAGCGTCGACTTCTGGAGGGCGTTGAGGTGACTAAGGATCTGAACGTATAGCTTGATAGTTTTGTATACTGTATCCCTCGAGGATAAGTTTATATATATATTTTTCCATCTTTGAGTAATTTTGATTTAGATCTATACAACTCTGATGTTAATGGAATAGTATGTGTTTAGATTTCAATTATGCCATCCGAAATCAAGCATTTCAATTATTGTGATTATTGTTGTATCATGCCTGATCAGAAGCGAACAGGTGTAGGTTTCCCCCCCTCACGTCCCGCCCTGGATGGGATTTCTTGGGGCGGGGCGTGACAACCATTGTGTAGGAAGAATCAGGAGGTAAATTAGGGATTTCAATCTCATGGTCAAAAGGTGTCAAACGAAAATTATGGCCCTTCAACTTTGCATACAAGTTCATGCACACCCCAGAAAGAAAAAGAAAAAGAAAACATAAGTTTTGGAGAAGAGGAGAAAACTACGGAACACCACAACTGAATGAAAAGTTCCAGGTTAGAATACGTACATTAGTGCCATGTGGATGATCGATCGACGGTGCGGCCGATCAATCAGTTTCCAGACGATTGATCGGTTGTCTAGCTGATCGATCGTTTGTCGCAGTAACGCAAGCAGACTGTACAATTCCGATCGGTCGGATTCATGTCTGACCGATCACTCCAAGCGGCTGACGGGCTTCTCCCTCCAAGAAAAATTCTGATTTAATGCTCCAACAATTCCAGAAAATTGTCAAATAAATCCTAAAAAGTGTAAAATAAAGAAAGGGAAAAATAAAAAGGATAAAAAGCTAACTAGGCAAAGAAAAAGAGTCAAGAGAAAATCAATCAATCGACCGTCGAAATTCCCCGGCAACGGTGCCAAAAATTGATCGCTCGCGAAGCGGTGTAATTAAATCAAACGCAAAATGCAATTTAGAAATTTATATATCCTTATTCAATCACTACACTACTAGGTAGAATATCTATGAAGTCCAGAGTCGAACCACAACGAATTTACCATGAAAGATTGAAATCGATTCGCAAAACCCTAAATCTAAGCAAAAGAATCAAAGATAGAATAGAATTATCCAAACTAATAAAGGAAAGAAATAAAAAATTGAACTATTCGAATCAATAAAGTAGTTACTTATGAATTACTCAATCGGCCCTAATTTCGTTATTAGTCTTTGATGAGTGCATGAAAGTGCACTCTGAATAGCCTTATAACCATCTCAATTGTTAGATTATTATCGTTAATCAACATATTTATTACTATTTTCATATTTATATATTGCTTCACATAGTTGTTTGGAAAATGCAGGAAAAAGGAGCAAAGAAGCTGAAAAGATTATATGAATCAACTTGAAAGATTAAACTGTACCTGGTCATGAAGAACTAGATGATGGGCCAGATATGGTGGGAAAGCTCTTGAAGTCTAGTTTCTGGAGAATTTTACGGTTCGTGATTTGGAGCTGCATAGAGGAAGTTACAGTGTTTTTCGTACCAGTGCGCAGGGCAGAATAGTTGAAGAAAGATGCATGAAATAAAAGATCAATCTTCTTTACTAGAAAGATCGATTCTTTGTGGGCATCGTCAACAATTGATGAAAGAGATCGATCTCTTCCTTGATAAGATCGATCTGAACCTGGGCGTGTTGGAAGGAGCCTAGTCTACGGAGAAAGAAGATCGATCCTGTCCTTAAAGAGATCGATCTTAGTCGGGGCGAACCAAGTTACGAAAATTGAGAAAAGAAAGAAGATCGATCTTTATCCTAAAGAAGATCGATCACTTATCGGACGACCTGAAAATGAACGGACCAGATTTATTCCAAAAGTTGTAGCAAAGTTAGGGTTTCTTACCCCTATTTAAGGAAGTCGTCCAAGACTTATGAAGGAGGTTAGCCAGCACTATTGGAGGAGTTTTGAAGGCCGAAAAGAGGGGAGAAGACCGCACGAATATCTAGGGTTTTTCTTTCTTACCTTTCATATGAATATCTTGGTTGTTTTTATGAACATGAGTGGCTAATCCCTTTGCTAAGGAACCGATGTAGCCTAACTGAATCATTCTATGTTATTGGATCATGATTATTTAATCAGTTTATTTTCCTAGTTTCATTCATTATTATAACTGAGATCTTAAATACGTTTATCTGGCCAAGAGAAGTATTATAGATTGTTTTATGTGAGATTGGGCGAGGGTTCATTCCCTAATCTTGCAGGATCTATGAATGAATGAGATTTAGTCGAAGCCGGGTTCAAGCTAAGACACTTCTTGGCTCATAATTGTTCTTCAGAGCTTAATGGATTCTTGATTGATCCTTAGCTTTGGGTTCATTAGCTAGAGTTAATTGAGGGTACTTAGTGAAGACCGCGATCGAACGGATCATCATACCGGAAGAGCGTGCCCTTGGAATTAAACTGAGATCTTGATTGATTCAATGCATAGAATGAGGAACCCAAAGCTATTTCGTTATTAGATCATCTATTTTCGAGACTTTATATTCCTATTTTCCCTTTCTTATTTTCTTTCTTTTCTATTCTTTAGCGTTTCACTCTAATAATCTTTACAAATCTCTGTGGGTACGATACTCGTCTTGCTACTATACTAATTGCAACGATTCGTATACTTACGAGATATAAAATTTATTCATCAAGTTTTTGGCGCTGTTGCTGGGGATTTGATTAGAGTTTATTAGTAGTGAATGCATGGTCACCGATCACGGAAAGAAAAGTTATTGCCCTTGAACGATAAAGTAGATCAAATTGGTTGGAAGAAGAGATCTAGCAAATATAGCCTGTCCACATCAGATCTAGGTGTTCAAGAGGAGATGGAGCTTAATAACAATTTACGTCCTTTGGAGGAGTATGCGAGGCCTACTATTTCTACCTCACCTTCGTGCATTGCGTTACCTGCAGAGGCTAGGAATTATGAACTTAAAAATCTACATTTTTCTATGCTTCCTGAATTTCATGGTTTACCTTCTGAGGATGCACTAACGTTTGTGAAAGATTATTATGCTACTATTCAGACTTTTCCACTAGGTGGCATTACTAAAGATCAACTGAGGATGCGATGTTTTCCCTATACTCTTAAAGATAAAGCAAAGAGATGGTTGATGTCGTTGCCTCCTGGATCACTAACTACTTGGGATGCAATTTATAACAAGTTTGTTAGCAAATTTTATTCTCATGCTATGACTACTAACTTGAGAAGGAAATTTCCAAATTTTCAGTAATCTGATGAAGAACTATTCCATGAAGCATAGGATAGATTTAAGATGCTTTTGATGCAATGTCCTCATCATAATTATTCTTTAGAAAATCAGATGTAATATTTTTATGATGGACTAAATCTTTCTTGTCAAACTATGGCAGATAATGCTGCAGGTGGAGCGATTTTCAAAAGGACACCACCAGAGGCATACGAAATTTATGAGATGCTAGGATCCAACTCACAGCAGAGAGACACGAGGAATAAGGCGAGAGGCATCTATGAGCTTAACCAGGACGATGATTTGGCAAGGCAAATCGCATCCCTCAACAAGAAGATGGACGCGATGATGTCCACACAAGCAAAACTGGTATAGGTTTGTTCAATTTGCAATATTGTTGGTCATAGGTTTGATTCATGTCCTTTTGATGCGGGAATTATTTCCACACATCTTCTTAAGATTGATTGTCAGATTCAAGTGTTTTACATCATTCCTTGCTCTTTTATCAAGAATTTTAGGTGACTTCTGCATTTACTTAATTCTTGGGAATTTTTGGATAATTGCAGGTATTTAGATATTGAATCATTTGAACTTTGGCTGATGAGAAGAAGCAGAATTCGGGCTAGGCCTGGATGCAATTGAAGACCTAAAGTGCAAAACGAAGCTAATTGAGCAATTCTGGACATTCTGCACAGCAGTTAGTAATTTGAACATAACTTCTTCATACAAACTCTGATTGGGATGATCCAGGATGCGTTGGAAAGCTAAGGAAGAGCGCTACAACTTTGATGTTTGGAGTTTTTGTTGATTCAGGCTGAATAAAGACAGAAAAATTGATGAAGCCATCAGACTCGGAATTGCTGCACCTGCACTTGGGTTGGACGAGATTCATTTTGTGAAGTCCAGATTTGATTCATGAAGATCCCAGCTGGGAGCACCACATTTCCTAGTTATATTAGGAGTTTATTTGATCTTTCCTTGATTAGTGGGATTGGTATGTGGTTAATGGAAGAAAGGGTGGACACTTTAGGAAAGATGGCTGGGAGGAATAAAGAAGAGAATAGAGGAAAGAGCAGGGAACGGCCAGCTAGAGGAGCAGAGAGAGAGGAACAGGGAACGGCCAGCTAGAGGAGCAGAGAGAGAGGAACAGGGAACGGCCAGAAAAAGGAGCAGCAGAGAAAGAAGAGGAGTAGCAGAGAAAGAAGAGGACTAGCAGAGAAAGAAGAGGACGAGCTGAGAAAGAGGAGGACGACCAGAAGAAGAGGATCAGAGTTTTCATTCTATTCTCTCCATCCTAGTTCTGATTGATGATGTGTATTAATGAAACATTGGTTTTCTTTCTTTCAACCATGAATACCTAGTTTTCTTATTCTAGGGTTTGGATGAAGTCATTGAGTTTCTGATTTGAATTGAGTTGGGTTGTTGAGAATATTCTTGTTAGTTGCAATTTGATGAAATCGTTTTTTTTTCTTGCAAGTTACTAGCCATGACTTGTATGTTTCAGATGTTGAACGAAGTAACGAAAGTTGAAGTTTAACATTAGTTCGTGGTTTCATCAAACCTTGGTAGTATATGTTAGAAATAAATATATGACAAGGTGACTTTTCTTTAAGGATTCCTAAGAGCCCAATGAATCTAAATTAATTCCTGTGATCACGAAAGTAGACATAGAATTAATTTAGGTATTTGAGTTATACCTTGAAAGAGGATTTCACATAAAAATAGGGAATTCAGTCATGATAATTAACAAAGTTCTATTTTCTGCAACCAGATTAAAATTCATTGAAGAGATTCAATCGATGAAATCCAAATCCTAGAAACCTTTCATACTCTTCTATTTAATATTTATTTGCTTTCAGTTCAGTTTTGTCAGTGATTATATCTCGTTTGGATTGCTTAGATAATATAAGAATTTGGATACATTGGTACTTGAATCATCCTCCTTGTGGAAACGATACTCTTTTTGCCCTATTCTACTTGTCACGACCCATGCACTTGTGGTAGAGTCTAGGGAACATCACCTTTTGGTAGTGAATTTCCTGAATATGTGCAAGAACAAGCTAATTTGATGAATGCTTATAGCCCGAGACCTAGATTTGATCCTTATGCAAATACTTAGAATCCTGGTTGGAGGGAGCATCCGAATTTTTCATGGAAAAATACTGCTAATACTAGTATGCCTACTGTTAATCAGTCTAACCCACCTGTTAAGTCGTCTTTGGAAGTGACTATGTTAGCTTTTATGCAGAAGTTGACTCAAGGATGGAACAACAAGATTCGGCCATTGCTCGACATGATGCAGATTGAAGAATGTTGCAGCATCCATTGGGAAGTTGGAAGTTCAAGTGGGACAGCTTGCAGATGCTGTACGAGCCCATGTCCTAGGCAGATTTCCAAACCAACCTGAGCAAGCCAACGCAGTTACTGTTCTTCATTCAGGTAAGATAATTGATAATAATAGTAATGCTGAAGTTACTGATATGTGTAGTAAAGATAAAATTGAGGAAGTCGAGAGGGAAGAGCCCTCGAAGAGGCCACCGCTGGCCACATCTTCTTTTAAGCATGGAAAGAGAGCAATTTCAAATACGGAGGTTCGTCACAACACTCCACCATATATGCCGCCAATTCCTTTTCCAGGCCGCCTAAAGAAAGCCAAAATGGATAAGTCATATTCTGAAATTTATGATATTCTATCTAAGGTTAATGTGAACTCACCATTGCTTGATGCCTTTCCAAAGTTCTTCAAAGAACTACGTACTTCTAAACGTAAGTATGAACCTCATGAAAAGGTGATGGTTTCAGAGACGACAAGCGAGGTTCTACAAAGGAAGCTTCCACCCAAGTTTAAGGATACAGGGAGTTTTAACATTAATATTACTATTGGTGATACAAAAATAGGGGAGGCAATGTGATGCAAGACCAAGGCCGAACCTGACTGAGTCCAATCCGCTTCCAAGGCGATCCGGACGCAGTCGGATTCCATCCGTACGATTGAGGCCTTTGGAAGGCCATAACTTTTGATCCGACCGTCCGATCGGGGCGTATGACCAGTCGAAACGACCGGGTCGACGAGCCGGTCATTTATCGTCGGAGATCTTTGATCTCTCCACGACGGCTTGTCGAATCGCCAAATTCCGTCTTCTTTTGCTCTAAATCGCAGTTTAAGTGAAAACTTTCCTTTTATGGCAGTTTTATCGGTTTCTATTTTTGGCAAAGTCCTAGTTTGAGTAGGGTTTATTTTTATTAATGAATTTCGGGTTCATACTTGGATTAGGGTTGAGTCCATGTTTTAGTTGAGTTGGTCTTTCCTTAAATTTATAAAAGGAGGCCTAGGGTTTGTAAGGAGTCAGTTTTGATGAATAAGAAAATTAGGGTTTTGTTTTCTCCCCTTGAGAATTCTGGTCTTTCTCTCCCATAGAGAGTTCGGTTATCTCTCCCGTTGAGAGGTTCACCTTCCACGTTTTACCCTGCGCCAGAGTGGTATCAAGAGCTATACGAAGTTCCTGGGAAGAGGAGCCATGCCGCCTCGAACCAGAGCCCTTGCTCGACGGCCGCCTAGTGTATCTCCACCGCCGTCGCCGCCGCCCAGAAGGCGTGGCCGTCCTCCGGTCAATGAGGGGCCGCCCCCACGGGAACAAGGAGTGTTACAAGCAACCATCGTTGATCTTCAACGACAGGTGGCTGCCCTCCAACTCCAGTTACAACATCAGAATCGAGATGGGACACCATCGCTGGAAGAGGAAGAGGAGTTGTCTTCGGATGAGTCCTCCTTCCATAACATGTACGCCGATCCACCCCCATTTCGACGCCATGACCAGCGGGATCATGCCATGGACTACGGATTCAAGGTAGACATACCTGAGTTCGCGGGAGGGTTGCAGCCCGAGATCTTCATGGACTGGCTTCATCAAGTGGAGCGGATTTTTGAGTTTCGGGAGGTTCCCGACGACATCAAGGTGAAGTTGGTGTCTAACAAGTTGAAGGGCCGAGCTTCAGCGTGGTGGGAACAACTGAAGAGGGCTCGGGAGAAGCAGCAGAAGGGCAAGATTCGAAACTGGGAGAAGATGAAGAAAAAGTTGAAGGAGCACTTCCTTCCTTTCGGCTACACTCAGTCCCTCTTCCAGAAGCTACACACGTTACGCCAAGGTACGCGATCTGTTGAGGAGTATACTGAAGAATTTTATCAGTTGCTTCCCAGGAACGACCTCTCTGAGACAGAGGAGCAGACGGTCGCTAGGTACCTCGGGGGGCTGCGCCTATCTCTCCAGGACGCGCCCAGCCTTCACGCATTGTGGACGGTATCCGAAGCCTACCAGCGAGCGTTGACGGCGGAACGGCAGCAAACGAGGGTGTCTACCGTGGGGCGGATGCCACGACCACCGCCGGCACCACAGAACCCGACGCTACAGAACCCGGCTCCGCCAGTAAAGCCACCGGGGCCGCGGCCTGCTCTCCCAAATCCGACATCGGGATCCACCTTCAGGTGTTTCCGTTGTGGGGAAGTAGGGCATCGGGCCTCAGACTGTAGCCTACCGGTCAGCCGACCAGGGAAGGCTCTGCTTATTGAGGGAGAAGTGGAGGAGCATGCGGACCAGACCGAGGCCGTCTTCGATGACTATGGCGATGAAGGGGAGATCCTGTACGGGGACGGCCAGGAGACGTTGATCCTGCGGAAGAGCTTCCTGTCACCCAAGGAGGAGGAGGTTGATGACACCTGGTTGCGAACCAACATCTTCCAAACCACGTGCACCATCGGCGGACGGGTCTGTAAGATGATCGTGGACAATGGAAGCTGTGAGAACGTCATCGCGGACGACGCGGTGACCAAGCTGCAACTGCCAACGGAAGCCCACCCAGTTCCCTACCGACTTTCGTGGCTCAAACGCGGCAGCGAGGTAAAAGTCGATAAACGCTGCCTGGTATCTTTTTCCATTGGTTCCAATTATCAGGATAGTGTATGGTGTGACGTGGTGACCATGGACGCGTGCCACCTCTTGTTGGGACGTCCCTGGCAATTCGACCGATTTGTCGTCCACAACGGGCGGAGGAACACGTATACCTTGCGGGTCAAGGATCAACGTCTAACCTTAGCGCCGAGACGGGAGGAGCCGCGGCCCCAGCCCAAGCAAGGCCGCGCAGTAACTATGTTGTCCCGGTCGCAGTTCCTAGAAGAAATGAAGGAGCAGCCAGTCATCTATGCGTTGCTGCCAGGCGAGCCGGAGACGATCGTGGAGGTCCCCGAACCTGTGAGGCCCCTCCTGGCAGAGTTCATCGATCTGCTACCTGAGGAGCTTCCCCTAGGGTTGCCTCCCCTTAGAGACATCCAGCACCAAATCGACTTGACCCCAGGAGCCAGTCTACCCAATCGCCCAGCGTACCGGATGAGTCCGAAGGAGCTCGAGGAACTGAGGAGGCAGGTAGCGGAATTGATGGAGAAGGGGTATGTACAGGAGAGCATCAGTCCATGTGCCGTCCCTGCCCTCTTAGTACCCAAGAAGGACGGTTCCTGGAGGATGTGCATCGACAGCAGAGCTATCAATCGGATCACCATCAAATACAGATTTCCCATACCAAGGCTGGACGATATGCTTGATCAACTGGCGGGTTCCAAGTTGTTCTCAAAAATAGACCTCAAGAGCGGGTACCATCAGATCCGCATCAAGCCGGGGGACGAGTGGAAGACCGCCTTCAAGACCCAGGATGGACTATATGAGTGGCTGGTGATGCCCTTCGGCCTGTCCAATGCGCCCAGCACCTTCATGCGGTTCATGCATCAAGTCCTCCGACCTTTCATGGGTCGATTTGTCGTCGTGTACTTCGATGACATCCTGATATACAACGCATCTGAGGAGGAACACCTGAAGCACCTGCAGGCTATCCTCGAGGCGTTGCGGCAGGAGCGGCTGTTCGCCAACCAGAAGAAGTGCACCTTCCTGACTGACCGGGTATGTTTTCTGGGTTATATTGTCTCTTCAGGTGGTATTAGCGCGGACCCCAGCAAGGTGGAGGCAATCCGGAGCTGGCCTTCGCCGCGAAGTCTCCATGATGTTCGCAGCTTCCACGGACTGGCCTCCTTCTATCGGCGCTTCATCCACAATTTCAGCTCGTGGACAGCCCCCATCACCGAGTGTCTTAAAGGGCGGAATTTCCAATGGACCGAGGCCGCGGAAGAAAGCTTCCAAGTGGTGAAGCGGAGGATCTCGGAGGCGCCAGTTCTTGCACTGCCGGATTTCGAGAAGATTTTCGAAGTCAACTGCGATGCGTTGGGCGTCGGCATCAGCGGGGTGCTCAGCCAGGGAGGACGGCCCGTGGCCTACTTCAGTGAGAAGTTATCAGGTGCCACCAAAAACTATTCTACTTATGATCTGAAATTTTACGCTATTGTGCAGTCCTTGAAGCATTGGCGGCACTATCTGGTGCAACGGGAGTTTGTGCTGCACACCGATCATGAGGCTCTCAAATTTCTCCACGGCCAACACAAACTCAACCGGCGACATGCCAAGTGGGTGGCCTACCTGCAAGAGTTCACCTTCTCTCTTCGACACCTGGCGGGCACGCAGAACCGGGTTGCTGATGCACTGAGCCGGCTCGCCAACCTACTGACTACACTGGAGGCACAGGTCGTGGGTTTTGATGTTTTCAAAGACCTCTATCCGGATGATCCATCTTTTGGAGGCGTGTATGCTGAGGTCACGCAGGGGCGGCGCACGGATTTCAGCGTGCAGGATGGTTTCCTATTCCGAGGCCTTCGTCTCTGTGTACCTGACTGTTCTCTACGAGGCCAGATTCTACAGGAGCTGCACCGCGAGGGGCACTTTGGGCGCGACAAGACGCTGGCTCTTGTGGCTAGCAACTACTATTGGCCAAAGTTGTCCAGAGACGTATCCAGATACGTGGAGCAATGCCATATCTGCCAATTATCTCGGGGAGCAACCACCAACGCAGGACTCTACCTGCCTCTCCCTGTCCCTGATGCGCCGTGGATCGACGTCAGCATGGACTTCGTCCTTGGCCTACCTGGTACAGCTCGCCATATGGATTCCATCTTTGTGGTGGTCGACAGGTTTTCGAAGATGGCTCATTTCATAGCCTGTCGAAAGACGATGGATGCCGCGCGGATCGCTCACCTATATTTCCAAGAGGTGGTGCGGTTACATGGGATTCCCAGGTCAATCACTTCTGATCGCGACGTCAAGTTCATGAGCAACTTTTGGAAGTGTTTGTGGCAGAAGCTGGGTACCAAATTGAGCTTCAGCAGTGCCTATCATCCCCAGATTGATGGCCAGACAGAGGTCGTCAACAGGAGCCTCGGCAACCTCTTGAGGAGCCTCGCAGGAAGCCGCCCAAAGATGTGGGATGCAGCTTTGAGTCAAGCCGAATTCGCCTTCAACCGGTCCAAAAATCGGTCGACCGGCCTGAGTCCTTTTGAAATTGTATATGGCTCTAATCTTATGGGGGTATTGGATCTGGTTCCAATTTCCAAGCCCAGTCGACCAAGCCTGAAAGCTGAGGACTTGATCGAGCATCTCCATACCATCCAGGATCAGGTCAAGTCTCAACTGGAGATCACCAATGCCAGGTATAAAAGTGCGGCAGATCAGCACTGACGCCGGGTCTCTTTCGACGTTGGGGATGAAGTATGGGTAGTCTTGACCAAAGAAAGACTGCCGGCAGGGGAATATTCCAAGCTGGGAGATAAAAAGATCGGTCCCTGTTAAGTCCCCCAGAAGTTTAATGATAATGCCTACCGGGTCCGGCTTCCTCCTCACTTGCAGATTTCAGACACGTTCAATGTGAAGCATTTGGTGCCATACAAAGGGGTTTTGGATGATTCCGACTCGAGGACGAGTCCTTTCCAACCAGGGGAGGATGATGCAGGACCAGGGCCGGACCTGACTGAGTCCAATCCGCTTCCAAGGCGATCCAGACGCAGTCGGATTCCATCCGTACGATTGAGGCCTTTGGAAGGCCATAACTTTTGATCCGACCGTCCGATCGGGGCGTATGACCAGTCGAAACGACCGGGTCGATGAGCCGGTCATTTATCGTCAGAGATCTTTAATCTCTCCACGACGGCTTGTCAAATCGCCAAATTCCGTCTCCTTTTGCTCTAAATCGCAGTTTTAGTGAAAACTTTCCTTTTATGGCAGTTTTATCGGTTTCTATTTTTGGCAAAGTCCTAGTTTGAGTAGGGTTTATTTTTATTCATGAATTCCGGGTTAATACTTGGATTAGGGTTGAGTCCATGTTTTAGTTACGTTGGTCTTTCCTTAAATCTATAAAAGGAGGCCTAGGGTTTGTAAGGAGTCAGTTTTGATGAATAAGAAAATTAGGGTTTTGTTTTCTCCCCTTGAGAATTTTGGTCTTTCTCTCCCATAGAGAGTTCGGTTATCTCTCCCGTTGAGAGGTTCACCTTCCATGTTTTACCCTACGCCACAATGCTTGACTTAGGAGCTAGTGTTAATTTGATGCCTTACTCTGTTTTCCTTGAGCTAGGTGTTGGTAAATTAAAACCTACTACTATGTCTCTACAACTTGCAGATCGTTGAATTAAATATCCATTAGGCATTGTAGAAGACATCTTAGTACAAGTTGATAAGTTAATTATCCTTACTGATTTTGTGATATTGGATATGGATTAGGCACCATTGAATGATAGAAAGTTACCTATTTTGTTGGGACGTCCATTCATGGCTACAGCCGAAACTATAATTGTGAGGACCCGTCCCTCTACTTATGTGGCTCGTCGTGGGCCGCAAGGGCAATTTGGTAAATTGCGCCTTGTCAGCTGGTTTCACACTCGCGTGTGCATACACTGACCATGTTTATGGTAATGTTTGGCTAGAATGGTTAGTGGGACCTGGGATCGAAAGATCCAGGCTTGGGCTTAAGTTTTAGCCCAAGTCCAGCTTCCTGTGAAAGAGGGATCGATCCTTCCTTGCTAGAAGGATCGATCGTTCAATGCCCGGAAGATGGATCGTTGAGAAGGATCGATCGGTCTCTTGGGACGTATCGATCGGACTCAGAGAAGGATCGATCGGTCTCTTGGCTGGATCGATTGTTCTCTTTGCTGGATCAATCAGTCTCCTTGGACGGATCGATCCTGCTAAGTCGGTTCGTTTGCCTATAAAACAAACGCAACCTTCTTCCTTGAATCTCTTAGGAAATCCGAGTTCTTGAGCTAAAACTTCCTGGATTTCGAAGAGGTTGTGGACGATCCAAGGCCTAGCAGCTGGGATTGAAGCTGCTCTTGCCTAGGTAGGGATCCTACCTACATTTATTCCGGGCTTTTGGAGGTTTTCCGGTTGTCTGTGTTTCTTTTGATTAGATCTTGTTGTATACATGTTAGATTATAGTTTTTCCACCGGTTTTGGATTCGTGATCTTTCGTACTACTAGATTCCAGGTTTTGGTGGGATTTGGTGGAGTTTTCCGACGGTATTTCTCGCCGGAGGGATGCCGGAGAAGCCAACGCGATCGATACGTCTGTGAGATGGATCGATCCTTCTTTGTTGATCATGCTGAACCCGAGCCAGATCGATCTTTCCCGGGTGGGGGCGATCGATCCTTGTGCCTTGGGTAGCATGGGATCCCCTCGTCGCGAGTAGGATCGATCGACCCTTGGAGGGAGGGATCGATCCTCCTTGGCGTGGCAGGGAGGATGTTCCCTATCGCGAGTCGGATCGATCGTCCTGGGAGGACGGATCGATCGGACTCGGCACGATATGGAGAGTTTGCTCTCTGCCATTAGAGGGATCGATCCTTCCCTTGGGAAGGGATCGATCCGTCTACGGCAGAGAGAGAGAATTTGTCCGGTTTTGCCCGCGGGGCTTTGCATGTACTGTTTTCTTTACTGTCTTATACTTGGTATATATGTTTAAGCATGGTAGCCCTATAATAGGGCAGTGGTGAACCAGGGGAGTGATGACTCCCGGGATGTTTAGAATAAACGGGCGAGTAGCCCTACAGCTTTCCTTAGCCTCGCATGTCGGGGTGCGCCGAGGGCTTTATCTGTGATATATGTGAGTTGTTGTTTGCGGGGTTGCTTCCCGGTGCAGGTGTTGTGGTGTACTGCTGGCAGTTGGTGGTAGTACCACTGCAGCAGTCCCTAGACCTTATTTATCTGTTCACCACTCCGGGCCGGCAGGGTGCCATGCCCAGACCTTGTTATTTATATCATCACATATTGTTGCATGCTTACATGTTTATTCATGTGTATGTTCATCGCATGCATTGTGTTGCGCATTAGTTGCATCTGTGTAGGACGCTGGTGGTGGTTTGACCGCCGATCCGGGGCTTTCGGGTAGTCCGGATCTAGCTCTAGGACCGTTGCGGGTAGTTTGGTCCAGGACTCGATTTGTAGAATTCAGTCGTTTTCGATGATAGGGTTAGATAACCAGAATACATGTTGCTTGATGATTATAGAGGTCGTGTCGCCTCGAGCCGAGTGTTGAGGTGTAGCCGGTGTCCGGTTGACTGTCTCATGGGTAGAGGTAGTGCCTACTCAGCGGTGTTGGTTGCCCGCCTAGCAGTGTTGGTTTCCTACTAGTGAGATGGCAGTGTTGGTCTGCCTCGCTGAGTGCGACCCAGTATGTGACCAGTCTGACTGGAGAACATGACTGGAGTCTCCTTTCAGGGACACGCGGTGGGGTTATGGGACCCCTGTGTACACCCAACCTTTGCTTGAGGGTGACATTGTTGTGTTCCCTCCCTTGTGAGTGTCGTAGTGTAGTGTCCCTGCTGAGCTTAGTGCTCACTCCTACCCGGGCTGCGTTTTGCAGGTACTGGCGCTAGCTCTTCTTCGGTCGCCCCTATCGGGCCGGTGTTTGGTGACGTGGCGGCGTCTGACGGTACTTGAGGAGCGGCGATCTATGTTTTCACCCTTTTGTTATAGATAGTCTCCTACGGGAGTGATAAATGTATAATTTCCCTGTTTTGAGGACATGTATCTATTCTAGTTCAGTCTTTGAGTTTGTAATATTTGTATAATACATGATGATTGTGAATTGTTAGGGTAACCACTACGATTAGAGGGAAACCTCGTCAAAATTTCCGTAGTAGGTTAGGTTCCGGTTCGCGTCGCCCGACCCGGTTGGGCCTACGCGGGTCGGGGCGTGACAATAATTAATGTGAAGGATGGTAAGCTTAGCATGACAGTTTTAGGTGAAACTGTTGAATTTAAAGTGTTTGAGTCTATGTCCTATCCTTCAAACTCTTTTGATTGCTTCTAATTAGATGTTGTAGATTCATTGGTGTTCTCTAATTTCAGACATGAGCAAGTGAAGACTACACTGGAAGTGGATTTGACGATGGCGAAGGATGACTTGCACAGTTATAAGAGAGCAAAGGAGGTCGTCACACCGCTTGAAGCATTACAGCCATACAAACCTGGCTGAACCATAAGGCTTTGCAGTACGTCTTGCCTAGACGTTAAATAAAGCGCTGGGTGGGAGGCAACCCACCAAGGTGACCAGTTTTTAAGTTTAAGTTTTAGTTTTCAGTTTTATGTTTTCTCTTTTGTTTTTCTTTTAGGATTTCAACCACCTTGAAGATCCTTGAGGAGATGTTCGCTTACTCTATCAGGTGGCCTCTTTCCTATTTATATTATGTTGTCTCTTCTTTCTATGAAAATTTGGATAGCTACCTCCTACGTATGTTATTGTTTACGATGCACACAATCAGGACAATGTTAATTTCAGGTTGGGGGGTGTAGACATTCATGACTGTATTCATGCTACCTTGTGGGTCTAGTAGTGTTAAATTGTGCATGAGCTGAAATTTTTATGCTTATTATACATGCTGCTTTCATATGGATTGGCCTATACATTGATTGCATGCGCGTTAGCCTGAAGGTAGAATAACATGTGCTTCACACACGAACACTTTATGTGTAGTGGCAATTATATTCACCAGAGGAATGAGCATGCTATTGTTAATCTGGACCATGATTTCAACTTTAGCTAGTATGTTGAGAAAGCATGCAGAAAAAGTTATGGAGCTTTAATAAGCTGTGCCTAAACGACTATTAGGTGATCTACTGAGTAACCGGGTGTTCTTGCCTCAGAAAGCAGGGAGCTCGCGTAAAATGGTAGAACTACTGATAGCTAAAAAAAACAAAAAAAAAACTATTATGTCTTTTGCTAAGTAACCGGGTCTCTGCGCCTCAGGAAGCGGATAGTGCTCGCGTAAAAAGGCAAAGTGTCTAATAGTTCAAAAAGAAAAAGAAAAAAAACATGCTGTAGTTTAAATGCAAAGGTTAGATGATTGGTCCGGAAGATAGTGGTGTGTTTGGACTAATGGTGGGTAGAAGTTGCTTCTGTAGGTAACATTTATTTGTCACATCACATGTGTTCTTCTGGATGGTGATTGGCATGTTTGATGTGTAGAAGTTGATTTCATGTGTTGCTAGTATATGTATGAGTATAGGATGTTTTCATGCTCTGTACTATGTAAAACATTATTGACTTGATAAGGCAGAATTTTTATCATGCTTGTCTACATCCTTGAACCGCTAGTGTACTTAATTATATTTCATGTGCTTTGAATTGCTAGAGACTAGCAATAAGCTGGTTGGGGGGTGTGATGAGTGCATGAAAGTGCACTCTGAATAGCCTTATAACCATCTCAATTGTTAGATTATTATCCTTAATCAACATCTTTATTACTATTTTTATATTTATATGTTGCTTCACATAGTTGTTTGGAAAATGCAGGAAAAAGGAGCAAAGAAGCTGAAAAGATTACATGAATCAATTTGAAAGATTAAACTGTACCTGTTCATGAATAACCAGATGATGGGCCATATATGGTTGGAAAGCTCTTGAAGTCTAGTTTCTGGAGAATTTTACGGTTCGTGATTTGGAGATGCATAGAGGAAATTACAGTGTTTTTCGTACCAGTGCGCAGGGCAGAATAGCTGAAGAAAGATGCACGAAATAAAAGATCGATCTTCTTTACTTGAAAGATCGATCCTTTGTGGGCGTCGTCAACAATTGATGAAAGAGATCGATCTCTTCCTTGAAAAGATCGATCTGAACCTGGGCGTGTTGGAAGGAGCCTAGTCTAAGGAGAAAGAAGATCGATCCTATCCTTAAAGAGATCGATCTTAGTCGGGGCGAACCAGGTTACGAAAATTGTGAAAAGAAAGAAGATCGATCTTTATCCTAAAGAAGATCGATCTCTTGTCGGACGACCTGAAAACGAACGGACCAGATTTAATCCAAAAGTTGAAGCAAAGTTAGGGTTTCTTACACCTATTTAAGGAAGTCGTCCAAGACTTTTGAAGGAGGTTAGCCAGCACTATTGGAGGAGTTTTGAAGGCCGGAAAGAGGGGAGAAGACCGCATGAATATCTAGGGTTTTTCTTTCTTATCTTTCGTATGAATATCTTGGTTGTTTTTATGAACATGAGTGGCTAATACCTTTGCTAAGGAACCGATGTAGCCTAACTGAATCATTCTATGTTATTGGATCATGATTATTTAATCAGTTTATTTTCCTAGTTTCATTCATTATTATAACTGAGATCTTAAATACGTTTATCTGGCCAATAGAAGTATTATAGATTGTTTTATGAGAGATTGGGCGATGGTTCATTCCCTAATCTTGCAGGATCTATGAATGAATGAGATTTAGTCGAAGCCGGGTTCAAGCTAAGACACTTCTTGGTTCATAATTGTTCTTCAGATCTTAATGGATTCTTGATTGATCCTTAGATATGGGTTTATTAGCTAGGGTTAATTGAGGGTACTTGGTGAAGACCGCGATCGAACAGATCATCATACCGGAAGAGCGAGCCCTTGGAATTAAACTGAGATATTGATTGATTCAATGCATAGAATGAGGATGTTATGGTGAAATCGGAACCTTAGTATTCATCCATCATATTTCCATCGTTTTCTTATTTCGTTATTAGATCATCTATTTTCGAGACTTCATATTCCTATTTTCCCTTCCTTATTTTCTTTCTTTTCTGTTCTTTAGCGTTTCACTCTAATAATCTTTACAAATCTCTGTGGGTACGATACTCGTCTTGCTACTATACTGATTGCACCGATTCGTATACTTGTGAGATATAAAATTTATTTATCAGTCTTCTCTAGTTATTATCTTGTTCCCTTCTCTCAATCATTATAGATCATATGGTTACAAGCTCACATGAATCCCTAAAATAAGATTTATTTTTCTAACGACATAGCCTATTTTCCTTTGTATAGGTTGTCTTCGATCCTACAACTACCTTAGTTTATTCTACTCCTAATGATCTTAGCACAACCTATCCTAGCATAGCATAGCCTATCTCAATAGCAAAGCATAAATCACATGAAAAGCATTCAATGAATCTCTACAATCAATCACAGAAATCAAGTAGGATTGAAAAGCACGTCAAGGGAATTATGTTCCTTCAACTCTATTAACAATGAAAAACATATTCATAAGATCATGTCTTGAGAACATTTCAAGATTCAAACTAAAGAAAAAACAAAATTACACTAGGGTTTCATGAGATTCCTAAATACAAGAAGTTAGCCACTCATCTTTAGATGAAAGCCATTGGGTTGGGGAAGAAGGTCGTCACCATCCACGCCCTTTCCATCTTCTCTTTCCTTCTCCAAAGATTGTCAAAAAGATAAGATATTCGGATGGAATAACCCTATTTATATGAGAACTCCCGAAATTAGAGTTTTGGCTAACTTGGACTCATATTACAACTCAGATTTCCTGAATTAACTCTGGCAGCCCAATTCCGATCACAACTGGGTCCAATCAGGCTGGAATTTGAAAACTTATCCAACACGAATGATGTAGATTAGGAAGTTCTCTGTCATATCCCAAAGATTTCATAACGTTTGGAGTTATCTGGAATATTTTCTGAATATTCTTCTGAACATCGACCGAACAGTTTTCCAGCATCGATATATATTTATATTCTTCAAAATGTGTATCAATCCATCAGGAATATGGAAAAGTGTCCAACATGAAAGATGTAGATTTTGAAGTCGTCTATCACGGTCTAAATTTTCAAAATATGTCGACTTATACAGAATTTCTGGCGATTTATTTCCTTACATGAGACGAAGCCATCTTTATGCATAAATTCATCTTTTTAGCCGAAAATCTTGTATTTGTTCTCAAATCATGATTAAACCTGAAATAAACTAAAAACTATTAAATACAATTATCTAGGCCTAACAAAGGTAAATTAAGGGGTTTAATTATGAATATTTCACAACTCATCACTCCCTCTTAATCTATGCATCAATTTCTTTCATAAAATGTCTTCTAAAATGAATTCTAAGGAGACACACAAGTCATATATCTCTAAAATGATATGAAAGTTCCATTTAAGATATAATGACAAAATAACTTGAATTTTAGCATGTTCACTTATTTAAAACAAGTACATATAAGCTTATAGGGATTTAAGATCAATCAAGTGAAGGTGTGGAAGGTGGAAATCTGTCTTTGATGTAGGTGAAGATGTCTTCAAGTTGCTTGGATACTTTCTCTTGATCCTCCGTGATGTTTGCTTGGGAAGTTTTGATTTCACCATAATATTGGGCTTAATTGACTTCTATCCTTTCCAATCTTGCTTCTAGCTCATCAAGTCCTTATGTCGTGGTGCGACGAGCTTGGCTATGGGAGGAGGATTCACCTTGAAATCTGGGCTCACCTTCTTCTCCCCCTATAGTTCGCTCATCATGCTCTCCTTGATGGTCTCCTTCCTCATCACTACTCATATCGCCACGAACAATAAATCATAAGGCTTGCTTGGTTTTTAACATCCTCTTATAGGTGGATTTACTGAAGGGTTGAGTAAGAGGTCTTCTATCATCAATGGTAAGGTCGAGGGTAAGAGCGTGAAAGATTTTGGTTAGGAGTCCTCCAAAGGGTAGGGATTGTGTGAGGACATGCCCCTCTACTCCTGGGTTGACCGCCTGGGTCGGGCCCGTGGCTCGTTTTGGACCACAAGGGCAATTTAATAAATTGTGCCTTGTCGATTTGTTTCACACCCGCGTGTTGCACACACAACCCCTTGTGTTTGGTTTCCATGTTTGCTAGAACCCTATGTGGGCTTGGAATATGAAGATCCAAGTTTGGGTGCGAGAGCTGGTCTATAGGACAGTCTCTCAGCTTTTGGGCGATGGTTGACCATTGGTGGTCGATCGCTCGATCGACCTACCGACTTGGGCGACGGTCGATCTAGCGGTCGACCATCGAGTAAGGCGGTGGGTTTTCTGAGTGGACGGTCGCCGTTGGCCATCGCTCATGTAGGAGGGACACGTAGTTGCATATGGTTCTTGTCAGCTGAAGAACCATGAGAGGAACTATCCGATCCATGACTTAGAGCTAGCAACAGTGGTCTGTCTTCTCAGACTATAAGAGTTTGAGGCACATTTTCACCCAACGTGGCCTCAACCTAAGGCAGCGACACTGGATGGAGCTATTGGAGGACTACGACTTCGAATTACATTACCATCCTGGTAAGGCAAATGTCGTAGCGGATGAGCCAAGCAGACATGTGAGAGAGATCAGAGTAGCAGTGGTAGGGTTATCAGCGCGGCAGTGGCAGGCATTGGAGACAGTGAACCAGTTGGGGCTCGATTTCGAGGATCAGGGTTCCACCAGTTTCCTCTACACAGTGCAGAGTATGTCAACAGTTATAGCCAGAGTGATAGAGGCGCAGCGCAGAGATACAGAGCTCGAGGAGTTGTGCACATCGACAGGCATGGAGGGTGAAGACGGGGACTGGACTGTAACGTTAGACGGAGGGCTACGATTCAAAGGCTGAGTAGCGGTTCTGGCAAATCCAGTTCTACGAGACGACGTCCTACGAGAGTTCTATCACTCTCATTTTGCAGTTCATCCCGGGGGCACCATGACATACCAGGACTTGCGGCGGCAGTTCTGATTGTCTGGGATGAAGACGGTAGTGACAGAGTTCATATAGCACTGCCTTACCTGTGGAAAGGTCAAGGCAGAGCACCAGCGAACACAGGGTTACTTCATCCCCTTCCACTGGCTGAGTAAAAGTGGGAGTACATCACGATGGAATTCATGACCGGGCTACCGAGATCTTTTAGGGGGAATGACGCGATTTGGGTCATCGTTGATCGATTGACCAAGTCAGCGCACTTCCTGCCTATGCGGACGACAGACTCGACAGACAGGTTGGGTAGTTGGTATGTTAGGGAGGTGGTCAGACTACACAGAGTTCTAGTGTCTATAGTGTCAGACCGTGACCCCAAGTTCACCAGCAGGTTCTGGCGAGGCTTTCAGGTGGCAGTTGGCACACTCCTCACTTTCAATATGACTTTTCATCCGCAGACAGATGGGCAGTCAGAGTGGACGATCCAGATCTTAGAGGGGATGCTGAGAGCATGTGTCCTCGATGCCGGAGGCAACTGGGAGGAGCACGTTCCCTTGGTGGAGTTCGCCTAGAACAATAGCTACCAATCCAGTCTTGGAGTATCATCTTTCGAGGCATTGTACGGTAGGTCGTGTCGTTCCCTAAAGTGTTGGACAGAGGTAGGAGAGGCTTCACTCACCGGTCCAAACATCGTCAGGAGGTCGTCAAAGAGACTAGTACAGATCAGGCAGAGACTTCTGACAGCTCAAAGCCGGCAGAAGAGTTATGCAGATCAGAGGCGATGACCGCTAGAGTTCGCAGTCGACGACAGAGTGTTCCTGCGAGCATCGCCGTATAGAGGGTCAGTCAGGTTTGGTAGCGGTGGCAAGTTGGCGCCAAGGTTTGTCGGGCCGTTCACGATTCTAGAGAGGATTGGCGAGGTAGCCTACCGCTTGGACCTTCCTCGGCACATGTCAGCTGTGCATCCGACATTCCACGTGTCGATGTTGAGGAAGTATCACACGGAATCGTCTCATGTCATTAGGGTGGATGACATCGAGCTTGAGGCAGACGTGACTTTCGTTGAGCAGCTAGTTTAGGTACTTGACCGGAGGGATCAGGTCTTGCGAGGCAAGACGATTCCTTTGGTCAAGGTACTGTGGAGGCACAGAGGCATCGAGGAAATGACCTGGGAGTGTGAGGCGAGCATGCGGCTGGAGTATCCACACTTGTTTCCTTCTTGAGGTACCTCTTGTCCTGTCTTCTAGTGTAGCTGCTTTTCTGTTTCCGAGCCCTACCTTTATCGAATCTCGGGTTGAGATTTCCTTTAAGGGTATTAAGATGTGAGGACCTGCCTCTCTACTCCTGGGTCGACCACCTGGGTCGACCACCTGGGTCGGGCCTGTGGCTCGTTGTTGACCGCAATGACAATTTGGTAAATTGGACTTTGTCGGTTTGTTTCATACCCGCGTGGTGAAGACACAACCCCTTTTGTTTGGTTTCCATGTTTGCTAGAACCCTAGGTGGGCTTGGGATCTGAGGATCCAAGTTTGGGTGTGACAGCTGGATCCAAGTTTGGGTGTGACAGCTGGTCGATAGGACAGTCTCTCAGCTTCTGGGCGATGGTTGACCGTTGGTGGTCAATCGCTCAATCGATCGTGGTTGATCGAGTCGACCAACCAACTTGGGCGATGGTCGATCTGGCGGTCGACCGTCGAGTAAGGCGGTGGCTTTTCTGAGTGGACGATCGTCATTGACCGTCGCTCTTCCTTGTCAGAGGTGAGAAGAAAAATCTTCTCTCCTCTCCCTTATCCTCTTTCTCCTTCCCCCTCTCTTCTTCTTCTTCTTCTTCTTCTTCTTCCTTCTACCTCTTCCGCGGCTCTGGTTTCCTTCCCCTGTTCCGGTTGCATCCTTCCTTCCCTCCGTTCCCCTCCTTCGGCCATCAAATTGAGTGCTTGAGGGCTCATTGGATTCGTGGCAGCGTGAGGAAGACCCGTAGCTTGCTTTGAAGCCGATTTATTGCTCGAATAGTGGGGATTCAGTTGAGATTTGCTTAGTGCGGTAGGTTTCTTCCTACATGGGTTAAATATAGGTTTTCTCTTAAACTGGCAGATAGATTTGGGTGCTCTTGGTGTTGATGTCGCGCCCCGACCCACGAAAGCCCAATCGGGCCGGGCGACGCGAACCGGAACCTAACGAAACGCGGAAAAAAAATATTGGCGATGGTTCCCTCTAACGTATTGGTCTCCCTAGCAATTCATCAAAACACCCTCAATTTAAAAGACATAATTAAATTACAAGCCTCGAACCACAGATTACAAAACCCAAGTGAATTTAATATACATATCCTCGGAGAGGAGAAGATTCAAAAACAACGTTACTCCCGTAGGAGACTATCTAACATAGGGTAAAAGCAGTAAAGGATCACCACCTCTCAGACTCCGCCTGGCGCCGCCACACTGCCGACCAACTGCCCGGTAGGGGCCAGAGAAGAAGAACTGAAGCCTGCACCAGCAAAACGCAGCCTGGGTAGGAGTGAGCATAAAGCTCAGTAGGGTTCTACACTTCGTCACACAGAAGGAAGAGGGAAACGCAAGAGTGTCGTCCTCAAGTAAGACCTGGGTGTATACAGAGGTCCCATAACCCCACTGCCTGTCCCTGAGATCGTACGATCATGGTCTTCCAGAAGAACTGGTCACATGTCGGGTCACACTCAGTAAGCAGTAAAGAACACTGTAGACTCACAAGCAGGGAACGGCACTGTAGGCGGGAAATGACACCGCTGAGTAAGCAACTCCTTTTACTCAAGAGTCGTCACAGTGGAACACCGGCTACACCTCAGCATCCGACTCGAGGCAGACACGACCTCTACAATCATCAAGCAACAAGTGTACCAGTCATCTAGGCCTATCATCAAGTTTGACTAGACACCACAATTCGAATCGGGTCCAAACTAGCCAACCCCGGTCCTAGGGCTAAATCCGAGCTTCCAGCCTCGAGACTGCGACCCATAGATCACCCACGCCCTAACCATGCAATTAATGCACAACAGAGAATGCATGCTATGAACATACACAAGATAAGAGATAAGCATGCAACAGTATGATAAGGAAGCATACAAGTCCAACCGGATCGCTGCAGCGGTACTACCAACCGATGCCAGCCGATACGCCGCGGGTCCCGGCATTATGACGGTACAGCGATCGCCAACCGCAGACTCCTACAACGGGAAGCAACCCCGAAAACCTCGATGAACAGTAAAATATAATATTATATGTTTTGAACATATAATATTATTTAAATCACCAAAAATCCTCTACTTAGAGGCTAATCGTGTCACACCCCGACCCAGAAAACCCATCTGAGCCGAGACATGAGGGGAAACCTACACTATTCATGTTCAACTGGCGCGATACAAAGCGGAAAAGACAGATAAATTTAAACAATTTATATTCCAGAGGTAAACTGTAATTCAATTCATAAATACATCAAGTTATACTATTTAAACATCTGATACAATTCTTATCAAATTCCTCCAAGGGAAAAGATATTATACAATATTCCAAAATGATTCTCGAAGACGTTTATAATTTACAAAACTGCCAAAGTACAACAATCGTCCTCCAGCAACTTCAAGCACCTCTGGATGTAGTCGCGCCGCCAAAAGCTGATCCCGCCGGCTCTACTGCTGAAGAACTGGCGCCTGCACCTGCAAACGCAGCCCGGGTAGGAGTGAGCGATAAGCTCAGTAGGGTTCTACTCTACGGCACACAGAAGGGAGGAAAACAACAACAGTATTGAGTTCCCGCTCAAGCCTAAGGAATGCCACGGGGTCCACAGCCCCTGTCGACTACCCCAAGGGATCCTACCCTTCTCAACCGACCACCCTGGGATACATCAACCAAACACGCTGGGAGGAAACAGAGAACCATAACCAGTAGGATCACCCTTACCCAGCAGGAAGCCACTGCCTGGGGACCATGTCAGGGGCACCGACAACCATCCTTAGGACTTAGCCTTGGGAAGACAACACGACCTCTAAACCTCAAAACATTGATCAGAGTCAACTAGCGTACATTCTCAATAACATGAGATTCTGATCAAACAATCACGCCCTAATCCTGACTACCCAGCCGCAGTACTAAGGCTAGATCTGAGCTACCCGAGAGCCTCAGATCGGCGGTCAACCCATCGCCCGCCTAACCTCATATGCCTCTAATGCAAACAAGAATGCATGCAATGCTCAGGCACAGATAACGAGATATAGGCATGCAACAACATGACAATAATCATACAGGGGTGAGCATAGCAAAGGCCTCAAATACAGATAATCTATACTAACCAAACAATGATTAGAGCCAAACAGTAAACACAGATATACAATAGTCTTCAGTGCTCTCTTGCACTTGACAGACTAAGGTTCCACAGTTACCCCGCAGGTAACTGGCCAACAGTTATACAATAGCCCTCGGCACACGCCGGCAACGGGTTAAGGTTCCACAATACCTCGTTAGCTAACACTCATAGTTAGCTAACGGCTAAGGAAAGCTATAAGCATTTAAACTACTAACAAATCCCGTATTTAAATGCAATCAAAACCATAATTTCACCCAAAAGGGAAAGTACACGAATCGATCCTCAATCTCGATAGAATTCCTTTAAAAACTCCATAAAAACGATGTGTAAACTTCCCAACATGCTTAGATGTATATCACGAATGAAATCCATTCAAGAAAAGCCAGAAAAACAATGTACAAGGGCCCACGGTCGATCTGACGGTCGACCGTGAGACCAAAAAGAGGGAAACCATAAGGGTCACGGTCAATCGACACATCGGCCGTATGAAGCCCAAAACAGGACAGAGCCTCACGGACGATGCGACGGTTGATCCGACGGTCGACTGTGAGACGGAATGAAAAAGGAGAAGGAACCACGGTCGATCTGGGCATCGGTCATGGGAGGCCAAAATCGCGACAAAGCCCGACGATCGATCCGACGGTCGACCGTTAGGCCCGAAAGAAGCGTATTAACGCTTGACGGTTGATCCACCGATCGACCGTCAGCCCCAAGGCACAGTTCCTCAGAATAGTGTCGGAAATCTAATTTCTTGGATTTGAATGATCATATCTTGTTGGAAGTTGACGAAACTTTGCAAGCATGTGTAAAAGATGATGGGGAAACTAATGGTACAATTAAAACATGATTTTGATGGTTAAGTCTCAAACCTAGGTCTCAATGGCCGAAAACCGACAAAACGGCGATAATACGGAAACAAGCCGTTAAAATAAAGAAATCACACGATAGGAAAACTCAAAGCAAGCTATAACACACATGCTACAAGTTACATAACATTCTATCAAGTATTCCTACAACGAAAATACAATAAACCTATCTTAGGAGAACCCGATCACAAGATCGAGGTAGAAACACCT
This sequence comes from Narthecium ossifragum, assembly GCA_963920575.1. NCBI lineage: Eukaryota > Viridiplantae > Streptophyta > Magnoliopsida > Dioscoreales > Nartheciaceae > Narthecium > Narthecium ossifragum. The sequence continues at coordinate 18,240,411 of OY986964.1, read as the reverse complement.
ACTTGATAATACGGAAACAAACCTATTTAAGCTCCTCCACGCATCCCCCAACTCCGATCGCCAGAATCCGCTCATCAAAAGCCACGCTCCGAAGCCCTAGTACCGCCGGATGGAGAGAGAGAGAGAAAGAGAACGGTAGGAGAAGAAGAAAGAAAAGAGGGAGAAAGGAGAAGAGCTTAAATAGAAAGTTGGAATCGATCACAGCCGTCCGATTCGATCTCTCCCGATCGAGCTCCGATCTTCCGATCGGAAGCGCCCTTAAGGTTCTACTCAAACACTTACATCAATCCAAGGCCGTGTGTGTAACGCGGGTGTGAAACTGACCACCAGGGAGCATATTTACCAAAATACCACTGGGGTCAAAAATAGCAATGCAATCAACCGATCGCATCCCAAGGCCAACAGGGCCAAACCACAAACCCAAACCCTCGACCTAACGCGGTCGGACCGGGTTGGAGGTACGGGTCCTCGCAAATTGACCCCGTCGATCCGACTTCCAAACGACGTCGGATTCGAGATCCAACATTGACACCAGTAGATCAACATACCGGGATCAACATATCCAAAATGGGGAAACCTCCAACGGCTAGATTAACGGGAAAACACTAATCAAAACCTCTAATCAAACTAACTTACCATTACTTGTTGCAACGCAGCCCACCAGTAAGAAATTCATAACAAATCGTTGAAAAATCAGAAAATTATGAAATCAGTTCGGTTGGAGATTAGAGTCAAAGATCTACCACTCTTATGTTCATCAAAACCCAAGAACAGTAGAAACCGGAAAATCTGAGATTAAACATTGTTAAATCCAACTAAACTCTCAACCAAAGCTTATAAAGCTTAAACCAGAAATTATACTAAGCAAGAGGAAGCCAACAACACAAAGAACAACAAGATCTAATGACAAGATCTAGAGAAAACCCAAAAACAACTCTCGTAGGTAGAAACCTATTGGAAACACACTCCTCGACTGATTCCCCGCAAACCAATCACCAACCAAGCTCCAAACCACACCATGGATCTTCCTCACGTCGCCACGGATTCAACGAGCTTTGGAATACTCAAAACGGTGGCCGGAGTAGGGAGAACGAAGAAGACGAAGGTCGCCTGAAAAACAGTGGAAGCAGAGCTCGCGAGAAGAAGAAAGAAGAAGGAAGAAGATGGAGAAGAGGAAGAGGAAGAAGAAGAAGAAAAAGAAGGGGGAAAGCCGGGGAAGGAGGGGAAAAGGGGGAGGAGATGGGAGAAAGTCCTCTCTCCCTTTGACAGGGTAGAGCGACGGCCAACGGCGGCCGTCGTCTCAACTCCACCGTCAAGACTTTCTGGCACAGAAGGATCGATCTTCTTCTCTAGGAAGATCGATCTCCTTAGCAAGAAAGATCGATCTCCTTAGCAAGAAAGATCGATCTTCTTGCCCAGAAACACAAACTTGGGCTAAAACACTAGCCCAAGCTCGAATCTTCCGATCTCAGGTCCACCTAACTATTCTAATCAAACACTAACACCAAACAAGGTCTGTGTGTGCACAGGCGGGTGTGAAACAACCAACAAGGCGCAATTTACCAAATTGCCCTTGCGGTCCAAGAAACAATGTGATCCACCGGATCGCGCGCTCGACACGAAACAAATCAAACGAGCAACGGGTTCGACCCAGCCGGTCGACCCAGGAGTAGAGGGATAGGTCCTCACGTCCTATTACCCTTAAAGGAAATCTCGTCCCGAAATTCGATAAGGGTAGGGCTCGAAAACGAAAACAACGCCTAACAGGATACTACAAAGCGGTAAAGGGTACCTGCTGATGTGACGCTGATGCTGATGGCAACCCGGCCGCCTCTACTGGTCTCCGCTGCTACTGCCACGGCCTCCGCCTCGCAGCGTCGTGCACTCTCGGAGATAGTGCCCCTGCTGGCCACACTGATAGCACGAATGCGGCCCCAGACCCACCTGCATCCGGTGCCGCCCGGTCCGCGTCCTCCACAGGGGGCAGTCTCTCCGGAAATGCCCCGGCTGCCCACACCCAATGTACGTCATGGGTCTCTGCTCTGCCGTCTGGACCTGACCAAACCCTGCGAACGCCTCATGCTGAGGCTCCACCTCTGCCCCCGAGAGGGGCTGGTCCTCGTCGTACTCACCGACTGACTGCTCCTGATGCTCATCCCTTGAGAACTGCAGCTCGGGATCATCCTCGTCATTCGCCCCCTCCTCTGCCTCTGGACTGTCTCCGCCGACGTCCTCTGGCTGGTGCGATAGGGCTGATGACGTCGTGAGCGGGTCTCCTCCCGCCACGGTCCTACTCAGCTCTGAGACTACTGCAGCTGGCTGGCGCGCCCTGAACTCGAGGGGAACACTGGCTGAACTGCCCGAGGCCCTGCTTCCCGCAGTACGGCCTCCACTGACTAGGCACAGTTCACTACCTCCCTGAGAGCGTCAGCATACCGCACCGCCATCAGAAGCCTGATCTCTGGCCGTAGCCCCCACTAAAACTGCCGCGCCCTTGCAAGAGGATCACTCGCCACTGGACCTGCAAACCTGACGAGCCTGGTAAACCTCGTTGCATACTGCGTCATTGACTGCGTATCCTGGGAGATGCTGAGGTACTCCCGAACCAAGGCCTTACGCGCACTCTGAGGGAAGTACGCGTCGAGAAAAGATGAACGGAATGTGACCCACGAGGGGTCACTCCCGCTCTCGACGACCAAGACAGTACTTAATCAGTCCAAAGTGTCCCCGTCGAGCTGGAACGCCGCCAGTTTGACCCGAACCCGGTCATCCTGGATGAACAAAAGCGTCGAGGACATGATTGACTCCTCTCAGCCAGTCGTCCGCTATTGCCAGATCACCCTCAGCGCCATTGAACCTGGGCGGGTTCAGCTCCTGGAAGGTTATCACCGCTGCCGTCACAGCGTGTTCGCTAAGTGGCGAAAGAACCCTCTCGGTGAAAAGAGAAGCGTTTTCCCCCACCGCGAACTCAACACTCGTCTCTGATGCTGGTGCAGAGTCTCGGGGTAAAGTTGTCGTGGCTACTGGAGCCTGTCGGGCGGTGCCTTGCTCACGCGACCGGCCACGACTCACAACGGAACGACGTACCCGACTCCTCGGCATCTGCACACCCACCAGAAACAACAAGTATCCACTTGTTAGAAATAGTAAAACACCCAGTACAAACAGGAAGCGAAAAAGCATAACACATCACAGAACAACATGCACGGATGTTCTAGATATAGAACAAACCGAATACTGATCCTAACCCTGGGATCTACAACCTATGCTCTGATACCAAGCTGTCACGCCCCGACCCGTGAAAGCCCAACCGGGGCGGGTGACGCGAACAGGAACCTAACGAAACGCGAAAAAAAAATATTGGCGAGGGTTCCCTCTAACCTATTGGTCTCCCTAGCAATTCATCAAAACACTCTCAATTTAAAAAACATAATTAAATTACAAGCCTAGAACCACAGATTACAAAACCCAAGTGAATTTAATATACATATCCTCGGAGAGGGGAAGATTCAAATACAACGTTACTCCCGTGAGAGACAATCTAACATAGGATAAAAGCAGTAAAGGATCACCACCTCTCAGTTTCCGCTTGGTGCCGCCGCACCGCCGACCAACTGCCCGGTAGGGGCCAGAGAAGAAGAACTGACGCCTGCACCAGAAAAACGCAGCCTGGGTAGGAGTGAACATAAAGCTCAGTAATGTTCTACACTACATCACACAGAAGGAAGAGGAAAACGCAAGAGTGTCGTCCTCAAGTAAGACCTGGGTGTATACAGAGGTCCCATAACCCCACTGCCTGTCCCTGAGATCATACGATCATGGTCTTCCAGAAGAACTGGTCACATGTCGGGTCACACTCAGTAAGCAGAAAAGAACACTGTAGACTCACAAGCAGGGAACGGCACTGTAGGCGAGAAATGACACCGCTGAGTAAGCAACTCCTTTTACTCAAGAGTCGTCACAGTGGAACACCGGCTACACCTACGCATCCGACTTGAGGCCGACACGACCTCTACAATTATCAAACAACAAGTATACCAGTCATCTAGGCCTATCATCAAGTTTGACTGGACACCACGATTCGAACCGGGTCCAAACTACCCAACCCCGGTCCTAGGGCTAAATCCGAGCTTCAAGCCTTGGGATGGCAACCCACAGATCACCCATGCCCTAACCATGCAACTAATGCACAACAGAGAATGCATGCTATGATCATACACAAGATAAGAGATAAGCATGCAACAGTATGATAAGGCAGCATACAAGTCCAACCGCATCGCTGCAGCGGTACTACCAACCGCTGCCAGCCGATCCGCAGCGGGTCTCGGTATTACGACGGTACTGTGACCGCCAACCACGGACTCCTGCAACGGGAAGGAACCCCGAAAACCTCGATGAACAGTAAAATATAATATTATATCTTTCGAACATATAATATTATTTAAATCACCAAAAATCCTCTACTTAGAGACTAATTGACCCCGTCGAGCCGACATCCAAACGACGTCGGATTCGAGATCCAACTTAGACACCAGTAGATCAACATACCGGGATCAACATATCCAAAATGGAGAAACCTCCAACAGCTAGATTAACGGGAAAACACTAATCAAAACCGCTAATCAAACCAACTTACCATTACTTGCTGCAACGCAGCCCACCAGTATGGAATTCATAACAAATCGTAGGAAAATCAGAAATTTATGAAATCAGTTGGGTTTGAGAGTAGATTTAAAGATCTATCACTCTATGTTCATCATAACCCAAGAACATGCATGTACCCACCGAAAAACTCACCGCAAACCGGCTGTTCTTCAAGAACAATAGAAACCGAAAAATCCCAGATTAAACATGCTTAAATCCTACTAAAATCTCAACCAAAGCTTATGAAACTTAAACCAGAAATTATACTAAGTAAGAGGAAGCCAATAACATAAAGAACAAGAAGATCTAACGGCTAGATCTAGAGAAAACCTAAAAATAACTCTCGTAGGTAGAAACCTACCCGAAACGTACTCCTCGGCTGATTCCCTGCAAACCAATCACCAACAAAGCTCCAAACCACACCAGGGATCTTCCTCATGTCGCCACGGATCCAATGAGCTTTGGAACGCCCAAAACGGTGGCCGAAGGAGGGAGAACGGAGAAGAAGAAGGTAGCCAGAAAAACAAGGGAAGCAGAGCTCGCAGGAAGAAGAAAGAAGAAGGAAGAAGAAGGAGAAGAAGAAGAGGAAGAAGAAGGAGAAGAAGAAGAGGAAGAAGAAGAACGAAAGGAAGGGGGAAAGCCGGGGAAGGAGGGGAAAAGGGGGAGGAGAGGTGAGAAAGTCCTCTCTCCCTCTGACAGGGGAGAGCGACGGCCAACGGCGGCCGTCCTCTCAACTCCACCGTCAAAACTTTCTGCCACAGAAGGATCGATCTTCTTCTCAAGGAAGATCGATCTCCTTAGCAAGGAAGATCGATCTCCTTAGCAAGAAAGATCAATCTTCTTGCCCAGAAACACAAACTTGGGCTAAAACACTAGCCCAAGCTTGGATCTTTCGATCCCAGGTCAACCTAACCATTCTAATCAAACACTAACACAAAACAAGGTCTGTGTGTGCACTTGTGGGTGTGAAACAAACTAACAAGGCACAATTTACCAAATTGCCCTTGCGGTCCAAGAAACAATGCGATCCACCAGATCGCGCGCGAAACAAATCAAACGAGCCACGGGTCCGACCCAGCCGGTCGACCCAGGAGTAGAGAGACAGGTCCTCACAGTTGATATATGCGTCTAGGGTAGTTTTATTGCTGGTTTGAGTTCCTTGAATTTTTTATGGAGGTTTTAGTAGGATTTTGGCATGTTTCCCCTCGACTTTTCCGGTTTTTGCTGTTCTTGAAGAGCAACCGGCTTGCGGCATGTTTTTCGGCCAGTACATGCATTATCTTGATTTATGATGAACATGAGAGTTTTAGATCTTTGAGTCTACTCTCAGATTCAATTTGTTTCATAATTTTTTGATTTTTCGATGAATTTCTATGATTTTCCTTCGGATGGACTGCGTTGCAGCAATTAGAGGAAATTAGTGATGTTGATGGTTTTGATTAGCGTTTTCCCGGTGATCGAGCCGTCAGATGTTTCCCGGTTTTGGATATGTCGATCCCAGCATGTTTACTCGGGTTTTGTGTAAGTTGGTTTTCGAATCCGACATCGTTTGGGTATCGGATCAATAAGGTCGCTTAGCCTCTAATTACGGGATCTGTATGATTAAATAATATTATATGTTAATCTGTGTTTTCTGGGTTGCTTCCCGTTGCAGGGGTTCGCTGTTGACGATCGCGATATCGTCATAATTCCGGGACCCACTGCGCGTTGGCTGGCAGTTGTCGGTGGTATCGTTGCAACAGTCTCGTTGGACCTGTTTATTATTTTATCATATTGTTGCATGCTTACCTCTTTACCTACGCATGATCATGGCATGCATATCGGTGTGCATTAGATGCATAGTGATATGGCGTGGGCGATGGGTCGATCGTTGATCCGAGGCTTTCGGGTAGCTCGGATTTAGCTCTATGGCCGTGGTTGGTAGCGTGGTTCAGGTTTGGATGGTAGTATTCTGTCAATCTTGATGATAAGCTTAGATGATTTCAATACTCTTATTGCTTGAGGCATAGAGGTCGTGTCGGCCTCGAGCCAGGTGCTAAGGGTGCAGCCGGTGTCGACGTCTCATCCTTGGGCAGAGGGTGTGCCTGCCCGACAGAGGCTTTTCCTGCCCAGCAGTGTTCTCTTTCTATTGTACTGGGTGTTTCCGGGATGTGCCTAATTCGTTAAGGTGACCATGGTTGGATACCTAGAGACACTGGTGGGGTTATGGGACCCCGTAGCACACCTAGGCCTAGCTTGCGGGCGACACTGTTTTGTGTCCCTCCTCTTCCTGTGTGTCGTAGTATAGAACCCTACTGAACTTAGTTGCTCACTCTTACCCGGGCTGTGTTTTGCAGGTACAGGCGTTAGCTCTTCTTCGGTGGCTCCTACCGGGCAGGTGTTTGGTGGCGCGGCGGCGTTTGGCGGTGCTTGAGGAGCGGTGATTGTTGTCTATACCCTTTTTGTATAGTTAGTCTCCTATGGGAGTATGTTGTACAAATGTTAACCCTCTTGAGGAATTGAATTTATCTTTTTATATTGTTGAGGTTTAGAATTATTGTTAAATAAGAGTGCTTATGAATTGTTTAGGGAAAGCAGTAAGCTAGAGGGAACCTTCGCCAAAATTATTCCGCATTTAGTTCGGTTTCAGTTCACGTCCCCGACCCGGTTGGGCCTACGCGGATTGGGGCGCGACAGATTGCCTACCCGTAAGGTTAAGCATATCTTTGAGGATGATATAGCCTAAGTTTTGAGGCTTCTCCCTAACCATGAATGAAAGGATATAGGCATGAATGGGCTTCAAGTAATAATGGTGGCCAACCTTGGGAAATAAATTTGTTCCTAGTAAGTGGGCAAGCTCGCGATAGTTTTGATTTAGGTCATTTAATTTAATGGGAATTTTTTCAACTAGACTAGGTCTAAGGATAGCCCTTCTCCCTTGCCTATCTTTATCAAATTTTGGAAGATCCTCATATGAAGTAAAATAGGTGCACTCTCTTTCATTTGGTGTATTGAGTATCTCATTTAACCATTCAATTGTAATTTTGACTTTGTTGTGATAAATATAGCTACTATTGTCCACATTTCCTTCATCATTAATGTTTTCAAAGATATAGCAATAAAAATATCAGACATGTCGCGCCCCGACCCGAGAAAGCCCAACCGGGCCGGGCGACGCGAACCGAAACCTACAAAACGCGAAAAACAAAGCTGGCGAGGGTTCCCTCTAACCTATTGGTCTCCCTAACAGTTCATCAAAAGCACCCTCAATTAAAACAACAATGATTAGCATAACCTCGAACCACAGATTAAAACTCAAAGTGTTAATATACAAATCCTCGGAGAGGGGAAGATTCAAAATACAACATCACTCCCGTAGGAGACTAACTAGCAAAAGGTGTAAAAGCAATAAATATTGCCACCTCTCAAAAGCCACCAGGCGCCGCCGCACCGCCGACCAACTGCCCGGTAGGGGCCACAGAGGAAGAGCTGACGCCTGCACCTGCAAAACGCAGCCCGGGTAGGAGTGAGCACTAAGTTCAGTAGGGATCTACACTACGACACACAGAAGGAAGAGGGAAACGCAACAGTGTCGCCCTCAAGTAGAACCTGGGTGTATACAGGGGTCCCATAACCCCACCGCGTGTCCCTGAGGCCCACGATCATGGTATTCCAGCCGGGCTGGTCACATGTCAAGTCACACTCAGTAGCAGAAAACGACACTGTTGATTCTCAACAGGACACTGAACACTGTTTGGTGGGAAAAGACATCACTGAGTAGGTAACTCCTCTACTCAAGAGTTTTAGGAACACCGGACACCGGCTACACCTCAGATCCGACTTGAGGCCGACACGACCTCTACAATCATCAAGCCACAAGTGCACCAGCCATCTAAGTCTATCATCGAATCGACTGGGCACCACCATTCAAACCGGGTCCAAAAAGCCCAACCCCCGTCCTACGGCTAAGTCCAAGCTTCAAGCCTCGGGACGACGACCCAAAGATCACCCACGCCCTAACCAATGCAACTAATGCACAGTTCAAGGATGCATGCTATGACATACACAAATAAGAAGCAGAGCATGCAACAGTATGTCAAGCATCATATAAGTCTACTGGATCGCTGCAGCAGTACTACTAACCGCTGCCAGCCGATCCGCAGCGGGTCCTGACATTACGATAGTACCACGACCGTCAACCGCGAACTCCCGCAACGGGAAGCAACCCCAAAAACGATGATAAATAGTAAAAAATATAATATTATATTCCGAAATATAATATTATAATAAAAAACACTCAAAGCCTCTACTTAGGGGCTAATTGATCCCGTCGATCCGATGCCCAAACGACGTCGAATTCCAGATCCAACTTAGCCATCAGTAGGTGTATATACCATGATCAATATATCGAAAAATTATAATCATCCAATGGTTGGATTAACGGGAAACACCAATCAAAAGTCGCTGATCAAACCAACTTACCCATTCATTGCTGCAACGCAGCCCTCCAGCAAACAATTCATAACAAATCGTAGACAAATCAGAAAACTATGAAATAAGATGGAATGGAAAGCTAACGAAGAGATCTACAACTCTTCTGATCATCTCAACTCAAGATCAAGTACGTGCCGGCTGGAAAACACGCCGCAAGCCGGCTGTCCTTCAAGAACAGTAGAAAACCAGAAATCTGAGCTTAATCATGCATAAAACCTACTCAAATCTCAACCAACCATCATAAAACTTATATCAGTAATTCTAATGGGCATAAGGAATCCAACAAGACAAAGATCAACAAGATCCAACGGCTAGATCTAAAGAAAGCCCAAAAACAACTTCAATAGGTATAACCCTACCTAGCTGCACTTTCCTCGGCTGATTCCCCGTGATTTGATCACGAACAAGCCTCCAAACCACTTCAGAGATCTTCCTCTCGTTGTCACGGATCTAACGAGCCTTAGAACGCCGAAAAAGATGATCGGAGGAGGGAGAACGGAGGTGATGAAGCTTGCTGCCGGAAACAGGGGAAGAGAAACAGAGCTTCGGGAGAGAAAGAAGGAAGAAGAAAGGAGGAGAAGGAGGAAGAGGAGGGGAAGAAAAGGAGGGGAAAGGGGGAGGGAAAGCCGGGGGAAGGGGGAAAAAGAGAGGGGAGGGCTCCTCCCCCTCTGACAGGGGAGAGCGACGTCCAACGGCGGCCGTCCTCGCGAAGCAGAAAACCCACCGACTCGAAACCGATCGATCGCTCTAAGGAGCGATCGGTCGCTCCCGAGCCACCAACAGCCCAAAGACCTTCTGCGCTAAGAGATCGATCTCCAAAGCATGTCAGATCGATCTGGCTAGCAAGGCCAGATCGATCTCATTGGCAATCCAGATCGATCTCCTTCGCCCAGAAAGGCAAATTTGGGCTAAAACACAAGCCCAAGCTCAGATCTTTCGATCTCGGGTTCACTGATGTGCTGTCGCATGCACTCAAAAATAAAACCAGTACTCGTTAAAATAAATGTAGTAGTGCGAGTACGAGTTGATCCCACGAAGAGTGTTTAGGCTAGTTTTGTGCTCAGTGAACAAAGATGGGGGGTTTTAAACATGAGGAAAACAGTAAAGAAATAATCTAAAGTGAAGAAACAAGTTGAATCAAGAGAACAAACCTTGGTCTGAGTCAACATCCACCATCGGAATCCAACAACTGATCATAAATGCAAGTATCAATCAATTCATACCATGAATATTCACCGTCCAAATTAAATTCGAATCTCTCCTCAATCTTAGTTAATTAGAAACAAGCGATCTAACCAACCCTAACTACTAAACAACCTAAGACAAGCGCTGTAAATTTAATCTAGTAGCAGCGTTAAGAATAGGGAGATCGATGAAGCTAAACAACACAAGCACAAGCGGTTGCCTTTAATCTAGCCGAATATTCTTCCTAAGACCTAACAATCTCTGAAACGCAGTAGATTATTAAACCCTAGTTGCTTCGCAGATTAGAGGAATCAAACAATTCCGGATTTGATATCAAACCTAGCAGTAGATCACAATGAATAATAAACTAGTAGGCCTCCTAGCAATTAGACTAGGTAATCATGAAGATTTAATCTCAGAAGAAGATTCAATACTCATGTATAAACTGAACAATAAAAATAAATTAGATCTCACAGTTTCATTGATTCCGAGGTTTCAGTTTGCTCGACCAAGGATCAAGATTTAGCCACGCAAGGCCATCGAGAACAATCCTTCAAAAGATTTCATAAAGCAAGAGAAAACCTAGGAAAATATAAAGGAGGAGAAATAGCAGCCAAAAGTATCCAAGAATCCCCCCTCAAACTCTAGAAAGAGTCCTATTTATAGCCTCAAGTGTATCCACCCTCGGATTAGATCACAATCGTTGATTTTCTTCACTGGGAAAGTCCGATCGATCGGACCTTGAGTGTCGGATCGATCGGTCTCATTAAAATCTTCAACTTCTATTTACGCCCGATTCCGATCGATCGAACTATGTGTGTCGGATCGATCGGTTGCGTAAAAATCCACCTTCTCTGGCTATTCCTGAGTCCGATCGATCGAACTTTAGGTGTCCGATCGATCGGACCCCATAGGATGGATGTAGGGATCGATCTGACCATGTTCAGCCAACAAATATATGTTCTGTCACGTTTCTGCATAGTCCGATCGATCGGACTCTGGGTGTAGGATCGATCGGACGTTTCAGCGTATTACTGTTCTGCCATCCAGACTGCGCCATCGGTACTAAAATTGCCGTAACATCCTCTAGGAAACTCGGAATCACGAACCATAAAATTCCCCAGAATCTAGACTTCAAGAGCTTTCCAACCATATATGATATATCATCTGGTTCTTCATGAGCAGGTCCAGATTAATCTTTAAAGTTGATCTATGCACTCTTTTCAGCTTCTTTTCGACTTAAGGACTTCAATTGCATCCTAAATCAAAATATAAGAATAATGAGTGTATTTTAGGAACTAAATAAGCATAGGAGACTAAGTATTAAGGGAAAAAATATAACATTATGCATTCTCATCAAATTCCCCCACACTTAGCTTTTGCTCGTCCTCGAGCAAAACTAAAATTCACTCTACTCAAGATATCAAGGTTGCAACGCCATCAACAAAGAACAATTAAGCTCTTCACAAAACTCATAACACGTCATGAACAAACATTTTTAGACAACATAAAAATCAATCAGTAAGCATTTCCACTTGAAGATGAAGCATACTAAATAAGTAGACCCTCACGGAAATTAACACTCAACTCTCATGTGTTTTAAGGGTATGTATTTCACTCAAATTTATTCCAATGAAAATGATCTACCATAAGCTTGCATATCTTCTCTTTCTCTACCACTAGAATCACATGCATAACACAAATCAAAAGGACTTCATAAGGTTGTAATGGGGTCTAGGATCAAGGTGGGAAATATTTGGGAATGTAGCTCAAAAGCCAATGGAACTAATGGAGCAAAAATGCATCAATAAGACATGTACAACCAATCACTCCATTCAACAACTTCCTCAACTTGGCTTTAACATACTCGAACCATATAGCATTACGACCTTGACAAAGAGATTGTTCAAAGGAATATTTTTTACTGAAATAGTGAACAATCTTTTACAAAAATTTCCACCTTTGTAGAAATCATACATAAACATACCCCTTTTTTGGAGTATTAGGAGGATTCAAAAACACATTTTGTAACATGAGAAACAATTTCCTCCTTCACTTTCTTCTTTCTTTATTTTTTTTTTTTCTTTCTTTTTTTGTTTCCAGAACCAACATACTCACAGATTAAGTATGAAAAATAAACTCCACTTCACCAATCATAGCCATACCACAAATCCAAACACCCCCACACTTGAACTTTCGCACCCATACATGTCATAATGATGATCAATGCTCCCCGGCAACGGCGCCAAAATTTGATGTGCTGTCGCATGCACTCAAAAATAAAATCAATACTCTTTAAAACAAATGTAGTAGTGCGAGTACGAGTCGATCCCACGAAGAGTGTTTAGCCTAGTTTTGTGCTTAGTGAACTAAGATGGGGGGTTTTAAACGTGAGGAAAACAGTAAAGAAATAATCTAAAACGAAGAAACAAGTTGAATCAAGAGAACAAACCTTGGTCTGAGTCAACATCCACCATCGGAATCCAACAACTGATCATAGATGCAAGTATCAATCAATTCATACCATGAATATTCATCGTCCGAATTCAATTCGAATCTCTCCTCAATCTTACTTAATTAGAAACAAGAATCTAATCAACCCTAACTACTAGACAACCTAAGACAAGCGCTGTAGATTTAATCTAGTAGCAGCGTTAAGAATACGGAGATCGATGAAGCTAAACAACACAAGCACAAGTGGTTGCATTTAATCTAGTCAAATATTCTTCCTAAGACCTAACAATCTCTAAAATGCAGAACATTATTAAACCCTAGTTGCTTCGCAGATTAGAGGGATCAAACAATTCCGAATTTGATATCAAACCTAGCAGTAGATCGCAATGAATAATAAACTAGTAGCGCTCATAGCAATTAGACAAGACAATCATGAATATTTCATAACAGAACATTCAATACTCATCTATAAACTGAACAATAAGAATAGATTAGATCTCACAGTTTCATTGATTCCGAGGTTTCAGTCTCCTCGACCAAGGATCAAGATTTAGCCACACAGGGCCATCGAGAACAATCCTCAAAAGATTCCAATAAACAAGATAAAACCTAGAAAAAATATAAAGGAGGAGGAAGAGCAGCCAAAAGTGTCCAAGAATCCCCCCTCAAACCCTAGAAAGAGTCCTATTTATAGCCTCAAGTGTATCCACCCTCGGATTAGATCACAATCGTTGATTTTCTTTACTGGGAAAGTCCGATCGATCGGACCTTGAGTGTCGGATCGATCGGTCTCATTAAAATCTTCAACTTCTATTTACGCCCGATTCTGATCGATCGAACTATGTGTGTCGGATCGATCGGTTGCGTAAAAATCCACCTTCTCTGGCTATTCCTGAGTCCGACCGATCGAACTTTAGGTGTCCGATCGATCAGACCCCATAGGATGGATGTAGGGATCGATCGGACCATGTTTAGCAAAAAAATACATGTTCTGTCACGTTTCTGCATAGTCCGATCGATCGGACCCTGGGTGTCGGATCGATCGGACGTTCCAGCGTATTACTGTTCTGCCATCCAGACTGCGCCATCGGTACTAAAATTGCCGTAACTTTCTCTATGAAACTCGAAATCATGAACCGAAAAATTCTCCAGAATCTAGACTTCAGGAGCTTTCCAACCATATATGGCACATCATCTGATTCTTCATGAGCAGGTACAGATTAATCTTTAAAGTTGATCCATGCACTCTTTTCAGCTTCTTTTCGACTTAAGGACTTCAATTGCATCCTAAATCAAAATATAAGAATAATGAGTATATTTAGGAACTAAATAAGCATAGGAGACTAAGTATTAAGGGATAAAAATATAACATTATGCATCATCATCAAAATCCCCCACACTTAGCTTTTGCTCGTCCTCAGGCAAAACTAAAATTCACTCTACTCAAGATATCAAGGTTGCAACGCCATCAACAAAGAACAATCAAGCTCTTCACAAAACTCATAACACATCATGAACAAACATTTTTAGACAACTTAAAAATCAATCAATAAGCATTTCCACTTGAAGATGAAGCATACTAAATAAGTAGACCTTCACGGAAATTAACACTCAACTCTCATGTGTTTGAAGGGTATGTATTTCACTCAAATTCATTCCAATGAAATTGATCTACCATAAGCTTGCATATCTTCTCATTCTCCACCACTAGAATCACATGCATAACACAAATCATAAGGACTTCAAAAGGTTGTAATGGGGTCTAGGATTAAGGTGGGAAATATTTGGGAATGTAGCTCAAAAGCCAATGGAACTAATGGAGTAAAAATACATTAATAAGACATGTACAACCAATCACTCCATTCAGCAACTTCTTCAATTTGGTTTCAACATACTCAAACCGTATAACATTACCACATTGGCAAAGAGATTTTTCAAAGGAATACTTTTTAACTCACATAGTGAACAATCTTTTGCAAAAACTTCCACCTTTGTAGAGATCATACATAAACATACCTCTTTCTTGTAGTATTAAGAGGATTCATAAACATATTTTGCAACATGAGAAACAATTTCCTCCTTCACTTTCTTTTCTTCTTTTCTTTGTTTTTTTTTTCTTTTTTTCAGAAACAACATGCTCACAAATTGAGTATGAAAATAAACTCCACTTCACCAATCATAGCCATACCACAAATCCAAACACCCCCACACTTGAACTTTTGCACCCATACATGTCATAATGATGATCAATGCTCCACTAGTTTTATGGCTTGGGTAACGGAAATATTTATTTTTTTCAGGTTTAAAGCTTGTAATGTGGGTTAACAATGAAGTCAATAAAGCTCAAAGGTGTTTAGCAAAAGAGAAAATTAATTGCAAGGTAGGCTATTTGGCTTATGTAGCTTATAACAAAGATGGCCTTAATCATGTTCATGTCTGCATGTGTCAATGTGACTTCGAATAGAATCAACGCAAGTTCTAGAGAAACAAATCCATGAAAGAATATCTCTCATGAAAGAAATTAGTGAGACTGATATGGATGTGAATTAATTCCAAGTCGCAAAATTACTCATTCAATCATGTTATGAAAATGTCAAGCTTAACTAATTCTTGCTCATGGCATATGCAACCTAGATCTCCTCCCCCACACTTGAAACTGACATTGTCCCCAATGTAAGGTGGAATGCAAAGAAAAGCAAAAATAACTAAAATGGAAATGCGAAAATAAAAAGAGAAAGGAACGAACTCCCCTTGGGTTGCCTCCCAAGTAGCGCCTTTGTTTATTGTCATTGGCTTGACTTCATGCTTGCTTCTTTAATCAGTATAAGTTGGCTCCTCAAGGTCCAATTTTTCCAACTTTTTTGTTGGAACGCCTTCATAGAAAGATTTAAGTCGATAGCCATTCACCGTAAACATTTTGGAAGTGGCTAAACTTTGAATTTCAACTGCACCATGAGAAAAAACATTAGTAACAATAAAAGGTCCAATCCAACGAGAACGCAACTTACCTGGAAACAAACCTAAGCGTGATTGGTAAAGGAGGACTTTTTGACCAACTTTAAACTCCTTTCTAGAAATCATCTTATCATGAAAAGCTTTTGTCTTTTCCTTGTAAATCCTAGCGCTCTCATAGGCATCATTGCGAATTTCCTCTAATTCTTGCAGTTGCAACTTCCTGTGTTCTCCACTCTCAACCATGTTCATATTAAAGCTCTTGATAGCCCAATAAGCTTTATGTTCTATCTCAACTGGAAGGTGACATGGTTTCCCAAATACCAAGCGATAAGGTGACATACCGATGGGTGTCTTATATGCAGTCCTATAAGCCCACAACGCATCATCCAAACGCAAACTCCAATCTTTTCTATTTGGATTTACCGTCTTTTCAATGGACTTGATCTCTCGATTTGACACTTCCGCTTGTCCACTAGTTTGCGGATGATAGGCGGTTGATACCTTATGGGTCACATGGTACTTCCTTAGCAACGCCTCCACAGTTCGATTGCAAAAGTGCGTGCCTCGATCACTTATAAAAGCTCTTGGAATTCCAAACCTGGATAATATGTTAGACTTGATAAAATCTGCAACAACTTTAGAATCATCAGTCCTGGTAGCTTTAGCCTCTACCCATTTTGAAACATAATCAACACCAAGTAGAATATAAACATAACCAAAAGATATAGGGAACGGACCCATGAAATCGATGCCCCAAACATCGAAAATTTCGCAAAATAATATGGGGGTTTGTGGCATCTCATTCCTTTGGGATATATTACCTGTCTTTTGACAATTCTCGCATGATTTACAAAGCGAATATGAATCTCGAAATAAAGAAGGCCAATAGAAACCACATTCTAACACCTTTATTGCCGTTCTCTTAACTCCAAAGTGACCACCACAAGCATACGAATGGCAAAAAGTGAGTATAGAAATAATTTCATTTTCAGGAACGCACCTTCTTATTACTTGATCTGCACAATGCTTCCATAAATATAGGTCATCCCACACATAGTATTTAGCATCACTTTTGATCTTATCTCTTTGAGCCTTAGACAAATCAGAAGGTAACATATTAGTAACCAAATAATTCAAAATATTCGCATACCAAGGTAATGTCACAGTTGCAGAGAACAATTGTTCATCAGGGAATGTTTCCTGCAGACGAAGTTCATCCTCCACATGAACTAATCGACTCAGATGATCTGCAACCTGATTTTCTGTTCCTCTTTTGTCTTTTATCTCCAAATCAAATTCACTCAAGAGAAGTATCCATCGTATTAATCTCGGCTTTGCCTCCTTCTTCGTCATTAAATAACGAAGGGCTGCATGATCAGAGTAAACAATGACTTTAGTACCAAGTAAATAAGAACGAAATTTTTCTAAAGCAAACACAACGGCTAAAAGTTCTTTTTTAGTTGTAGAATAATTTCTCTGGGCATCATCCAAAGTCTTGGAAGCATAGTAAATTGTATGAGAAGCTCTTCTAATCTTTTCACCCAAAACCGCGCCCACTGCATAATCACTTGCGTCACACATTATTTCGAAAGGAACGCTCCAGTCAGGGGGCTGAATAACTGGAGTAGAAGTCAACAATTCTTTCAGTTTATCAAATGCCTCTTTGCATGCATCATCGAACTCAAAAACCTTGTCTTTTTGTAACAACGTGCATAGCGGTAATGCTATTTTGGAGAAGTCCTTGATGAATCTTCGGTAAAAACCTGCATGTCCAAGAAAAGAACGAACTTCCCGCACACAAGTGGGATAAGGTAAAGATTGAATAACATCAACTTTAGCTTTATCAACCTCAATTCCTTTAGACGAAACAACATGACCCAAAACTATACCTTGTTCAACCATGAAATGACATTTCTCAGAATTTAACACAAGGCTAGTTTCTATGCATCTTTGGAGAACAAGTGTAAGGTTATGTAAACAATTATCAAAAGAGTTTCCATAAACTGTGAAATCATCCATAAAAACCTCTATGATCTGTTCAATATAATCTGAGAATATACTAACCATACACCTTTGGAAAGTAGCTGGGGCGTTGCAAAGACCAAAGGGCATGCGACGATATGCAAAAGTCCCGAATGAGCATGTGAACGTCGTCTTTTCCTGATCTTCAGGGGCAATTGCAATCTGAAAGTACCCTGAATAACCATCAAGAAAACAATAACAAGAATGACCAGCTAATCTTTCAAGCATCTGATCAATAAAAGGTAAAGGGAAGTGGTCCTTGCGGGTTATAGCATTTAATTTTCTATAATCA
Source organism: Narthecium ossifragum (assembly GCA_963920575.1). Lineage (NCBI taxonomy): Eukaryota > Viridiplantae > Streptophyta > Magnoliopsida > Dioscoreales > Nartheciaceae > Narthecium > Narthecium ossifragum. The sequence goes on along the minus strand of OY986964.1, from coordinate 18,222,386 downwards.
ATACAAACCCTCCACCCGTTTTGCACACGGGTAGGAACTAACTCATCTTTGTGATTTCTCACCACGGTTATTCCTGTCTTTTTAGGAACCACTTGAACTGGACTAACCCAAGTGCTATCCGAAATAGGATAGATCACTCCAACTTCAAAAAGTTTGAGGATCTCCTTCTTTACAACATCCATCATGGGCGGGTTTAACCTTCTTTGTGGTTGGCGGGAAGGTTTCGCTCCCTCTTCAAGCAAGATACGATGCATACACGTACTCGGGCTGATTCCCTTGATGTCTGCAATTGTCCAACCAATAGCTCTCTTATGCTTCTTAAGAACCTGCACAAGTTTTTCTTCCTGTGGTGCACTAAGGTTATTGGAGATAATCACTGGTAATACTCCTTCATCTTTAAGAAAAGCGTATTTAAGATGATTAGGAAGAGGTTTCAGATCTGGAATAGGTGCTTGCAATACAGAAGGTAATGATTTCTCATGAGAAACAGGTAATGGACTATAAGAATCGTTACCTGATTGTTGAAGTGTTGAAAAATCATTCAGTGTTGCAACAGTTTCCTGCAAATTAGTACTCAAAGCTAGCTCCTTATTTTCTTCCTCAAGAGATTTGCTAATAGCCACTTCCAATTTATTTTTTTCACTAAGTTCAAAGACTTCCTGTGATAAATAATCAATCACATCAATTGAATACACTGAACAATCATCAGCAGGATATTTCATGGCATCATAAATATTAAACTTAACAGTTTCACCATCAAATTCCATGGTAAGTGTGCCACTATGGACATCTATCTTAGTCTTGGATGTCTTCAAGAAAGGTCTTCCCAACAAAATAGGAGTAGTTTGATCACCATTCTCCATATCAAGCACATAAAAATCAGCAGGGAAAACTAAATCATTAACTTGCACAAGAATATCTTCAACTACACCTTTAGGATAGGCGTTAGATCTGTCAGCCAATTGAATCACAACACCAGTTTCATTCAGAGGCCCAAGTTTTAAAGAAGAATATATAGAATATGGCATGACATTGATAGAAGCTCCCAAATCTAACATGGCTTTCTCAAATTTGGTGTTACCAATTGTACATGGGATAGTAAACATACCTGGATCTCTACACTTTGTAGGAATTTTTCTTTGAAGAATTGTAAAAATATTTTCCCCTACTTTCACCTTCTCACATCCTTTAAGTTTCTACTTCCTCTTAATTGTGCACAATTCTTTCAAGAATTTAGCATAACGAGGTACTTGTTTAATAGCATCTAAGAGTGGAATATTTACCTCGCATCGGCGAAAAGTCTCATATAGATCTGAATTCTTCTCATATTTTCTTGATTCTATCAAAGCCTGAGGAAAAGGAGGTACAGGTTTATAATCAGAAAGAGGTGGAAACTTACGTTTAGGTACGTCGTCGTCATCGGGAAAGATTTTGTCCGCGACGATGTCTTGCTCGTTTCCTTGCGGTGACAATGCAGGAATTTCCTTTGCCACTTCTCAAAATGATTGCACTTGCATTTTCTCTTGGATTTATTACCGTTTGAGAGGGTAATTTTCCCGAATTCTGCGCCTCTAGCTTGCTAATTGCTGACGCCATCTGGCCCATTTGATGTTCCAAACCTTGGATACTGGCCTTTGCCTCTTGTTGAAATTGTTTTGTACCCTGTTGAAATTGCAAAGCATTAGTAGCAAGGGAATTAACAATATCTTCTAAAGACATACCAGAATTCGGAGTTGGGTTTGGTTGTGGTCTCGGGGGGTATGGCGGTCTACATTGTTGATATTGCTGTCCAGTTGGGTGAAATTGAGTTGTAGGCTGATTTACTTGTGGATTCCCATAGTTGAGATTGGGGTGATCCCTCCATCCCAGATTATACGTGTCTGAATAGGGATCATACTTCCTTTGCGGTGGTCCTGGAAAACTCCCGGCTGCATTCACTTGTTCAATGGGCTCCTCTTGAAGAGTTGGGCACATGTCGGTTCGATGTCCCGCCACCGAACAAATTCCACAAACCTTCGCTGTCTACATATTACCTACAGCCATTTGACGAACAAGAGAAGTTAGACTCGCAATCTGTTGTCCAAGAGATGAAACATTTACTTCATTAACATGTTTTGTATAAGAATCAAGTCTAGTATTCAATTGTTGAGAATTAGCCGCCATATTTGCAATCAAGTTCCTCGCGGCTTCAGGAGTTTTATCCACCAAAGCTCCTCCACTAGCGGCATCAATCATACTCCTGTCATTGGTTAGTAAGCCCTCATAAAAATATTGAATAAGTAATTGCTCACTAATTTGATGGTGGGGACAGCTTGCACAGAGTTTCTTGAAACGTTCCCAATACTCATGTAAAGATTCTCCGTTATGTTGCCTTACACCACATATCTCTTTTCTAATATTGGCCGCTCTTGAGGCTGGAAAATATTTCTCCAAAAACAACCTCTTCATCTCATTCCATGTGGTAATACTCCCAGATGGTAAATAATAAAGCCAATCTTTAGCCGAATCCTTCAAAGAAAAAGGAAATGCTCTTAATTTGATTTGATCTTCAGTCACCCCATGGGTTTCATACTTGTGCACACAACATGAAGCTCCTTTAAATGCTTGTGAGGATCCTCACCTGAATGTCCATGAAAAGTGGGTAAGAGGTGTATTAGTCCAGATTTTAATTTAAAAGTAGTAGCAACATCCAAAGTAGGGAATGTAATGCATAAGGGTTGTTGATTCAAATCTGGGGCTGCAAGCTCTTTCAAAGTCCGATTTCCGGCCATGACTTCTTCCTCTGCTAATTCCGAATCACTGATAAATACGTAGTCAAGAGCCAAATCGTCCTCCTCAGGATTTATCCGAGCTTCCCTCCTTAACCTGCGTAAAGTTCTTTCTATCTCTGGATCGTACTGTAAACCACCTTGATTAAAAGATCGAGCTATACTCATAAACAATCAAGAAAGTTCCGGCAAAACGAGAAAAAGAAATCAAGAAAATTCGAATAACTCTTTTTTTTTATGAAAATAAGGATCACAATAAACACAAAAATCAACTCGAATCACTCCCCGGCAACGGCGCCAAAATTTGATGTGCTGTCGCAGGCACTCAAAAATAAAACCAATACTCGTTAAAACAAATGTAGTAGTGCGAGTACGAGTCGATCCCACGAAGAGTGTTTAGCCTAGTTTTGTGCTTAGTGAACTAAGATGGGGGGTTTTAATCGTGAGGAAAACAGTAAAGAAATAATCTAAAACGAAGAAACAAGTTGAATCAAGAGAACAAACCTTGGTCTGAGTCAAAATCCACCATCGGAATCCAACAACTGATCATAGATGCAAGTATCAATCAATTCATACCATGAATATTCATCGTCCGAATTCAATTCGAATCTCTCCTCAATCTTAGTTAATTAGAAACAAGCGATCTAATCAACCCTAACTACTAGACAACCTAAGACAAGCGCTGTAGATTTAATCTAGTAGCAGCGTTAAGAATAGAGAGATCGATGAAGCTAAACAACACAAGCACAAGCGATTGCATTTAATCTAGTCAAATATTCTTCCTAAGACCTAACAATCTCTGAAACGCAGAAGATTATTAAACCCTAGTTGCTTCGCAGATTAGAGGGATCAACCAATTCCGAATTTGATATCAAACCTAGCTGTAGATCGCAATGAATAATAAACTAGTAACGCTCCTAGCAATTAGACAAGACAATCATGAATATTTAATAACAGACGAACATTCAACACTCATCTATAAACTGAACAATAAGAATAGATTAGATCTCACAGTTTCATTGATTCCGAGGTTTCAGTCTCCTCGACCAAGGATCAAGATTTAGCCACGCAGGGCCATCGAGAACAATCCTCAAAAGATTCCAATAAACAAGATAAAACCTAGAAAAAATATAAAGGAGGAGGAAGTGCAGCCAAAAGTGTCCAAGAATCCCCCCTCAAACCCTAGAAAGAGTCCTATTTATAGCCTCAAGTGTATCCACCCTCGGATTAGATCACAATCGTTGACTTTCTTCACCGGGAAAGTCCGATCGATCGGACCTTGAGTATCGGATCGATTGGTCTCATTAAAATCTTCAACTTCTATTTACGCCCGAGTCCGATCAATCGAACTATGTGTGTCGGATCGATCGGTTGCGTAAAAATCCACCTTCTCTGGCTATTCCTGAGTCCGATCGATCGAACTTTAGGTGTCCGATCGATCGGACCCCATAGGATGGATGTAGGGATCGATCGGACCATGTTCAGCAAAAAAATACATGTTCTGTCACGTTTCTGCATATTCTGATCGATCGGACCCTGGGTGTCGGATCGATCGGACGTTCCAGCGTATTACTGTTCTGCCATCCAGACTGCACCATCGGTACTAAAATTGCCGTAACTTCCTCTAGAAAACTCGGAATCAGGAAGCATAAAATTCTCCAGAATCTAGACTTCAAGAGCTTTCCAACCATATATGGCACATCATCTGATTCTTCATGAGCAGGTACAGATTAATCTTTAAAGTTGATCCATGCACTCTTTTCAGCTTCTTTTCGACTTAAGGACTTCAATTGCATCCTAAATCAAAATATAAGAATAATGAGTGTATTTAGGAACTAAATAAGCATAGGACACTAAGTATTAAGGGATAAAAATATAACATTATGCATTCTCATCATTCACCTAACCATTCTCAACAAACACGAACACAGACAAGGCCAGTGTGTGCACACGCGGGTGTGAAACAAACCAACAAGGTGTAATTTATCAAATTGCCCTTGCGGTCTACAACGAGCCACAGGGGTAGAGGGATAGGTCCTCACAGGACCATTTCAGGATACATGTACTTTGGCAACTCTAGGAACTCCTTCACCCCATTTTTGTGAAAAATGTTTCAATAGCATATTCCTTTCCTATGTGCATCTTAAGAGCTCTACCCGAAACCACTAGTTTATCCTTGAAATTGGGCCAAGAGTTGTACCTATCCTTCTTTATGAAAAGATATTCATCAAACGTTGAACTAGATGTTGATCCTTGAAGTGAACATTTGTTTTTCTTCATTCCGCTCTTTGTTGTGACTTGCTTCTTCCTTTTTCCGGCTTGACTTGGTACCTCAGGTAGAGCAGGTGCCATATTCTTGGTGCGAGGTATGATGATGAGGCTTGATTAGGGTTTTAGGTTGAGGGAGGTGAGGAGGGGCGGACAAACAGGCGAAGCTGGGAGCTAGGGCATGGTCAAACGAGAGAAAATAGGGTTTAATCGGGGGAAAGTGTATATAAGGAGAGATGTGACAAAAGATGAAAAAGCCCTCACTTAAGTGTATCACGATCCGTGACAGTCGACCCTTAGAAGTTAGTCGTCGACCGTCCCGCACGAATTGTGTATATATGAAAACTTGTACTCACGATCGACTTTCACAATTTCAGGATCGACCGTCAGTTCCAGGATTAAATATTGTAAGCTAAAACAACTCATCAAATAATAAAATTGCTAAATAAATCAAATTTTAGCATTAATGTTGGACATGGCATGAAATAGCAGATAAAATATGATGAGTCACTAAATATTCATACCTAAACCCCTTAATTTACCTTTGTTAGCCAGAGAATGTTTGTATTTGATACTTTATTAGTTGATTTCAGGTTTAATGAAGATTCAAGTTAGAAAATGCAGAAAAAGACTAATATGTTGCACCGCTCCGCTGTCAATTTGAAAAGAATTCGCCAAAATCTCCAGATAAATCTACAATTCTTGAAATTTGGAGGACTTCTTTAAGATGTCAAGACGTACAACGTTCTTGTTGGACACTTTGAGAGATTCCTAACAAATTAATACCCGTTTTGAAGAATATGAAAATATACAGATGCTGAAAACTGGTCCGTCAACATTCAGGAGAATATTCGTAAAATATTCAATATAAGTCTGAATATTATGAAATATTTGCTATCGGATAGAAAACTTCCTAACTTACATCTTTCTTGTTGGAGTTGTTTTCAAATTCTTGCTTGATTTGACTCAGTTGCGATCGGAATAGGCTGCCAAGGATTAATTCAGAAAATCCGAGTTGTAGTTGTGAGGACACGTACCTCCAACCTGGTCCGACCACGTTAGGTCGAGGGTCTGGGTTTGTGGTTTGGCTCGGTTGGCCTTGGGATGCGATCGGTTGATCGCATCGCTGTTTTTGACCCCAGTGGCATTTTGGTAAATATGCTCCTTGGTGGTCAGTTTCACACCCGCGTTGCACACATGACCTTTGATTGATGTATGTGTTTGATTAGAACCTTTAGGGTGCGTCCGATCGGAGGATCGGAGATCGGGAGAGATCGAATCGGACGGCTGTGATGGATTCCAGCTTTCTATTTAAACCCCTTTCCTTTCTCTCTCTCTTTCTTTTCTTCTTCTCATGCGTTCTTTCTTCTCTCTCTCTCCTGCGGCTGGCTGTGCTAGGGAATTCGGAGGCATGGCTTTGAGGAGCGGATTCCGGCGACCGGAGTTGAGGGATGCGTGGAGGAGCTGCCCTATCTCTTCAGGTAGGTGTTTCTACCTCGATCTTTGGATCGGGTTCTCCTAGGATAGGTTTATTGTATTTTCACTGTAGGAGTACTTATTAGAATGCTGTGTAGTTCTTTGTGCATGTGTTATAGATGATTTGAAGTATTCCTACCTCGCGATTTCCGTATTCTAACGGCTGGTTTCCCGTATTATTGCCGTTTCGTCGGTTTTCGCCATTTTGACCTAGATAGGAGATTTATCCGTCAAAAATATGATTTCTTTGCACCGTTGGTTTCCCCATCATCTTTTATGCATGCTTGCAAAGTTTCAATGATTTCCAACTTGATTTGATCCTTGAAATCCAAGAAATTGGATTTCCGGCACTGTTCTGATGAACTGTGCCTAAGGCCCGACGGTCAATCGGTGGATCGACCGTCAAGTGTTGATTCGCGTTTTCTGGGCCTGACGGTAGACCGTCGGATCGACCGTCGCATCGACCGTCGGGCTCTGTCGGGATTTTGGCTTCCCACGATCGATGGATCGATCGACCGTGGCTATACCTTTGTTTCCATCCTGCCTCACGGTCGACCGTCGGATCGACCGTCGCATCGTCCGTGAGGCTCTGTCTCGTTTTGGGCTCCCGACGGTCGATGGGCCGATCGACCGTCGCCTATGTGGTTTTCCCCGTTTTGGCCTCACGGTCGATCGGTGGATCGACCGTGACATCGTCCGTGGCCTCACGGTCGATCGGAGGATCGACTTTGACATCGTCCGTGGCCCCTTGAATATGGTTTTCTGGCTTTTCTTGGATGGTTTTCAATGGGGTTTGATCTCTAAACGTGTTGGGATGTATGTATGTGGATTTTATGGGGTTTTCGAAGGATTTCCACCGGGTTTGAGGATCGATTCGAGTAATGTCCTTTTTGGGCAAATCTTTGGTTTTGCTTGCATTTAATACTCGTTTGATTGTAGTTAAATGCTTCTTTGATTGTCTAACCATTAGTTAGCCATGAGTGCTAGCTAATGAGGAATTGTGGAACCTTAGCCTGTTGCCGGCGAGTGCCGAGGGCTATTGTATAAATGTGGCCAGTTACCTGCAGGGTAACTGTGGAACCTTAGTCTGTGAGGTGCAGGAGGGCACTGAAGACTACTGTATACCTGTATTCATGCTTTGCTCAGATGTTTGTCGGTTAGCATAGTTTATCATGTATTCGAGGCCTTTGCTTTGCTTACCCTTTGGCTAGCCGTAAGCTATGCCTAGACCTGTATGATTAATGACATCTTGTTGCGTGCTTATATCTGGTTATCTGTGCCTGAGCATCGCATGCATCTTGATTGCATTAGAGGCATCTGAGGTTAGGCGGGTGATGGGTTGATCGCCGATCCGAGGCTCTCGGGTAGCTCGGTTCTAGCCATTAGGACCACGGCTGGGTAGTCAGGTTTAGGGTGATTGTTTAATCAGATCTTGTGTTATTGAGGATGCAGGCTAGTTAACTCTGATTAATGTTTGAGGTTTAGAGGTCGTGTTGGTCTCCCAAGGCCAAGTGCTAAGGATGGTTGCCGGTGCCGCTGACATGGTCCCCAGGCAGTGGCTTCCTGCTGGGTAAGGGTGATCCTACTGGTTCTGGTTCTCTGTTTCCTCCCAGCGTGTTTGGAGAATGTGTCCCAGCGTGGTCGGTTGAGAAGAGTAGGAGCCTTGGGGTAGTCGGCAGGGGTTGTGGAACCCCGTGGCATTCCTTAGACTTGTGCGGGGAGACAACACTGTTGTTGTTTTCCTCCCTTCAGTGTGCCGTAGAGTAGAACCCTACTGAGCTTATCGCTCAATCCTACCCGGGCTGCGTTTGCAGGTGCAGGCGCCAGTTCTTCTTCAGTAGAGCCGGCGGATCAGCTTTGGTGGTGCGACTACATCCAGAGGTGTTTGAGGTTGCTGGAGGATCGACTGTTGTACTTTTGGCAGATTTTGTAAATTATGTACTTTTCGAGGACTTTTGAGATTAATGTATAATATTCTTTCTTTGGAAGATTTGTATCAAATATTGAATAGTACAACTGATGTTATGTAAATTGATTTTCTGTTTCACCTCTGGAATATAATTGTTTAAGTTTTTCTATAATTCCGCTTTGAATCGCGCCACTTGGAGATGAATAGTGTAGGTTTCCCCTCACGCCTCGTCCTGGATGGGTTTTCTGGGTCGGGTTGTGACAGTAGTAGAAGTCCAACTTAGTCAAAACCCTAATTCCGGGAGTTCACCTATAAAAAGGTTTTGCTGGTCAAAAATTGGAGGCTCCCATAGAGAGAAAAGAGAGAATTAGGGTTTTGAAGATCTCATGGAGAAGACGGAGCTGCGGCGTGGATCCCAATCATTTTTCATCGAATTTATGGCCTTCATCCCAAAGATGAGTGGCTAGTTCCTTTACTTAGGGATCACATGAAGCTTTAGTGTAGCTTCTTTGTATTTTGTAGTTTGATACTTGTAATCTTTTGCTAGACATAATCTTAAAGATATGGATTTATTGTTAATAGAGTTGAGGGGACAGAGTTCCTTGATGTATTTTTAGGCCTACCTGATTTCGGTGATTAATGGTAGAGATCTATAAGATAATTTTGATATGGTTTGTGAATAACCGATGAGATATTTTATGTTTAGTGATGATTTTGTGTGTTATGGTTATCCCGAAGACAATCTATGCTAATTGAAGATAAAATATTTCTTTGGAAAACACTTACCTTCTTTCAGGGATTCATGTAAGTTTAAGAAGCTATGAATCTATAATGTTTTGAAAAGAAAATAAGAGGATAACTAGAGAATACATGAAGTGAAACTAAAGTGGATTGAGTAATCCCTAGGTTTTCTCATTGATCTATCTTCAATCTTTTTTACGTTGCTTTCTTAGTTAGTTTTCATTAAATAATTCTAAAACAACCCAAAGCAATCCTTCTTCGCTTCAGGATTAGAGTTTCAAAATTTAATTCTCATTTTTCCTTTTTAGTCAAAGTTTTCCTCGAGGACCGACCCCATATTTCACCATTATTCTATCTTATTAATTTAGTGTTGAAAGAAAGTTTTATAAATTTCTAAATTGTGTTTTTCGTATGACTTAACGACATCGTTTGCAAGCGATCAATTTTTGCCGCCGTTGCCGGGGAGGATTTTCTGATTTTTAAGGAGTACCAATTTAATTTTCTCTTAACTCTTTTTCTGGGCATAGTTAGATTTTTATCTTTCTCTATTTTTAATAACTTTATTTTACACTTTTTAGGATTTTTTTGATAATTTTCTGGATATTTTGCAGCAGTGGAACGATTTTACTTTGAAGCAAACTGACGGACGACCATGACATCATCCGTCGGATCGACCGTCATGCTCTACGATATCCACGGTCGACCGTGACATCGTCTGCCAAATCGACCGTGAGCCTCTGTCACAAAAAAAATTTCTCAGGGTCAATATGACAATCGACCATCACTTCTCCAACTAAGGTTGCAGAGTCCAATAGTCGATCCTCGAATTGACCGCTAGATTGACCGTGAGCGCAGGTAGGTTAGCTTTCGTGCTTCAAAACTTTTCATTTCAATCATTCTTTTCTGGATTTTGTTCTCTCCTTCGAATATTATGTTTTCGTTTTTTCTTTTTGCTGTGATCTTGTATGCAAGGCAGACGATCCCTAAATAACCTGTTGGAACCTTTGGATCTAGAAATAGAGGCTACACTTCGAACAGCTAGAGCCTTAGGACAGACATCTTTAAGTGATTACTGATAAGACGTGAAAGGTGCACAAATCACCCTCTCAACTGGGTCTTGTTAGTCTCCGAGCAATGCTATTTTGATTGTCTTTCTCTCATTTCATGTATTAGAACATTCAGCGAAGATTAGATCAAGTTTTGAGACTAAACGAGCTCACTTAGCAACTCCAGAATGAAAGATCGATCATCACACAAGGCAAGGATCGATCATTCAAGTGCATTAATCAGACAGAGAGCACTTCATAGAAGGATCGAACATCCTACATGGGATTATCGATCATCCATAGAGCGTGATCAGGCACACATGGAAAGGATCGATCATCACTTCATCAAAGGATCCATCCTCTATGCACAACAACACTAACAAAGAGCAAGCTTTAAAATGATCGATCATGTGAGGACCTGCCCCTCTACCCCTGTGGCTCGCTGTAGACCGCAAGGGCAATTTGGTAAATTGCGCCTTGTTGGTTTGTTTCACACCCGCGTGTGCACACACTGGCCTTGTTTGTGTTAGTGCTTGTTTAGAATGGCTAGGTGGACCCGGGATCGGAAGATCCCAGCTCGGGCGCGCGGAAGCTTGCCTTTGGGCAGCTGACGACCCTTGAGCGATCGATCGCTCCTCGGAACGATCGATCGGACTCGTGAGCGAGTCGGTGGGTTTTGACCCGCTCGGATCGATCCGACTTGGTGTTGGGATCGATCCGGGGCGTGAGCGATCGATCGCTCCCTGGAGCGACCGATCGAAATCGCGTCGGTGGCTTTTCTGCTTCGCGAGGACGGCCGTCGTTGGCCGTCGCTCTCTCTTGTCAAAAGGGGAGGACTTTCCCTCCCCTCCTTCGCCTTTATCCCCTCTTTCCCGGCTGTCCCCTCCCCCCTTTCCTCCTTTTCTCCTTCCCCTCCTTCCTTCTTCTTCTTCTTCTATTTTCTTCTCTCCCGAAGCTCTGTTTTCTCTCCCTTTACCGCCGGCGAGCTTCTTCTCCTCCGTTCTCCCTCCTCCGACCATAAAATTGGGTGTTCTAAGGCTTGTTGGATCCGTGACAACGAGAGAAAGATCCCTGAAGTGGTTTGGAACCTTGTTGGTGATCAACTCACGGGGAATCAGCCGAGATAGCGCTGTTAGGTAGGTTATTCTACCTACTGTGTTGTTCTTGGGTTTTCTTTAGATCTAGCCGTTGGATCTTGTTGATCTTTGTCTTGTTGGATTCCTTATGCCTAATAGAATTACTGATTTAAGTTTCATGATCTTTGGATAAGTTTGGAGTAGGTTTTATGCATGATTAAGCTCGGTTTCTCTGTTTTCTGCTGTTCTTGAAAAACAGCCGGTTGCGGCATGTTATCCGACCGGTACGTACAAGATCTTGGGTTATGATGAGCATGAGAGTTGTAGACCTTTGAGTCTACTCTCTATAACTACTGATTTCATAATTTTCTGATTTTTCTATAATTTGTTATGAATTGTTTGCTGGAGGGCTGCGTTGCAGCAATTAATTTGTAAGTTAGTTTGATTAACGGTTTTGATTGATGTTTTTCCGTTAATCCAACCGTTGGATGATTATGGATTTTGGATACGTTAATTATGGTATATACACCTACTGATGGCTAAGTTGGATCTTGAATCTGACGTCGTTTGGACGTCGGATCAACGGGATCAATTAGCCCCTAAGTAGAGGCTTTGAGAGTTTTGAATATAATATTATATTTCGAAATATAATATGATATTGTTTATTGTTCATCATCGTTTTCGGGGTTGCTTCCCGTTGCAGGAGTCCGCGGTCGACGGTCGCGGTACCGCCGTAATGCCGGGACCCGCCGCGGATCGGCTAGCAGCGGTCGGTAGTACCGTTGCAGCGATCCGGTTGACTTATATGATGTTTGTCATACTGTTGCATGATTTCCTTCTTATCTGTGTATGTCATAGCATGCATTGTTGTTTTGTGCATTAGTTGCATTGGTTAGGGCGTTGGTGATCTTTGGGTCGCCGTCCCGAGGCTGGAAGCTCGGACTTAGCCCTAGGACCGGGGTTGGGTGGTTTGGACCCGGTTTGAATTGCGGTGTCCAGTCGTTTCGATGATAGGCTTAGAGGACTGGTACACTTGATGCTTGATGATTGTAGAGTTCGTGTCGGCCTCAAGTCAGGTGTTGAGGATGCCACCGGTGGCGGGTCTTATTCTTTGGGCAGTGTCCGTTCCTGCCAGTAGGGGATCGGTGTGGGCCCAGTCCATGATGGGTGACCACAGCTGGCACCCTGCGACACTAGGCGTATCCAGGATGGGCCCAGTCCGTTGGGGTGACCATGGTTGGATATGCCTAGAGATCACCGGTGAAGGGTAATGGGACCCTTGTAGCTCACTCGAGTCTGACTTGAGGGCGACACTATTGCGTTTCCCTCTTGCTTCTGTGTGGCGTAGTGTAGATCCCTACTGAGCTTAGTGTTCACAACTACCCGGGCTGCGTTTTGCAGGTGCAGGCGTCAGTTCTTCTTCTGTGGCCCCTACCGGGCAGTTGGTCGGCGGTGCGGCGGCGCCTGGTGGACTTTGAGAGGTGGTGATTGTTTACTGCTTTTACCCTATGTTAGTTAGTCTCATACGGGAGTAATGTTGTATTTGAATCTTCCCCTCTCCGGGGATATGTATATTTAACACTTTGAGTTTTAAATCTGTGGTTCGAGGTTTTGCTAATCAATGTTGTATCTTTAATTGGGGGTGCTTTTGGTGAACTGTTAAGGAGACCAATAGGTTAGAGGGAACCCTCGCCAGCTTTGTTTTTCGCGTTTTGTAGGTTCCGGTTCGTGTCGCCCGGCCCGGTTGGGCTTTCGCGGGTCGGGGCGCGACAGATTATCCTACATGGGATGATCGATCATCCACGGGGCGTGATAAGCATACAAGGAAAGGATCGATCATCTCCTTTGTGGATGATCGATCCTTTACGGGTGTGGCCAGCAATTGAAGACAAAGGATCGATCTTCCTTCATGAAAGGATCGATCCTTTGATTGCCAGGAAGAAAATCAACGGCCCGGATTTAATTCGGGGAAAATGATGTTCCTTGGATATAAATAGGCCTTTTCTAGGGTTCAAGGGGGTCTTCTCTCTGGTACGGGAAGAACAGTTTCCTTTCCACTTTTAGATTTTTCTTTGGAGATTCTTTTGGAGGAGATCCATGGCGGAAGAGTTTCATCAACCTTCACCTATGGATCAAACCCTAAAGATGAGTAACTAAACCCCTCGCCAAGGGATTCTTATGATGTAACTAGGGTTTCTACTAGGGATTTCTAAGATCTAGGGCTTGTATACCTTTTTGCATGGCTTATATGGATTGATCTTAATTCTTTTATAATCTTGGTGTTTATTTACTGTTGGATGGTTGGATTGTTCTAATGTGTGATAGATCTAGAGCTATTACATGTTAGGGCTTGGATTGAACTCATCTAATAGGAGGATCATGGTAGAACCATGGTTTCTCAGATGAACTCTTCTCTATGATTAGGGATTGTATAGTGCTAGAACCACTATAGAAGTGCTAGAACCACTACGTTCTATTTCTAATCCTCCATTTATCCTATCTTTCTAGATTTGGCCACCAAGGTGTGAGAATCATCATGATCTTACACCTAAATCCATATTATAACTATTTTCTTACGATGAATTCATCGTAATCAGAGGATTTATTAGTGGTGATCTTAACTAACCATTAGATCACCAAAATTTAGATAATTACTCTCGCCGACAAGGAATTCTAACCGGAACTTGTTGAGTGATAGGTGATGTCGCTCAAATGTGTCACGCACAGCGGTCGCGGTGTAGTACAACATAAGAGAGGTCGAACCCACAGAGAGACAAGCAGCAAAGATCCAGAAACACAGATAACAATATATCGAAAACAATCAAGAGCGATAAAAGTTAAGAAAATAGATCGAAGATGTAATGATGAGATAGACTAAACTAAAGAAATCAGGATTTTGATAAGGCTAGGCTTCAGGAATCCCTTCACTCGGATTTAGGTTCTTCTCTTCTCAATGGTTCATAAGATACTCAGTTAAGGGATTCACATCCCAATCATCTTAATCGGAAGATATGGAACTATAAACCTAACAAAATATATAAATGTCTCTTCCTACGATTGATTCTTCCTTATTATAGTTCCAACTTCATCCAACCCAAACCTAAGAATATATGATACCGGTTGTCACTATAGGCAACATATAGCAAAAGTTCATCGGGACAAAGCCCTAACTCTATCTAACCAGATCTCTAAGAATACACAATACCAACTCTCACAATCGGCAATGCATAGCAAAGATTTCACGAGATAAAGTAGGTAAACAATAGACAAAACTATGGGATTATAAGATCATGAAAGAAGCATGACTGGATTCATAATATTAATCATCCACATAGGAATCTATAATCTGAAAATAATCTTTGAAGGTCCAATACATAGAAAAGAGTTTAACAATAAGGATTAAAACTATGAACCATTGTTGGAGAAGAAACTCTAGTCCTCGCTAGATCATCCGTCCGCCATGCCCGCGGCTTACTCGGCCATGGATGGAGATGTCTTCATCTTCTTCCCTTAGAAAACGTCCAGAAAGAGCCTCCAAAAACGTCCAAGAAGTCCCCCTTGACTTACCCTAACTTTCCTATCTATAGGGTCTAAGAATTAGCAAACTCGGGTTAAGTTTAAACAAGTTATACGCTCCTGGCTGATCTGGTGGTCGACCGTGAGACCTTGACGGTCGACCGTGAGACCTTGACGGTCGACCGTGAGGTGCACAATTTATTTCGACAAGCTGCGGTCGATCTTCACATCGACCAACGGAAGTATTTTTCTTGACAAAGGCTGACGGTCGATGCCACGGTCGATGCTACTGTGGACCGTGGCATCTTACAGTCGATCGTAATGATTTTTTAGCACCACGGTCGACCGTGAGGATTTGACGGTCGACCGTGAGGATATGACGGTCGACCGTGAGGATTTTTGAGCGCGACGGTCGACCATAAGATCTGACGGTCGACCGTCACTATTCATTCAGCACTGCGCACTGGTACGAAATATTTTGTAACTTCCTCTACGTAACTCGGAATCATGAACCGTAAAATTCTCCAGAAAGTAGACTTCAAGAGCTTTCCAATGGTATATGGTACATTATCTAGTTTTTCTTGTAAAGATACAGTTTAATCCTTGAAGTTGACCCATATAATCTTTTCAGCTTCTTTCAGCTCCAATTTCCTGCATTTTCCAAGCAACTATGTGAAGTAACATATACTATAAAAATAGTGCTAAAGAAGTTGATTAAGGGTGAAGATATAGCAATTTAGATGGTTATACGGTTATTCAGAGTGCACTTTCATACACTCATCCCACCTCCAACCAGCTTATTGCTAGTCTCTAGCAATTCAAAGCGCATAAAATATAATTAAACACACCAACGGTTCAAGGATGTAGACATGCATGATAAAAATTCTACCTTATCAAGTCAATAGTGTTTTATACAGTACAGAGCATGAAAACTTCTTATACTCATACACATACTACCAACACATGAAATCAACTTCTACACATCAAACATGCTAATCACCATCCAGAAGAACACATGTGACGTGACAAATAAATGTTACATACAGAAGCAACTTCTACCCACCATTAGTCCAAACACACTACTATCTTCATGACCAATCATCCAACCCTCGCACTTTAAGTACAGCATGCTCTTTCTTTTCTTTTTTCCTCTTTTGTTTCTCAACTATCAGACACTTTGCCTTTTTACGCGAGCACTCTCCGATTCTTGAGACGCAGGGACCCGGTTACTTAGCAAAACACTTAATAGTTTTTTTTTTTTAGTGGTTCTACCTTTTTACTCGAGCTCCCCGCTTTCTGAGGCAAGAACACCCGGTTACTCAGTAGATCACCTAATAGTTGTTTAGGCACAGCTTTATCAAGCTCGAGAACTTTTTCTTCTTTTTTTTTCCATGCAATACTCAACACTAGCTAATGCTGAAATCATGGTCTAGATTAACAATAGCATGCTCATTCCTCTGGTGAGTATAATCGCCACTGCACATAAAGTGTTCGTGTGTGAATCACATGATGTTCTACCTTCAGGTTATCACGCATGCAATCAATGTATATGCCAATCCATATGAAAGCAACATGTATAATAAGCATAAAAATTTCAGCTCATGTATAATTTCTAGTAACATATTAAACTCAATAAGGTAGCATGCATGAGATCATGGATGCCTACACCCCCCAACCTGAAATTCACATTGTCCTCAATGTGTGCTAGGTATGGCCATAGAATAAAATAGGGTGTGGGTTTCAATTTTAAACAAAATAGATTAGAATTATAAATCGATATAGAAGCGAAACCACCTGATAGAATAAGCGAATATCTCCTCAAGGTTTCTCATGGTGGCCGAAGTTTTCATCTCTAGAATAGTGATTGAATTCCTCAAGCAAGGCAAACGGTGGTCCAACATCCTAAGAAATAAGATAGAAAACAAAAACAAATGAAAACAAAAGCAAACAAACTAACCTAATCAAAAAGATAAATGATAGATAGTAGAAAGGTCATCCCTCGTAGACAGGGTCTACGAGAGGGAGGTGATGCTCATCAGTGGCCACCTTCGCTGGAATAGGCTTCAGCCGCTGTCCATTGGCCATGAATAGCTTCCCATCCTTCGGGTCTTGAACCTCTATAGCCCCATTCTCAAATACTCTAGTAACCATAAAAGGGCCGGTCCATCGTGATCGCAACTTCCCAGGATGGAGGTGCAGTCGTGCATCATATAGGTAGACTTGCTGTCCTTCTTGAAATGTTTTCCTCAGGATCCGCTTGTCTTGATAGGCCTTTGTTTTTGCCTTGAAGATCCGAGAACTCTCATAAGCATCATTCCTGAGTTCCTCCAGCTCAGACAGCTGGAGTTTCCGTTCCTGACCTGCAGTATACAAAGTAAAATTTAGTGACTTAATAGCCCAATATGCCTTATGTTCTAATTCTACTGGAAGATGACATGGTGTTCCATAGACTAGGCGAAACGGCGACATCCCCATGGTAGTCTTGTAGGCCGTGCGATATGCCCACAACGCATCTGAGAGCCTCAACAACTAATCCTTTCGGTTATTGCGCACTGTCTTTTCCAGAATTTGCTTTATCTCCCTATTGGCTAATTCAACTTGACCATTCGTCTGTGGATGTTAAGCAGTGGACACCTTGTGTGTGACTCCATACCTGCGCATCAAAGCCTCAAAAGAGCGATTACAAAAGTGTGATCCCTGGTCACTAATAATAACTCTAAAAGTACCAAACCGGGATAAAATATGCTGTTAAAGAAACTTGATGACAGTATCATTATTCCTACATGCAATAGCCTCCACCCACTTAGAAACATATTCCACAGCCAACAATATATATAAATAGCCAAAAGAAGAAGGAAAGGTGATGAGTGCATGAATGTGCACTCTGAACAGTCTTATAACCATCTCAATTGCTAAATTATTATCCTTAATCAACATCTTTATTACTATTTTTACATCTATATATTGCTTCACATGGTTGTTTGGAAAATGCAGGAAATTGGGGCTAAAAGAAGCTGAAAAGAGTATATAGATCAACTTCAAAAATTAATTTATACCTGGTCATGGAAAACTAGATGATGTGCCATATATGGTTGGAAAGATCTTGAAGTCTAGATTCTGGAGAATTTTACGGTTCGTGATTCCAAGTTTCCTAGAGGAAGTTACGACAATTTTAGTACCGATGGCGCAGTCTGAATGGCAGAACAGAAAATACGCTAGAAGTCTGATCGATCCGCCGATCGATCGGACTATGCAGAAACATGACAGACCATGTTTTTTTCAGCCACAAGGGATCCGATCGATCCCTCCATCCCTCCTAAGGGGTCCGATCGATCGGACACCTAAAGTCCGATCGATCGGACTCGGGAATAGCCAAAAACCGCTGATTTTTACGCAACCGATCGATCCAACACCCATAGTCCGCTCGATCGGACTTGGGAATTAAAGGTTGACAAAACGTATGCTTTCTAGAGGAACACAGTTCGATCGATCAATCCATCGATCGGACTTGGGAATAGACAGAGCCGGAGGATTTTTACGAAACCGATCGATCTGACACCCTTAGTCCGATCGATCGGACCCGGGCGAAGTCAGAAGTTGAAGTTTTAATGTGAGGGATCGATCCGACACCCTGGGAGGGATCGATCCGACGTTTCCAGTGAAGAAAACCTACGGTTCAGATCTAATCCGTGGATGGAGAGATTTGGGGCTATAAATTGGATACGTAGGGTTAATCAAAGGGGACTTCTTCGACGTTTTTGGAGGCTCTTTTCTGGGTGTTGCCCAAAGGAAGAAGATGAAGGAATCTCCATCCATGGCCGAGCAATCCGCGGGCATGGCGGATGGATGATCTAGCGAGGATTAGGGTTTCTTCTCCAACAATGGTTCATAGTTTTTAATCTTCATTGTTAAACTCTTTTCTATGTATTGGATCTTCAAATATTATTTTCAGATTATAGATTTCTATGTGGATGATTAATATTATGAATCCAGTCATGCTTCTTTCATGATCTTATAATCCCATAGTCTTCTCTTTTGATTCTCCTACCGAGTCTTGCGAGACCTTTGCTATGCATTGCCCGTAGTGACAGCTGGTATTGTATATTCTTAGGGATCTGGTTAGACAAGGTTGGGGCTCTATCCCGAGGAATCTTTGCTATGCATTGCCGATTGTGAGAGTTGATATTGTGTATTCTTAGAGATCCGGTTAGATAGAGTTAGGGCTTTGTCCCGATGAACTTTTGCTGCGCGTTGCCTGTAGTGACAGCCGGTATCGTGTATTCTTAGGTTTGGTTGGATGAAGTTAGAACTATAAAGGGAAGAACCAATCGTAGGAAGAAACATTTATATTTTATCAGATTCATAATTCCATATCTTCCGGTTAAGGTGATTGGGATGTGAATCCCTTAACTGAGTATTATATGAACCATTGAGAAGAGAAGAACCTAAATCGGAGTGAAGTGATTCCTGAAGCCTAGCCTTATCAAAATCCTAATTTCTTTCGTTTAGTCTATCTCATCATTACATCTTCGATCTATTTTCTTAACTTTTATCGCTCTTGATTGTTTTCGATATATTGTTATCTGTGTTTCTGGATCTTTCCTGCTTGTCTCTCTGTGGGATTCGACCTCTATTATGCTTTACTGTACCGCGACCGCTGTGCGTGACACATTTGAGCGACATCAAAAATTGGCGCCGTTGCCGGGGAGACGGTTCAGAAAACCACCAGAATCAGATTACAGTGATTGTAGACACCGAAAGCGGTAACTTCGTTCATTTTCTTTAGTCTTTATTTCTTTATTTTTGGTTTTGATTATTTCTTCTCTATTAGGATTGTTTTCTTTTATTCAGTTTTAGTTAGTAAGCTTAGTTTCAATTATTGTTTTTGCTTATTTTCTTTAGTTGGTTTGTATCTTCTGGATTGTGTGTTTGTTGGTGTATGCCTCGGTATAGAGACGAACTAGGCAGATTTGCTAGACGTCCCGAGGGTGATTCTGAAACTTCTGATAATGAGACATATATTGCTGATCTCTTTGACGCACAGTCACAAACTTCACATCGTACTTTCATTATGGCTGAGCACGAGGAAGAACAAGCTCCTAGGAGTTTGCAAGAATATTTGCATCCTACTCGCACTGCTACACCTTCATGAATCATGTTTCCACCTAATGCAGCACATGTTGACTTTAAACCTGGCATGATTCAGTTGCTTCCTACCTTTCATGGGTTGGAAAATGAAAATCCATATGTGCATATTAGGGAGTTTGAGGAAGTAGTAGCGACCTTCCATAGCCAACCAGGTGCACTAGATATGATCCGACTTAAGTTTTTTCCCATCTCATTGAAGGATAGAGCAAAGAGTTGGTTATATTCCTTGAGGCCGTCTATAGGATCTTGGGCTGAAATGACACAGATATTTTTCAACAAGTATTTCTCACAGCACAAAACCAATGCACTTAAGAGACAGATTTCGATCTTCACACAAAAGGATAGTGAAACTTTGTATCAGGCGTGGGAACGATTTAAAGACATGTTGAATTTATGTCCTCATCATGGATATGAAAGTTGGCGTCTTGTTAGTTATTTCTATGATGGTTTAACTGTTAGAGAACGACAATTTGATGAGATGATGTGCAATGGTGAATTTTTGCAAAAAGATCCTGACACAGCTATTGAGTATTTGACAGAGCTTGCTGAGAAAGCTCATACATGGACTGGGCCGAGCGCAACAGATAATACCAGCAGAGCCAGACTACCATCGCAACAACAAGGTGGAGGAGTATATCATCTACGCGAGGAAGACACACTCAAGGCTAAAGTGGAGAGTCTAACAAGGCAGCTGGAGCTATTAAAGACCAAAGATATGATGGCTGCCCGAACCTCTCCATACAATGAACCTACAAGGCCGGCTGGGCCGTGTGCGATCTGTCAAGGCGTGGACCACCAGATTGATGATTGCCCCACCTATGCTGAAATGAGAGGTGTGTACGACGAGCATTGCAACGCTGTAGGCGGATTCAGGAGGCCGTACACTCCCTATTCAGAGACGTATAATCCAGGATGGCGAGAGCATCCGAATTTCAGCTAGAAGTCGAACGCTCCACAGAGCAACGAGCATCATTAACCGCCACCTAATAAGCCTTTTTCTAACCCTCCTTATAATACATATGGTTTTCCTAGGCCTACATTTAATGACAATTTACAGGAACTGAAATCTATGATTGTGCAGGAATCTAAGGAAAGGAAGGAGGATATTCAAGAGATCAAGAGCCAGATCACGAAGCTGATCAACTCTTTGAGCGTGCATGAACGAGGGAAGTTCCCTGCTCAACCTCAACAAACGCAGGTATCTAGTGCTGAGCAAAATAATGTGAAGGAGATGAATGCCGTAACTACGAGAAGCGGGAAAACAACAAAAAGCCCTTCACAAGAGCCCACCGAACCTCCTATTGTTGTTGAAGAAGAGCATCGGATTGATGAGAACCATGTAGAGACCGATCATTCAGATGGCCCTACACCAGGTGACTTTCAGGTACGTGTCCCTTTCCCTCAGGCATTGAAATCCACTAAATTTACTATGGAGCCCAACAACGAGATTTTGGAGCATCTTCGGCAGGTTAAGGTAAACCTTCCTCTTTTGCATGTTATTAAACAAATTCCTACATATGCTAAAGTGATTAAAGATTTATGCGCTATGAAGAGACGACATCATGTAAAGGAAACTGCATTTTTAACAGAGCAGGTTAGTGCACTGCTTCAGCATAGGATTCCTCCTAAATATAAGGATCCTGGCTGCCCTACTGTGTCTTGTTTCATTGGAGAGCATGAAGTAGGATAAGCTTTACTAGATCTTGGTGCGAGTGTTAATTTGATGCCATATTCTGTTTACTTGCAACTTGGTTTAGTACAGATTAAATCGACATCTGTGATTTTGCAATTGGCAGATAGATCCACGAAAACTCCACGAGGAGTAGTAGAGGATGTGCTTGTTCAAATAGATAAATTTTATTATCCTGTTGATTTCTTAGTCTTGGATACTCAGGCTGTAGTAACTGCTGATTCTAGAATTCCTATTATTTTAGGTAGACCGTTTCTTGCTACTGCTAATGCTATAATTAATTGCAGGAATGGCTTAATGAAGTTAACTTTTGGGAATATGACGTTAGAAATTAATGTTTTTAATGTTGCTAAGAAACTTGATGAGGATGATGAATGCCAGCAGACTTACCAGATTGATTTGCTCACTGAAGAGGAGTTTGCTACAACTGAAATTAATTCTACTGAATTGGATTTGGATGAAAATGTTGATGATGATGGGATGTGTAAAAATTTTGAACATTGTTCTTTTGCAGGTCCATGGAATCCAAAGTTTGAAAAACTGCCAGAAAGAGGACAGCCACCAACACCATCATCAGTAGAGCCGCCTAAACTGGACCTGAAGCCGCTTCCTCAAGGTTTGAAGCATGCCTATCTTGGTCCAGGTGATACATACCCAGTTATTATTTCTTCAGCATTAACTGCAGATCAAGGTGAGCAATTACTTAGCGTTTTAAATGAGCATAAATCAGCTATTGGATGGAGTATAGCAGATCTGAAAGGTATTAGTCCGTTGATTTGTTTCCATATGATTAATCTTGAACAAGGGGCTGTACCTCGTAGAGATCCTCAGCGTAGGTTGAACCCTACAATGAAAGAGGTAGTAAAAACTGAATTGTTGAAATTATTAGATGCAGGGATCATTTACCCTATTGCTGATAGCAAATGGGTTAGTCCTACACAGGTTGTGCCTAAAAAATCTGGTGTCACTGTTGTTGAAAATGAAAGTGGAGACTTTGTCCCCACTAAATTGGTGACAGGATGGCGTATGTGTATAGATTATAGAAAATTGAATGCTACCACCCGTAAGGATCATTTTCCATTGCCTTTTCTAGACCAGATTTTGGAAAGAGTAGCTGGACATCCTTTTTATTGTTTTCTTGATGGTTATTCTGGATATTATCAGATTGAGATTGCTTTAGAGGATCAGAAAAAAACTACTTTTACTTGTCCTTTTGGTACTTATGCTTTCCGTAGAATGCCATTTGGATTATGTAATGCTACTGCTACTTTTCAGCGTTGTATGATGAGTATGTTTGCTCATATGATTGAGGAATGTATGGAAGTATATATGGATGACTTGACTGTATTTGGTAATACTTTTGATGCATGCTTGCATAACTTAAAGAGAGTCTTGGTCAGGTGTGAAGAGAAGCAACTTGTGCTTAATTGGGAAAAGTGTCACTTCATGGTGCCCTCAGGCATTGTGTTGGGTCACATAGTTTCTTCTAGAGGCATTGAAGTGGATCGATCAAAAATCGATCTCATCTCAAAGCTTCCTGTGCCAAAAACTGTTAAAGATGTTAGATCATTTCTAGGGCATGCTGGTTTTTACAGGAGGTTCATCCAAAATTTTTCTGCTATTGCTCGTCCTTTATGTACTCTTTTGATAAAGGATACCCCTTTTGAGTGGACTATTGCTTGTCAAGAGGCTTTTCAAGCCTTGATTGATAAATTGACTTCCGCACCTATTGTGCAACCACCCGATTGGAGCCTTCCTTTTGAATTGATGTGTGATGCAAGTGACTTTGCTGTAGGAGCTGTTTTAGGACAGCGAAAAGATGGTAAACCTCATGTTATTCATTATGCTAGCCGAACCTTGAATATTGCTCAGATGAATTATTCTACCACCGAGAAAGAACTGTTAGCTATAGTCTTTGCATTAGACAAGTTTCGTGCTTATTTGATTGGTTCTCCCATTACTATTTTCACTTATCATGCCGCGCCTAAGTACCTTCTCACCAAGAAGGATGCTAAAGCGCGCCTAATTCATTGGATATTAATCTTACAGGAATTCGATATCTCCATCAAAGATAAAAAGGGTGTGGAGAACGTTGTCGCTGATCACCTATCAAGGTTAATGGTGGAAGTAGCGGAAAATGAGCCACCAATTATGGATGACTTTCCTGATGAGCAACTCTTTTCAGTTGCACGGCTACCCTGGTATGCGCACATTGTTAATTACTTAGCGACAGGTGAGATCCCTTACTTTTGGAGTGCGCAGGATAAACGTAGATTTTTTGTTGAGGTAAAGAAATTTTATTGGGATGACCCTTGTCTGTTTAAGTATTGTCCTGACCAGATTATGCGTCGTTGTGTCCCAGATTATGAAATAGAAAGCATCATTACATTCTGTCACTCTCATGCATGTGGAGGCCATTTTTCGATGAAAAAAAACTGCTGCTAAAATTCTTCAATGTGGTTTTTATTGGCCTACTATGTTTCGTGATGTTAATATTTTCTACAAATCCTGTGATAGATGCCTAACATTAGGAGCTCTATCTAGGAGACATATGATGCCTTTAAACCCAATTCAAGCTGTAGAGATTTTTGATTGTTGGGGTATAGACTTTATGGGACCCTTTCCTTCTTCTTTTGGCTATTTATATATATTGTTGGCTGTGGAATACGTGTCTAAGTGGGTGGAGGCTATTGCATGTAGGAATAATGATCATTCCACTGTCATCAAGTTTCTTAAAGAGCATGTTTTGTCTAGATTTGGTACTCCTAGGGTTATTATTAGTGACCAAGGATCCCATTTTTGTAACCGCTCTTTTGAGGCTTTGATGCGCAGGTATGGAGTTACACATAAGATTTCCACTGCTTATCATCCCCAGACGAATGGCCAAGCTGAATTAGCCAATAGAGAGATCAAGCAAATCCTGGAGAAGACAGTGAGCCCCAACCGAAAGGACTGGTCCTTGAGGCTGTCAGATGCGTTGTGGGCCTATCGCACTGCCTACAAGACTACCCTGCGGATGTCGCCATTTCGCTTAGTTTATGGAAAACCCTGTCATCTTCCGGTTGAGTTAGAACATAAGGCATATTGGGCTATTAAGTCACTAAATTTTATTTTGGATGGTGCAGGTCAGGATCGGAAACTCCAACTGTCTGAGTTGGAGGAACTCAGGAATGATGCTTATGAGAGTTCTAGGATCTTCAAGGCAAAGACAAAGGCTTACCATGACAAGAAGATCCTGCGAAAGACGTTTAAAGTCGGACAACAAGCTTATCTATATGACGCACGACTGCATCTTCATCCTGGGAAGCTGAGATCACGTTGGACAGGCCCCTTCACCATTAGTAGAATATTTGAGAATGGGGCTGTGGAAGTTGAAGACCCAAAGGATGGGAGGCTGTTTACGGTTAATGGACAGCGCTTGAAACAGATTCCAGAGAAAGCGAACCCTGAGGAGCACACCGTTTCTCTCGTAGACCCTGTCTACGAGGGATGATCTTTCTCCTATCCATCATTTCCCTTTTTGATTAGGTTAGGTTGTTTTAGTTTGTTTGCTTTCCTTCTCATTTGATTTTGTTTGCTATTTTATGTTTTTAGGATGCTTGGATGTCCGTCTTCCTTGCTTGTGAAATTCGGCTACAATGGAGAGCCCTGTGCAAGATTTCAGATATTCTGTCAGGTGGCCTCGCTCTTATTTCAATTTCCTATTTTTATTTCTGTCACATATGAAATTTCAGCCACCACCCTTCTGCTTATTTACATGATTAGCACACATTGAGGACAATGTGAATTTCAGGTTGGGGGGTGTAGGCATGCATGACCTTATGCATGCTACCTTATTGAGTTTAATAGTGTTGAATTGATTATGTTACTAGAAATTGTACATGAGCTGAAATTTTTATGCTTATTATGCATGCTGCTTTCATATGGATTGATCAATACATTGATTGCATGCGTGATAACCTGAAAGTATAACATCATGTGATCCACACACGAACACTTTATGTGCAGTGGTAATTATACTCACTAGAGGAATGAGCATGCTATTGTCAATCAAGACCATGATTTCAATATTAGCTAGTGTTGAGTATTGCATGCAGAAAAAAAAAAGAGAAAAGGTACTGGAGCTTGATCAAGCTGTGCCTAAACATTAGCTATATATGAGTATATACAGAAGAAAAAAACAAAAGAGAGAAAAAGTTCTGGAACTTGATCAAGCTGTGCCGAAACAACTATTAAGTGATCTACTGAGTAACCGGGTGTTCTTGCCTCAGGAAGCGGGGAGCTCGCGTAACAAGGTAGAACCACTTATAGCTATAAAAAAAAACTATTAAGTGTTTTGCTAAATAACCGGGTCTCTGCGCCTCAAGAAGCGGAGAGTGCTCGCGTAAAAAGGCAAAGTGTCTGATAGTTGAAAAGAAAAAAAGAGAGAAAGAGCATGCTGTACTTAAAGTGCGAGGGTTGGATGATTGGTCATGAAAATAGCAGTGTGTTTGGACTAATGGTGGGTAGAAGTTGCTTCTGTACGTAACATGTATTTGTCACGTCACATGTGTTCTTCTGGATGGTGATTAGCATGTTTTGATGTGTAGAAGTTGATTTCATGTGTTGATAGTATGTGTATGAGTATAAAAAGTTTCCATGCTCTGTAGTGCATAAAACACTATTGACTTGATAAGGTAGAATTTTTATCATGCATGTCTACATCCTTAAACCGTTAGTGTGCTTAATTATATTCTATGCGCTTTGAATTGCTAGAGACTAGCAATAAGCTGGTTGGGGGGTGTGATGAGTGCATGAAAGTGCACTCTGAACAGTCTTATAACCATCTCAATTGCTAGATTATTATCCTTAATCAACATCTTTATTACTATTTTTACATCTATATGTTGATTCACATGGTTGTTTGGAAAATGCAGGAAATTGGGGCTAAAAGAAGGTGAAAAGAGTATATGGATCAATTTCAAAAATTAATCTGTACCTGCTCATGGAAAACCAGATGATGTACAATATATTATTCGAAAGCTCTTGATGTCTAGATTCTGGAGAATTTTACGGTTCATGATTCTGAGTTTCCTAAAGGAAGTTACGGCAATTTTAGTACCTATGGCGCAGTCTGAATGGCAGAACAGAAAATACGCTGGAAGTCCGATCGATCGGACTATGCAGAAACGTGACAGAACATGTTTTTTTCAACCACAAGGGATCCGATCGATCCCTCCATCCCTCCTAAGGGGTCCGATCGATCGGACACCTAAAGTCCGATCGATCTAACTCGAGAATAGCCAAAAACAGCTGATTTTTATGCAGCCTATCGATCCAACACCCATAGTCCGATCGATCGGACTTGGGAATTAAAGGTTGATAGAACGTATGCTTTCTAGAGGAACACAGTTCGATCGATCCATCCATCGATCGGACTCGGGAATAGCCAGAGACGGAGGATTTTTACGAAACCGATCAATCTGACACTCTTAGTCCGATCGATCGGACCCGGGCGAAGTCAGAAGTTAAAGTTTTAATGCGAGGGATCGATCCGACACCCTGGGAGGGATCGATCCGACGTTTCTAGTGAAGAAAACCTACGGTTCAGATCTAATCCGTGGATGGAGAGATTTGGGGCTATAAATTGGATACTTAGGGTTAATCAAAGGGGACTTCTTGGACGTTTTTGGAGGCTCTTTTCTGGGTGTTTCCCAAAGGAAGAAGATGAAGGAATCTCCATCCATGGCCGAGTAATCCGCGGGCATGGCGAATGGATGATCTAGCGAGGATTAGGGTTTCTTCTCCAACAATGGTTCATAGTTTTTAATCTTCATTGTTAAACTCTTTTCTATGTATTGGATCTTCAAATACTATTTTCAGATTATAGATTTCTATGTGGCTGATTAATTTTATGAATCCAGTCATGCTTCTTTCATGATCTTATAATCCCATAGTCTTCTCTTTTGATTCTCCTACCGAGTCTTGCGAGACCTTTGCTATGCATTGCCCGTAGTGACAGCTGGTATTGTATATTCTTAGGGATCTGGTTAGACAAGGTTGGGGCTCTATCCCGAGGAATCTTTGCTATGCATTGCCGATTGTGAGAGTTGGTATTGTGTATTCTTAGAGATCCGGTTATATAGAGTTAGGGCTTTGTCCCGATGAACTTTTGCTTCGCGTTGCCTGTAGTGACAGCCGATATCGTGTATTCTTAGGTTTGGTTGGATGAAGTTAGAACTATAAAGGGAAGAACCAGTCGTAGGAAGAGACATTTATATTTTATCAGATTCATAATTCCATATCTTCCGGTTAAGGTGATTGGGATGTGAATCCCTTAACTGAGTATTATATGAACCATTGAGAAGAGAAGAACCTAAATCAGAGTGAAGTGATTCCTGAAGCCTAGCCGTATTCAAATCTTGATTTCTTTCGTTAACTTTATCTTACTATTACATCTTCGATCTATTTTCTTAACTTTTTACGCTTTTGATTGTTTTCAATACATTGTTATCTGTATTTCTGGATCTTTCCTGCTTGTCTCTCTGTGGGATTCGACCTCTCTTATGCTATACTGCACCGCGACCGCTGTGCGTGACACATCTGAGCGACATCAAAAGGGTCCCATAAAATCTATACCCCAACAATCAAAAATCTCTACAGCTTGAATGGGATTCAAAGGCATCATATGTCTTCTTAATAAAGCTCCTAACGTTAGGCATCTATCACAGGATCTGCAGAAAATGTTAACATCACGAAACATGGTAGGCCAGTAAAAACCACATTGAAGAATTTTAGCAGCAGTCTTTTTCATCGAAAAATGGCCTCCACATGCATGAGAGTGACAGAATGTAATGATTGTTTCTATTTCAAAAACAGGGACACAACGACGCATAATCTGGTCAGGACAATACTTAAACAGACAAGGATCATCTCAATAAAATTCCTTTACCTCAACAAAAAAATCTACGCTTATCCTGCGCACTCCAAAAGGAAGGGATCTCACCTGTCGCTACGTAATTAACAATGTGCGCATACCAGGGCAGCCGTGCAACTGAAAAGAGTTGCTCATCAGGGAAGTCATCCATAATTGGTGGCTCATTTTCCGCTACTTCCACCATCAACCGTGATAGGTGATCAGCGACAACGTTCTCCATACCCTTTTTATCTTTGATGGAGATATCGAATTCCTGTAAGATTAATATCCAATGAATTAGGCACGCTTTAGCATCTTTCTTGGTGAGTAGGTACTTAAGTGTGGCAAGATCAGTGAAAATAGTGATAGGAGAACCAATCAAATAAGCACGAAACTTGTCTAATGCAAAGACTATAGCCAATAGTTCTTTCGCAGTGGTAGAATAATTCATCTGTGCATTATTCAAGGTTCGGCTAGCATAATGAATACATGAGGTTTACCATCTTTTCGCTGCCCTAAAACAGCTCCTACAGTATAGTCACTTGCATCACACATCAATTCAAAAGGAAGGCTCCAATCGGGTGGTTGCACAATAGGTGCGGAAGTCAATTTATCAATCAAGGCTTGAAAAGCCTCTTGACATGCAATAGTCCACTCAAAAGGAGTATCCTTTATCAAAAGATTACACAAAGGACGAGCAATAGCAGAAAAATTTTGAATGAATCTCATGTAAAAACCAGCATGCTCTAGAAAGGATCTAACATCTTTAACAGTCTTTGGCACAGGAAGCTTTGAGATGAGATCTATTTTTGATCGATCTACCTCAATGCTTCTGGAAGAGACTATGTGGCCCAACACAATGCCTGAGGGCACCATGAAGTAACACTTTTCCCAATTAAGCACAAGGTGCTTCTCTTCACACCTGACCAAGACTCTCTTTAAGTTTTGCAAGCATGCATCAAAAGTATTACCAAATACAGTCAAGTCATCCATATATACTTCCATACATTCCTCAATCATATCAGCAAACATACTCATCATCCAACGCTGAAAAGTAGCAGGAGCATTACATAATCCAAATGGCATTCTACGGAAAGCATAAGTACCAAAAGGACATGTAAAAGTAGTTTTTTCCTGATCCTCTAAAGCAATCTCAAACTGATAATATCCAGAATAACCATCAAGAAAACAATAAAAAGGATGTCCAGTTACTCTCTCT
Organism: Narthecium ossifragum; assembly: GCA_963920575.1. Lineage (NCBI taxonomy): Eukaryota > Viridiplantae > Streptophyta > Magnoliopsida > Dioscoreales > Nartheciaceae > Narthecium > Narthecium ossifragum. The sequence continues at coordinate 18,192,634 of OY986964.1, read as the reverse complement.
AAAATCTGGTCTAGAAAAGGCAATGGAAAATGATCCTTACGGGTGGCAGCATTTAATTTTCTATAATCTATACACATATGCCATCCTTCACCAATTTAGTGGGGACAAAGTCTCCACTTTCATTTTTAACAATAGTGACACCAGATTTTTTAGGCACAACTTGTGTTGGACTTACCCAATTGCTATCAGCAATAGGGTAGATGATCCATGCATCTAATAATTTCAACACTTCGGTTTTTACTACCTTTCAGATTAATCTAATAATTGTAGGGTTCAACCTACGTTGAGGATCCCTACGAGGTACAGCCCCTTGTTCAAGATTAATCATATGGGAACATATCAAGGGACTAATACCTTTCAGATCTGCTATACTCCATCCAATAGCTGATTTATGCTCATTTAAAATGCTAAGTAATTGCTCACTTTGCTCTGCAGTTAATGCGGAAGAAATAATAACTGGGTATGTATCACTTGGACCAAGATAGGCATGCTTCAATCCTTGAGGAAGCGGCTTTAGGTCCAGCTTGGGCGGCTCTACTGATGATGGTGTTGGTGGCTGTCCTTTTTCTGGCAATTCTTCAAATTTTGGATTCCATGGACCTGCAAAAGAACAATGTTCCAAATTTGTACACATACCATCATCATCAACATTTTCATCCAAATCTAAATTCAAGAGAATTAATTTCAGTTGTAGCAAACTCCTCTTCAGTGAGAAAATCAATCTGGTAAGTCTGTTGGCATTCATCATCCTCATCAGGCTGCTTAGCAACATTAAAAACATTAATTTCTAAAGTCATATTCCCAAAAGTTAACTTCATTAAGCCATTCCTGCAATTAATTATAGCATTAGCAGTAGCAAGAAACGATCTACCTAAAATAATAGGAATTCTAGAATCTGCAGTTACTACAGTCTGAGTATCCAAAACTAAGAAATCAACAGGGTAATAAAATTTATCTATTTGAACAAGCACATCGAGTTTTCGTGGATCTATCTGCCAATTGCAAAATCACATATGTCGACTTAATCTGTCCTAAACCAAGTTGCAAGTAAACAGAATATGGCATCAAATTAACACTCGCACCAAGATCTAGTAAAGCTTGTCCTACTTCATGCTCTCCAATGAAACAAGACATAGTAGGACAGCCAGGATCCTTATATTTAGGAGGAATCCTATGCTGAAACAATGCACTAACCTGCTCTGTTAAAAATGCAGTTTTCTTTACATGATGTCGTCTCTTCATAGTGCATAAATCTTTAATCACTTTAGCATATGTAGGAATTTGCTTAATAACATGCAAAATAGGAAGGTTTACCATAACCTGCCGAAGATGCTCCAAAATCTCGTTGTTGGGCTCCATTGTAAATTTAGTGGATTTCAATGCTTGAGGGAAAGGGACACGTACCTTAAAGTCACCTAGCGTAGGCCCATCTGGATGATCGGCCTCTACATGGTTCTCCTTAATCTAGTCCTCTTCTTCAACAACAATAGGAGGTTCGGTGGGCTCTTGTGAAGGGCTTTTTGTTGTTTTCCCGCTTCTTATAGTTACGTCGTTCATCTCCTTCACATTATTTTGCTCAGCACTAGATACCTACGTTTGTTGAGGTTGACCTGGGAACTTCCCTCGTTCATGCACACTCAAAGAATTGATCAGCTTCGTGATCTGGCTCTTAATCTCTTGAACATCCTCCTTTCTTTCCTTGGATTCCTGCACAATCATAGATTTCAGTTCCTGTAAACTGTCATTAAATGTAGGCCTAGGAAAACCAGATGTATTATAAGGAGGGTTAGAAAAAGGCTTATTAGGTGGCGGTTGATGATGCTCGTTGCTTTGTGGAGCATTCGACTTCCAGCTGAAGTTTGGATGCTCTCGCAATCCTGGATTATACATTTCCGAGTAAGGAGTGTACAGCCTCCTGAATCTGCCTACAGCGTTGCAATGCTCATCGTACACACCTCTCATCTTAGCATAGGTGGGGCAATCATCAATCTGGTGGTCCATGCCTTGACAGATCGCACACGGCCCAGCCGGCCTTGTAGATTCATTATCTGGAGAGGTCCGGGCTGCCATCATATCTTTGGTCTTTAATAGCTCCAGCTCTGTGAGGACCCGTCCCTCTCCTCCTATGGCTTGATGTGGGCTGCAAGGGCAATTTAGTAAATTGCACCTTGTCGGCTAGTTTCACACTCGCGCGTGTGCACACACTGACCATGTTTGTGGTAATGCTTGCTTAGAATGGTTAGTGGGACCCGGGATCGAAAGATCCGGACTTAGGCTTGAGTTCTTGCCTAAGTTTAGCTTTCGGCACAAAAAGGATCGATCCTCTCTAGCTAAGAGATCGATCCTCTTGTGCCAGAAAGTCAAGTGCGATCGTCATGGAGAGATCGATCCTTCCTTGGGTAAGGATCGATCCTTCATAAGTCGGTTCGTTTGCCTATAAAGCAGACGAAGCTTCTTCCTTGAATCCCTTTTGAAATCCGGCGATTTGGGCTCAGATCTTGGGATTTTTGAAGGCGTTTGAGGACGATCCAAGGCCTTGCTGCTTGGATTTAAGCCGCTATTGCTCCAGTAGGGATCCTACCGACATCTCTCTTCGAGGTTTTGAGTTTTCCGGTTTGATCTGTGATTTATTGCTTAGATCTGATTATGTAGTTGTTGGTTTTCAGTGATTTTACCGGTTTTAGACTCGTGGGGTTCTGATCTATCAGATCCCAGAGTTTCATGAAGTTTGGATGTGTTTTCCGGCGGTATTCCTCGCTGGAAGTACGCCGGAGAACCCATCAGGATCGATCCCGTTTGAGGAGGGATCGATCCCTTTTGGCGTGTCATGCCCAGCCTGAGTGGGATCGATCCTTTCTGGGTTGAGTGATGACGGTCCCTAGCTACAAAGAAGATCGATCCTTCTTGATGAAGGGATCGATCTCTTGGGTTGACAGGGACGAGTTTTCCCTAAGTCCTAAAGAGATCGATCCTCTTGAGAAGAGGGATCGATCCTTTAGTGGCTGAAGGGTGTTTCTAAGTGGGTCTTGCCCGCGGGGCTTTGTATGACAGTTTTCTTTACTGTCTTAATACATGGTACATATGATTAAGCATGTTAGCCTTATAGTAGGGCAATGGTGAACCGGGGGAGTGATGACTCCTGGGATGTTTAGAATAAACGGGCGGGTAGCCCTACAGTTTTTCATAGCCTTGCATGCCGGCGTGCGCCGAGGGCTTTATCTGCTATGTTTGTGAGCTGTTGTTTGCGGGGTTGTTTCCCGGTGCAGGTGTTGTGGTGGACTGCTGACAGTTGGTGGTGGTACCACTGCAGCAGTCCGTAGACCTTAAATACTTGTACACCACCCCGGGCCGGCAGGGTGCCGTGCCCAGACTTTGTATTTATATCATCACATCCTATTGCATGCTTACATGTATTATTCTGCGCATGTTCATAGCATGCATTGTGTTGTGCACTAGTTGCATCTGTTTAGGGCGTTGCCGATCCGGGGCTTCCGGGTAGCCCGGATCTATCTCTTAGGACCGTTGCGGGTAGCTTGGTCCATGACTCGATTTGTAGTATTCAGTCGTTCTCGATGATAGGGTTAGATGACTTGAATACTGATGTTGCTTGATGTTTAGAGGTCGTGTCGGCCTCGAGCCAAGTCGAGGTGTAGCTGGTGCCCTGTCCTCTTGGGACCCATGGGTGGCAGGTGTGACTACCCAGCGGTGTCATCCGCCAACAGTGCCCAGGATCCTGTTGTGAGTTGGCAGTGCCGCTTCCTGCCTTACTGAGTGTGACCCAGTGTGTGACCAGTTCGCTAGGAGACCACGACTAGAGCTCTCAGGGGCATCCGGTGGGGTTATGGGACCCCTGTGATACACCTAGGCTTTTCTTGGAGGCGACACTGTTGTGTTCCCTCCCTTGTGAGTGTCGTAGTGTAGTATCCCTGCTGAGCTTAGTGCTCACTCCTACCCGGGCTGCGTTTTGCATGTGCTGGCGCGAGCTCTTCTTCGGTCGCCCCTACCGAGCAGGTGTTCGGTGACGTGGCGGCGTCTGGCGGTGCTTGAGAGGTGGGGATCATACCGTTTTACCCTTTTGTTATAGATAGTCTCCTACGGGAGTGATAAATGTATAATTTCCCTGTTTTGAGGATATGTATCTATTTTCAGTTCCAGTGTTTGAGGTTTGTACTTGTTGTTAATACAGGATGATTATGACTTGTTAGGGTAACCACTACGATTAGAGGGAAACCTCGCCAAAATTTCCGCAGTAGGTTAGGTTCCGGTTCGCGTCGCCCGGCCCGGTTGGGCCTACGCGGGTCGGGGCGCGACAAGCTCCCTTGTTAGACTCTCCACTTTAGCGTTGAGTTCATCCTCCTCCCGCAGCTGATAAATTCCTCCACCTGGTTGCTGCGGTGGTGGTCTGGCCCTATTTGTACTTTCTGTTGCATTCGGTCCAGTCCATGTATGAGCTTTCTCAGCAAACTCAGTCAAGTATTCAATTGCTGCATCAGGATCTTTTTGCAAAAATTCACCATTGCACATCATGTCGCGCCCCGACCCGCAGACGCCAAACCGGGCCGGGACACGAGGGGGAAAGACCTACATGTACTAGCTTCAACTGGCGGAAACAGTTGAAACTAACAGACAGCTGGCGGAAACAGCTGACAACAAGAACAAGGCGGAAGCAAACGAACAACGTCTATTAACATCCATTACAAAACAGATATAATAGAGTTAAACAAGGGTTCTAGTACAACAGGTTTACAAGGGATCAACAACAGTCTCCAAAAAAAGAGAGATAAACACCCACCGGGGTCTCCGCAAAGGCACAAACAAAACCCTCCTGACCCTCAGACATGGCCAGGAGCCGGCGCGCTACCACGGGACGACCGACGGGGAAGCACCAGAGAGGAGCTGGGACCTGCACCTACAAACAACACAATCCAGGTAGGAATGAGCAACAGTTCAGCATGGTCCTACTCTACGACTCTCGCAAAGAAGGCAACACCAACCACACAAACTCTGTGCCAAGAACTGAGGCTTGCCAAGGATCCCATAAATCCCGTCAATAACCCGAAGGGCTCCTGTCCCAAGTACGCCCCTCCGACAGCCACTGCTCAGGGGTGGGCAACTCCGACAATCCCTGTCACAGAGTAGACATGGCGCGACTAGTAGGACACCCTTCTCCAAGCGAGATCTCCACACTTGGCGGAACGACCGTGGTTAAGACTACCATCTCTCAGTACTCCGAGCAGCAAAGCCAACACAACCCCTAACTCCTGACCAAAAAACTAAGTCTAGCAAGGGAGTCCATCGATCCCATCGATACTTCCCCCCCAGGGTTCCTGTCGCGCCCCGACCCGCGGAAGCCCAACCGGGCCGGGCGACGCGAACCGAAAACTAACTAAATGCGGAAATAAAGGCGAGGGGTTCCCCCAATTTACTGATTTCACAATTCAATTCATAAGCACCCTGAATATTACAACAAATTTAAACCCCAACAGATATAATATAATAATCCAAAACCTCAAGGGGTTACAACAGTTTATACATCATATTCCCGTAGGAGGCTAACTATAACAAAAAGATGTAGAAAGATAATCACCGAACCTCAGACCCCGCCAGACGCCGCCGCGCCACCAAACACCTGCCTGGTAGGGGCTACTGAAGAAGAGCTGGCGCCTGCACCTGCAAACGCAGCCCGGGTAGGAGTGAGCATAAAGCTCAGTAGGGTTCTACACTACGTCACACAGAAGGAAGGGGGACACAAAAGTGTCGCCCTCAAGTAAGACCTGGGTGTACACAGGGGTCCCATAACCCCACCGAGTGTCCCTAAGGCCCACGATCATGGCCTTCCAGCCGAGCTGGTCACATGTCTGGTCGCACTCAGTAGCAGGAAACAACACTGCTGGCCCACAAGCAGGTACCGGCACTGCAGGCGGGAAACTGCACCGCTAAGTAGGCAACCCCTCTACTCAAGGGTCAACACAGTGGAACACCGGCTACACCTCAGCATCCGACTTAAGGCCGACACGACCTCTATAATCACCAAGCAACATGTGTACCAGTCATCTAAGCCTATCATCAAGTTTGACTGGACATCACAATTCGAACCTGGACCAAGCTACCCAACCCCAGTCCTAGGGCTAAATCCGAGCTTCCAGCCTCGGGACGGCGATCCACAAATCACCCACGCCCTAACCATGCAACTAATGCACAACAGAGAATGCATGCAATGAACATACACAGATAAGAGAAATAAGGCATGCAATAGTATGATCAGGCAACATACAAGTCTAACAGGATCACTGCAGCGGTACTACCAACCGCTGCCAGCCGATCCGTAGCGGGTCCCGGCATTACGACGGTACCACGACCGTCAACCGCGAACTCCTCCAACGGGAAGCAACCCCGAAAACTTCGATAACCAGTAAAAATATATTATTATAATCCGAGCTTATAATATCTTATTCAAAACCCCAAACAACTCTCTACAAGCTGCTAGTTGACCCCGTCGATCCGACGTCCAAACGACGTCGGATTCAAGATCCAAATTAGCAACCAGTAGATCTATATGCATGGATCAACATATCCAAAATCCAGGATCATCCAACGGCTGGATTCATGGGAAATCATTACTCAAAACGGCTAATTAAAACTCCATAAAACTCCATCAGCCAGCCATAGGATCGATCCTGGGGTATTAGGATCGATCCTATGCTCATATCGGTTTCAGCCCAGCCTCGTCGCATGCCACGAGAAAAATCACCAAAACTCGTAGGAAAATCGTAAAAATACAAACTAAGATAGCATAGAAAGATAACGAAGAGATCTACAACTATTATGTTTATCAAAAGCCAAGATCATACACATACAAGCCGGAAAATCCGCCTCAAGCCGGCTGTTCTTCAAGAACAGCAGAAAACCGGAAATTCCGAGATTAATCATGCATAAAACCTACTCAAATCTCAACTGATTAACATGAAACTTAAATCAGTTATTCTAATGGATAAGATACATCCCACAGCATAATTTCATCAAGATCTAACAGCTAGATCTAACTAAACCCATTAATTAACTCATGTAGGTAGAACACCTATCTAGCAGCGCTTTCCTCGGCTGATTCCCCGCGAGTTGATCACCAACAAGGTTCCAAACCACATCAGGGGTCTTCCTCTCGTCGCCACGGATCCAATGAGCTTTAGAACGCCCAAAACGGTGGCCGGAGGAGGGAGAATGGAGGAGTTGAAGGTGGGCTGCCGGAAGAAAAACAGAGCATACCAGAACCGGGAAGAAGAGAGAAAGAAGGGAGAAGAAGAGAAGGAAGAAGAGGAAGAGAAGAGAAGGAGAAGGTAGGGGAAGGCCGGGGAAGGAGGGGGAAGGTCGGGGAAGGTGAAGGAGAAGACCTTTCCTCTGACAACGGAGAGCAACGGCCACGACGGCCGTCCTCGCAAACCCAACTGCCCTGACTTGCTGGAAGGGGAGGATCGATCCTTTTCTCAAAGAGGATCGATCTTCTTAGCAAGAAAGATCGATCTTCTTCTCAAAGGAGATCGATCCTCTTTGCCAATAAGGCAAAGCTTGGGCTAAAACGTAAGCCCAAGCTCGGATCTTCTGATCCTGGGTCCACCTAACCATTCTAATCAAACACTAACACAAACAAGGTCAGTGTGTGCATTCGCGGGTGTGAAACAAGCCGACAAGGCGCAATTTACCAAATTGCCCTTGTGGTCCACAACGAGCCACGGGCCTGACCCAGGCGGTCGACCCAGGAATGGAGGGACAGGTCCTCACAGTTCCTGTCCAACATACGTCCTTCCGACAGCCAATGCTCGAGGACTGAACTACCTTCGACGGTCCCTGACACAGGGTGGGCAAGACGATACCTGTAGGACACCCTTACCCATGTTGGACACCAGCATGGGGACGCAAGTCGGGGTAACGGCATCCACCACTTAGCCTTTGATTATCGGAGTCCACGGGTCAACCCCACCCAGCCTAGCCTAGCATGTCTAATGCACAGGAGAGCAGGGCAGGATAAATATAAAGCAGTAACAGGCAACGCAGCAAAGGCACACCTTCAGCCCATTTATTCTAAGCACTCCCGAGGATCATGACTCCCTCGGTTCACCACAAAGCAGTAAGGGGCATACCGTCAGCCCATTTATTCTACACAAAATCCCGGGAGTCATCACTATCCCGGTTCATCCACAAAGTGATGAACAATCCAGCAGGATAAGTATCATGGTAAGCCCCGAGGGCAAAACCGTCAAAACCACTTACATACGCAACCCCGCGGGCAAAACCACCTTTAAATCAAGTAAGAGTCTTCCCTGCCTCAAGGAGGATCGATCTCATATAACAATGAGATCGATCTGCCTTGAGACTGGGAGCACTCAACTCGGTCCTCCAACGGGATCGATCTCCACCCATATGGAGATCGATATGGTTTGTGACCCAAGAAGCACCACACCCAACCGCCAAGGGATCGATCTCCCTCCCAGGGAGATCGCTCCCGCTTGGGCGGGGCGTACCACCCCCAAAGAGATCGATCTCATGTGACAATGAGATCGATCCGGATGGGATCATCGGCGGCCGGACGGCGAGGAATACCGCCGGAAACCGCAACCAAACCTCACCAAACCTGATGAGTAGGTAGATCCAAAGATCACGAAGCTACCCAAGGCTTCAAAACCGGAAAACATCAACTAAGCATGAAGATAATCTCAAATCAAAACCAGATATCAAAACCTCCAAAACCAGCCGGAGTGTTAAAAGTAGAAACCCTACCTCCACAACACAGCTTCAACCCACGAAGCTAAGCCTAGGATCTTCCTCACGCCGCCACGGTCCCAACGAGCCTTCAAGCTCCAGAAAAGGTGGCCGGAGGAAGGAGAACGGCGACGAGGAAGGTTCCAGCCGAAATAGGGGAAGAAGCAGAGCTCACGCGAGGAAGAAGGGAGAAGGAAGGGAAGGAGAGGGGAAGAAGGGGAAGGTCGTGGGAAAACTGGGAAACCCGGGCGAAAGGAGGGGAGCAAAGTCTCCCCTCCCCTGACAAGGGACGCGACGGCCATTGCCGTGGCCGTCCTCTCGGACTTCACCGACAAGGACTTTCAGGGCAAGTGAGATCGATCTGCATGACATGTCGGATTGATCCGGCTAGCAAGGCCAGATCGATCCGGCTAGCAAGGCCAGATCGATCTCCCTTGAAAATGGGATCGATCTCCTTCGCCCAGAAAGGCAAACTTGGGCTGAAACACAAGTCCAAGCCCAGATCTTCCGATCTCGGGTTGACCTAACCTTTCTAAACAAACACAAGCACCAAACAAGGTCTACGCATGCACACGCGATGCGAAACGACCGACAAGGCGCAATTTCCCAAATTGCCCTTGTGGTCAACCACAAGCCACAGGAAAAGAGGGGAAGATGAGGACATAAATTGACGTTCTCTAATAGTTAAACCATCATAGAAATAACTAACAAGACCCCAACTTTCATATCCATGATGAGGACATAAATTCAACATGTCTTTAAATCGTTCCCACGCCTGATACAAAGTTTCACAATCCTTCTGTGTGAAGATCGAAATCTGTCTCTTAAGTGCATTGGTTTTGTGCTGTGGGAAATACTTGTTGAAAAATATCTGTGTCATTTCAGCCCAAGATCCTATAGATCGTGGCCTCAAGGAATATAACCAACTCTTTGCTCTATCCTTCAGTGAGAAGGGAAAAAACTTAAGTCGGATCATATCTAGTGCACCTGGTTGGCAATGAAAGGTTGCAACTACTTCCTCAAACTCCCTAATATGCACATATAGATTTTCATTTTCCAACCCATGAAAGGTAGGAAGCAACTGAATCATACCAGGTTTAAAGTCAACATGTGCTGCATTAGGTGGAAACATGATGCATGAAGGTGTAGCAGTGCGAGTAGGATGCGAGTATTCTTGCAAACTCATAGGAGGTTGTTCTTCCTCGTGCTCAGCCATAATGAAAGTATGATGCGAAGTTTGTGATTGTGCGTCAAAGAGACCAGCGATATATGTCTCACTATCAGAAGTTTCAGAATCACCCTCGGGGCGTCTAGCAAATCTGCCTAGTTCGTCTCTATACCGAGACATACACCAACAAACACGCAATCCAAAAGATACAAACCAACTAAAGAAAATAGGCAAAAGCAATAATTGAAACTAAGCTTACCGAATAAAAGAAAACAATCCTAATAGAGAAGAAAAATCAAAACCAAAATAAAGAAATAAAGACTAAAGAAAATGAACGAAGTTACCGCTTTCGGTGTCTACAATCACTGTAATCTGATTCTGGCGCTTTTCTGAACCGTCTCCCCGGCAACGGCGCCAATTTTTGATGTCGCTCAAATGTGTCACGCACAGCGGTCGCGGTGCAGTACAGCATAAGAGAGGTCGAACCCACAGAGAAACAAGCAGGAAAGATCCAGAAACACAGATAACAATATATCGAAAACAATCAAGAGCGATAAAAGTTAAGAAAATAGATCGAAGATGTAATGATGAGATAGACTAAACGAAAGAAATCAGGATTTTGATAAGGCTAGGCTTCAGGAATCACTTCACTCCGATTTAGGTTCTTCTCTTCTCAATGGTTCATAAGATACTCAGTTAAGGGATTCACATCCCAATCACCTTAACCGGAAGATATGGAACTATAAACTTAACAAAATATATAAATGTCTCTTCCTAAGATTGATTCTTCCGTATTATAGTTCCAACTTCATCCAACCGAAACCTAAGAATATATGATACCGGCTGTCACTACAGGCAACATATAGCAAAAGTTCATCGGGACAAAGCCCTAACTCTATCTAACCAGATCTCTAAGAATACACAATACCAACTCTCACAATCGGCAATGCATAGCAAAGATTTCACGAGATAAAGTCGGTAAACAATAGACAAAACTATGGGATTATAAGATCATGAAAGAAGCATGACTGGATTCATAATATTAATCATCCACATAGGAATCTATAATCTGAAAATAATCTTTGAAGGTCCAATACATAGAAAAGAGTTTAACAATAAGGATTAAAACTATGAACCATTGTTGGACAAGAAACCCTAGTCCTCGCTAGATCATCCGTCCGCTATGCCCGCGGCTTACTCCGCCATGGATGGAGATGTCTTCATCTTCTTCCCTTAGAAAACGTCCAGAAAGAGCCTCTAAAAACGTCCAAGAAGTCCCCCTTGACTTACCCTAACTTTCCTATTTATAAGGTCTAAGAATTAGCAAACTCGGGTTAAGTTTAAACCCGTTATACGCTCAAGGCTGATCTGGCGGTCGACCGTGAGACCTTGACGGTTGACCGTGAGGTGCATAATTTATTTTGACAAGCTGCGGTCAATCTTCACATCGACCATCGGAAGTGTTTTTCTTGACAGAGGCTGACGGTCGATGCCACGGTCGATGCTACGGTCGACCGTGACATCTTACGGTCGATCGTGAGGATTTTTGAGCACCACGGTCGACCGTGAGGATTTGATGGTCGACCGTGAGGATTTGGCGGTCGACCGTGAGGATTTTTGAGCGCGACGGTCGACCGTGAGATCTGACGGTCGACCGTCACTATTCATTCAGCACTGCGCACTGGTACGAAAAATATTGTAACTTCCTCTACGTAACTCGGAATCATGAACCGTAAAATTCTCCAGAAAGTAGACTTCAAGAGCTTTCCAATAGTATATGGCACATCATCTGGTTCTTCTTGGAAAGATACAGTTTAATCCTTGAAGTTGACCCATATAATCTTTTCAGCTTCTTTCAGCTCCAATTTCCTGTATTTTCCAAGCAACTATGTGAAGTAACATATACTATAAAAATAGTGCTACAGAAGTTGATTAAGGGTAAAGATATAGCAATTTAGATAGTTATACGGTTGTTCAGAGTGCACTTTTATGCACTCATCAATAGGAAGAACTAGTCATTCACCTATCAATCATTAGGAAAGTCATTCAATGTAATTAGTGTGCCCTAATCTTAGAAAGACCTGGTAGAACCCGTGTTACGGATTAAGAATTCCTGGTCCCTTTTCTTGCATCTATAAATCCTTTAGTTTCAAGCTAGTTTAGTTCATTTCCAAACTTTTCCTTAACTCATTAGCAAGAGACTATACATAGCATCTCAAGTCAAGCCTATTTCCCTATGGATCGACTCGGACTCACTGCTACCCCTAAAGTAGTTAGTTAGTAGTTTGATTATAAATTTGTAATTTTGAGTAGACTTGTTAAGTCGCGACACTTTTCAAGGGCTATCAATTACCAGGAAGTCTTAAGTAACTTGCAATCTTTAATGGCTGAAAACAAGGGACCTGTCATTGACCTTAATGCTAATATGGATAGGGGTGGTAATAATAACAATGATAGAGTAGTCCCAATTATGAATCACTTCCTGACTGGGCCTTACACATATGCTTCTTGTATCAACCCACCTGCTATTAATGCTACACATTATGAGATTAAGCCTAACTGGATTAAAGGTCTATCTTCTTTCTATGGGCGTGAGAACGAGGATCCATATGTAGGGGTTGAAGCTCTAAGAGCAGGGGTTTATCTTAGGCTTTATACGATAAAATCAATTAAGGAAATCGAAATAGGAGTAGTCTAATTAAATCATATGCTTGCAAATGATAAGAGCAGATATTATATTTAAACAACGGATATGAGATGAGAGATAGAGAGATTGCACCAGAATTTTTATAGTGGTTCGGCCAACCATGCCTACGTTCACTTCACTCAAGGATCTCCTTGAGGTTCCACTACTTGCAAGACCTCTTACATGCTGTCTACAAAGCTTTCGGGTGCTTGGCAACATATCCACCAAGCTTACGGGTGCTTGGCAACCTTACAATCTCTATAATATCTCTCTAGTATATTTCTCTCAAAGTCTACTTCACACTTGAAGTAGTTTTACAAAGGTTTAGCTCACTAATAAGAGATAGAAACTTGCTAGAATATGATTACAATAATCCCTTAGCTCCCCCTAAGTCCTTGGCAAGTTTGCTGCCCTTTCCCTTTTATAGCTGAGCTTCAAACCCCTCCAAATAGCCTCCCAATGGCTATTTCTTTCTCCTGCAACGGCTCTTTAACGGCTCTTTTCTGGGCTGGCGGCCAACCGTCACATTGTCCGTAACATCGTCCTCCAGGTTCTTCTTGAGCCACGGTCGATCCACACATCGTCTGTCAAGCCTCACGGTCGACCGTCCCATCGACCGTGACATCGTCCGTCTGGCTCTGTTGTGAAAACTGCTTCTCAAGGTCGATACCTCGATCGACCGTCGCACCTTCAAGACTTGGTCACATATTCCACGGTCGATCGGTCCATTGACCGTCACCTATTTTCCCATGTATAGCTTCCGCGGTCGATCCTTCCATCAATCGCCATTCCCTATGGTTCGATCCATGCATCGTCCGTAGCATCGACCGTCAGTACAAAAACACATTAAATATGATTTTAATGCTTTCCAATTTAAGGGATATTAATATTAAACAATTGTTTTATCATCAATTATATATTGACATCATCAAAACAATATTAGGGCTAACAATCTCCGTCTTTTTGATGATGGCAGCCTTTAAATTGTGATGATAAAACCTTGAAGGCTCCCTCTTAATTTGTGCATCCATTTACCTCAAAAAAAAATATTCTAAAGTGAATTTTACTGAGGCATGCAAGTCAAATGTCACTAAATATATATATCATGCTTGATTATAGGTCAAAAGATATGAAAGTGCAAAATATGACCTATGTACCTCTTTGTATAGAAAGATGAGACATGATATTTGAGCATGAATTATATTCTCATGGAATCTCCAGTAAATCCTTTAAACATCAAAAGATTTCAAGTATGTAGAATATAAGGTTTTAATAGCTTTCAAAAACTGATATCACAATATTTTTTCCTCTTTGACATCGTCAAATAGAACTGGTAGAGGAAGAATCAAGTTAAAAAAAAAATTCTTAAGAGAACCAATAGAAAGTTTTAAAATCAACATTGAATGTTTAAAATCATCTCAAAATAGGATACCAAATGAAGATTTATAATAAAAACTGTCATTTGTAAAAAGTAATCAATTCTTCACTAAAAAACAAAAAACTTTCATAAACCATTTTTAAACATGAAATGGAATAAGAAGATGTAATGGAGGAGACATATATCGAAAATTAAGACATACCTCCATTACCTTTTAACCCAAATTGTTATCCTCCTTTAAATACCTTGCGCCTCCACTTGTCAATTTTATTTTCTTTTACTCCGAATACAGTTAAACAAAGATTTGCAGTTTCTTCTACTTCTTCTTCTTCTTCTTCTTCTTCTTCTTCTTCTTCTTCTTCAGAGGTGGAGCTCGAATCACTTTCTTCCTTGGCCTTCTTCTTCTTCTTTGAATATTTCTTGAGCTTTGGAAAATCCGACATGTAATGTCCGGGCTTCCTACACTCATAACAAGTAATTTTATTTAAGTAAGAAGAGGAGTTTCCTTTTTCACCTTTGGGGTTTTTCTTTCCTTGATTCTTGATGATTCGTTGGATTCTTCTTATGATCTTTTGCATCTCCTCATCATCATCTTCATCGCTTGAGTCAGATGAATCCTTGTATGTTGACTTGAAAGCAATGGTTTTCTTTTTCTTTCTTTCTCCATCATTGCTCCTCTCCATGTTCATCTCATATGTCATGAGAGAACCCATTAGCTCATCAAAGGACAGCTTAGTTAAATCTTTAGCTTCTTCAATTGCTGTCACCTTTGGATCCCATGTCTTAGGTAGACACCTAAGGATCTTTCTTACCATCTCATCATTAGAATAGATTTTACCAAGAAAATCAAGAATATTTATAATATCGGTAAAGCGAGTAAACATTTCATTTATATTCTCATCATCCTTAATAGAGAATAGCTCATAATCATTAACAAGCATGCTAATCTTAGACTCCTTAACTCTGCTTGTTCCCTCATAGGTGACTTCAAGTTTTTTCCATATCTCTTTAGCCGTTTTACATGCAGAAATTCTATTGAATTCATCAGGGCTAAGGGCACAAAATAGAAAGTTTTTAGCCTTGGCATTTACTTGAAGTTTCCTAAAATCAGCATGAGTATATTCATTCTTAGCTTTTAGAACTTCTTTTCCCTCAATGATTTTTAAAGGGATAGAATCTCCACCTTCTATTATCGTCCATGGATTGAATGAAAATTTCCATTTTGGTTTTCCAATAGGTGTAATTTATTCCATTAAAGTAGGGTGGCATATTGGTAGATTGTCCCTCTATGATTTTCATGTTGATTTAGGATCCCCTAAGGGTTGTTACACCACAAAATTATAGACCTAACTCTGATACCAATTGAAGCTCTAAGAGGGGGGTTTATCTTAGACTTTATACGATAAAATCAATTAACGAAATCGAAATAGGAGGAGTCTAATTAAATCATATGCTTGCAAATGATAAGAGCATATATTATATTTAAACAACAGACATGAGATGAGAGATAGAGAGATTGCACCAGAATTTTTATAGTGGTTCAGCCAACCTTGCCTACGTCCACTTCACTCAAGGATCTCCTTGAGATTCCACTACTTGCAAGACCTTTTACAAGCTGTCCACCAAGCTTCCGGCTGCTTGGCAACCTATCCACCAAGCTTACGGGTGTTTGGCAACCTTATAATCTCTCTAATATCTCTCTAGGATATTTCTCTCAAAGTCTACTTCACACTTGAAGTAATTTTACAAAGGTTAAGCTCATTAATAAGAGATAGAAACTTGCTAGAATATGATTACAATAATCCCTTAGCCCCCCCTAAGTCCTTGGCAAGTTTGCTGCCCTTTCTCTTTTATAGCTGAGCTTCAAACCCCTCCAAATAGCCTCCCAACGGCTATTTCTTTCTCCTGCAACGGCTCTTTTCTGGGCTGGCGGTTGACCGTCGCATCGTCCATGACATCGTCCGTCAGGTTCTTCTTGAGCCATGATCGATCCACACATCGTCCGTCAAGCCTCACGGTCGACCGTCCCATCGTCCGTGACATCGTCCGTCAGGCTCTGTTGTGGAAATTGCTTCTCAGGGTCAATACCTCGATCGACCGTCACACCTTCAAGACTTGGTCACATATCCCACGGTCGATCGGTCCATCGACCGTCACATCGAATGTCGCCTATTTTCCCATGTATAGTTTCCGCGGTCCATCCTTCCATCAACTGCCATTCCCCACGGTCGATCCATCCATCGTCCGTAGCATCGACCGTCAGTACAAAAACACATTAAATATGATTTTAATACTTTCCAATTTAAGGGATATTAATATTAAACCATTATTTTATCATCAATTATATATTGACATCATCGAAACAATATTAGGGCTAACAGGGGTGAGAAAAACCTAACCAAACTTTTAGAACCGAACCGAACCGAACAATTAAAACTACAAATTATTTCGGTTTTTTCGGTTCGGTTCGGTTTTTGCATGAATTCGGTTCAGTTCGGTTTTAAAATTAGTGTACCGAATTAATTCAGTTCGGTTCGGTTCAATTTTATGCACAAATTTGGTTCGGTTCGGTTTTTAATTTGATGTACCGAAAAACTTTCGGTATTTACCGAATACTCACCCCTATCGATATGGACACATTGCTAGCTTCCTTGAAATCCTTTCCATGTTCAAACTTCAGTATTTTAATGATGATGCCTTTAGACTCAACTTTTCCCTTTTTCTTTAAAAGACAAGGGTAAACATTGGCTTCAAACCTTAGCTCCAAATTCGATTTCAACATGAGATCAACTTCAGGATGCCTTCCTTAAAAAATATTTCCCTATCATTAAAGGTCAAAACTATCGTTCAATTATTATCTCGTTTAAGCAAAATGAAGATGCGATGTTTCATGAAGGTTGGGAAAGATTTAAGAATCTTCTTAGAGAGTGTCCCCATCATGAGGTACCTGAGTGGCAGTTAGCCTATTCATTTTATAATGATCTTAATGATCGTTATAGGACAATGGTTGAAGCCTGCTGCGGGGGTGTTGTTCTTATTAAGCCATGGACTGTTCTTTGGGAAATGTATGACAACATTGCTGAAAATTCACAACACAATACCTCGGTTTCTAGGAGTCAGTCTACCATTGTTCGTAATTCTCGGGGAATTCATGAAATTTCTGAAGTCCAAAGCCTCTCCGCACAAGTAGCTCTCCTAACTAAAGATTTAAATCAGTTGAAAACAAGTCAAATTCTTACTCAACAATTCTCTCACACTTCTTCTGAGACCTGTGCCCTTTGTCTTATCTCTGATCATCATATCACTAATTGTCACTTGGCTTCCAATTTCCCTGACTTTGTTCAGGAACAAGCTAATGCAACTTATGGTTTTTCCAAACCTCAGAATAACCCTTATTCTAATACCTATAATCCAGTTTGGAGAAATCATCCTAATTTTAGTTGAAAGCCATAACAGTCAAATAACTTTCAAGGACAAAATGATACAGTTAATTTTTCTGTTTACATGTACCCACCTAAAACTTCTGCAAATCCAAATCCTGGGTACCTTCCACAACCAACTTCAGCCCCTCCGTCCCAAACCACCTCTGAACCCACTTTGAGTTCCATCATTTCAGCCATAAATGAAAATTTGAGTGGAATGAGAAGTGACCAAAAAAGTGATATTTTTTAAATTCAGAATAATGTTTCTCGGATAGAGAACCAGTGTAATTCTAATACACAATCCATTGGTAAACTTGAGACTCAAGTTGGGCAACTAGTTAACACGGTAGCCAAGAGAGAGGAAGGTCACCTACCAAGTCAACCTGTGATCAACCTTAGAGGTCAGCACTATGTAGAAAGTCAAAACTTTGAAAGTGCAAAAGCTGTTGTGACTCTTAGAAGTGGCAAAACCGTAGATAATAAAATTGGTGAACCTATAAGTTCGGACGATCGATCGCCCAATCCGATGATCGATCGCCCGATCTGACGATCGATCGGCCATCCCAAGATGACCCTCTTCTTCCACCTGATTATGATCTAACTGATTCAAGATAGCCTGGCCTAGCTAAATATGTTCCAAAAGTGCCTTTTCTAACAGTCCTATAGGACCCTTCTTCAACCTTGAAATCTCGAAAGACCGTCGAAGAAATCCTTGAGACCTTTAACCAAGTCAATATAAACATACCTTTGCTTGATGTTATCCACCATATCCCATCTTATGCTAAATTTCTTAAGGATCTGTGTACTCATAAACGCCAAGCCAAATCCAAAGTATCCAAAAAGATTTTTCTCATTGAGCATGTTAGTTAAATTCTGAAACATGATACACCGCCCAAACTAAAAGATCCTGGTACCCCCGCCATACCTTGTTGTATATGAGACAATCGTATAGATGGTGCCCTTCTTGATTTAGGTGCTAGTGTAAACCTTATGCCCTATTAGCTTTATAAGGAATTTGGTATGGGAGAGCTGAAAGAGATACCAGTAATTCTATAATTAGCTGATAGATCTATTAAGACTCCTAGAGGTATCTTAGAGGATGTTTTAGTTAAGGTGGACAATATCTTCTTTCTTGTTCACTTTGTTGTTTTGGATATGGAGCATGTTGTTCACTGCAAAAAGATTGTCCCTATTATCTTAGGACGCCCCTTTTTGGCCACAACAAATGCATGCATAAACTGTCGAACTGGTGTTATGAATGTTTCATTTGGACATATGCATGTGTTGCATATTGCTATTGAACAGCTTTCGTATGTCTTCGAACGTTTTCCGTCGTTTTATCTGTTTCTGAATTAGATCGGTTCAGATCTGATATTTAGTTATTAGAATTTGGATTTTATTGCATGAATGGATTTTCCACCATAAAATCTGCCTTCCCTAATTGAATGGATTTCATTGTCGTTTGATAGATCAAATCCATGTAATTGAGTTTTCATCGGTTTGTCGACTTTTATGCAATTTGTCTAAAATCTAAGGATTTGATCATCTAAAGTTTGATTTCTTGGTTTCGTTAGATTTCCCACACCCAATTGAACATCCCCTCCAAGTTTCATTTTAATCCATTGAGTTCTGATAGTTCGAATCCAAGAAATTGGATTCCCAGCACTATTCATAAGTGTTGTCGGCAGGAAGAAGGATTGATCTTCATAGGTATAAAGATCGATCTTCTTGTTGCCAAGTAGGCTGCCAACTATGAAGGATCGATCTGTTAGTCCTAATATTGTTTTGATGATGTCAATATATGTTTGATGATAAAACATTGGTTAAATATTTATATCCCTTAATTTGGAAATCATTAAGTTTAATATTAATATGATTTTGTACTCGCGGTCGATGCGGCGGTTGATGCACGGATCGACCATGGAGTCTGGCGGTCGATGGACGGATCGACCGCAGAGGATAAAGTTGCGACGGTCGATG
Organism: Narthecium ossifragum; assembly: GCA_963920575.1. Classification (NCBI taxonomy): domain Eukaryota; kingdom Viridiplantae; phylum Streptophyta; class Magnoliopsida; order Dioscoreales; family Nartheciaceae; genus Narthecium; species Narthecium ossifragum. The sequence continues at coordinate 18,173,246 of OY986964.1, read as the reverse complement.
TGGCGGTCGATGGAACGGTTGGTCGTGGCATATGTAACTTGTTGTGTTGAAGCGACGGTCGAACGAGGCATCAACCTTGAGAAGCAATTTTCACAACAGAGGCTCACGGTCGATGTGACGGTCGACCGTGAAGCTTGAAGGTCGATAGGTGGATCGATCGCAGCTCAAGAAGAACCCGATGGACGATGTGGCGGACGATACGACGATCGACCGCTAGTCAGGAAACTAGCCGTTAAAGAGCCGTGGCAGAAATGCAAAATAGCCGTTGGAAACTACTTTTTGAGCCCTAAAACTCAAATATATATGGGAAGATGCATCAAACTTGGTGTAAGAGCACCCACATCAGCCACCCTATATGGCTCCCTACCCTATTTTAGGGTGGCAAATTTAGGGTGGCTGATGAAAACATGGCTGCATCAGATACCCTATGGCCACCCTATAACAGAGGAGATGAACAGTGCTCCCCTACATGTGGGGGAGCACTGTAGCACTCCCTATCCATTATTTTACATTTAAAAACTCTAACTTATATATTTATTTCACCCTCTCTTTTGCCTCTCTCTCTCTCTATCTCGCAGCTGACCATCGAGAGCACCGACGAAGCCGATCTGCTGCTCTTCACCGGCGACCGTCCTCCTCTTCACCGGCGGCCGTCCTCCTCTACCACCGGCGACCGTCCTCCTCCATAATAGTCTCAACGGTCATTTAAGGACGAGACGGTGACGCCGGCGGCGGACAGAGACGAGGAGGCGTGCATGTACGCCATGCAGCTGACGAGCATGTCAGTCCTGCCCATGACTCTGATGGCGGCCATCGAGCTCGACCTCTTGGAGATCATAGCCTCCACCGGCCCCGGGAAGCAATTGACCCCACAGGAGGTCGTGGCTCAATTGCCCACCGAGAACCCCTTGGCTGTGTCCATGGTGGACCGCATCCTCCGGCTGCTCGCCAGCAACAACGTGCTCAGCTGCGACGTCTCGGCCGACGCCGATGGCAAGACCTTCAGGCGGTATGGGGCCGCGCCCGTGGTGAAGTACCTCACTAAGAACGAGGACGGGGTCTCCATGGCTTCCTTGAGTCTCATGAACCAGGATAAAATTTTCAAGAAGAGTTGGTACGTCTTATAATTTAATTACCCATATGTTAGCCTAGCTTCTTATGATATAAATTAATTAATTGGAGTTGCTAACATATGAATTTAATTACCCACTATTATGGATGGACAGCTATTTAAAAAAAATGACAGTTAGAAATATAATCGTTGGAGATATAGTTGTTCGAATACGACCGTTGGAGAATTGATTGAAATATAGCCGTTGGAAATACAACTATTAGAATATATCCGTTAAAATATGACCGTTGACGATATAGCTGTTCAAAATATGGCCGATAGAATTTGATGAATGGATTTCAAGTATTTAATTAATAGAACTATTGAGATTAAATTATATATTATTTATTCTATATTATATTTTAATATATAATATTATCAAAGTTTTAATTTGTAATATAATACAAATTCTAAAATTATATGTCTGTCAAATAATAAATAAAGAAGAGAATATGAAAAGAAAGATGAGGGAATGAGTATTTTAATGATATAGGGAATGGTTTAGGGAAGCTGATGTGGGATGTTGTAAATAGGGAAGCTGTAAAGTAGGGAAGTAATATATATTGGAGTATTTTAGGGAAGATGGATAGGGAAGCTGATGTGAATGGCCTAAGGCTAAGGGAGATATTAGTACACATTGTAACAAGCTTTAGTCTACTTTTCAGAGCGTTAATCTTAGTAAAACTACTTCAAGTTGTGAAGTAGACTTCGTGAGAGATATCCAAAAGAGAGCTTGGAGAGATTGTAAGGTTGTCAAGCACCCGTAAGCTTGATGGATAGGTTGCCAAGCACCCGAAGGCTTGGTGGACAACTTGTAAGAGGTCATGCATGTAGTGGAACCTGAAGGAGGCCATTGAGTGAAGGGGACGTAGGCAAGGTTTGCCGAACCACTATAAAAATCTGGTGCAATCTCTCTCAACTATCATCTCATCCTTCTATTTACTTGATTTATTTATTATTCATTTCATTTACAAGCATAGAGGTTATTGGACTCCTCCTCTCTAAGTTTCTATAATTATTTTTCTTTTATAAGGCCTAAGACCAACCCCCTCTTAGACCTTCACGATCTTCTTGAAAAGAAGATCAATTATTCGTGAGTCAACATTCTGTCTCTTCTGAAGGAGATCGATCTCATTTATTCTAGACAGAATCCCGTTTTGGGAAGATCGATCTTCTTGGTTGAGAAGATCGATCTCTCTCGTTCCAGACAGAACACCCACTTTGGGAAGATCAATCTTCATGGATAAGAAGATCGATCTCTTTTGTTTCAGACAGAAGACCCCTCGTGGACATGAAGATTGATAACTTGTTTGATGATGGTTGGCTTCAAAGAGAAGATCGATCGATCTCTTGTTTGCTGCTAACATATTTTGATCTGATTTCGTCATTCTTGATTCTCTTTCAACCTGATAATCTTGCGTGGCTTTCCCGATGATAGTTAGTGAGTAATATGATATTTTAATCGGGATTTTGATGGATTTATCTTTGGATTATACCGTGGTTTGGGCTTTGGATCGATTTTCCAACGTTTAGTGGATTAAAGCGGTTTCCCGATAAGCATGCCATACATACATATATATGTATGTATAGTTTGTGGTTGCTTTATAAGCTTCCCTTGCTTGTTTAGTATAAATGGGTTGATGGTGTGTCCTTTACTTCCTTGTTGTTAATCGAGGGAGTCATGCCCCTAGGAATCATGCCCCTCGGGAATGTGAAAAATAAGTGGGCCGAAGGTGTGCCCTGCGTGCTTAGAATAGCTTTACTGCTTTAATATAGCCCAACTGATTGTCGACGAGCGCTGGGGGCAATAGTGTAAAATGAATGATGTATTTTTTGTTGTGTGTGGTTGGCCGGGGTTGTATCCCCGTTGTAGCAATTTCGATTGACGGCTGTGGACGCCGTTGTAATGCCGAAATTTGCTCTATTGCTCGTTGATTGCTTATGGATCAGTTATCTACGGAGTAACTGTGGAACCTTAACCTGTCAAGTGCCGGAGTGTACTCAATGCTATTGTATTATGGCGTTGTCGATTATTGTTTAAGAATATGGTTGGATTCTTTATACTGTAGCTTAACTGTTGAATTCTAATGTTGTTATGGCATATAGTGATATCTAGGTTAGTTGCTTGTGTAGGTTCATGCATTGTTTGCACTAGAGGCATTTTAGGTTAGGCGTGGGCAATGGGTTACTCGTCGATTCGAGGCACTTGGGTAGCTCAGATCTAGCTCTAGAACCGAGGATAGGTAGCAAGGTCTAGGTCGTGATTGTTTTGAGTTGGAATCATTGTATTATTGAGGTTGGTCTCTAGATGGCTATAATCATTTCTGATTGAGGTGTAGAGGTCGCCCAGGGATCCAGCCTTAGTAGATGTGTTAGGGGAAGTTACGTGCCACCCTGTGTCCTACCCCCCTCGCTTCAGTGCTTGGTTGTAGAGAGAAGGGCGGCTGTTGACAGTGGAGGTCACAGAGCGCATGCCCTGGGGTAGGCGGTGGACGTGAGTTTCCCCTAGAGATGAGATGGAACCACGGGACTTTGTAGTTCCCTTTCCTTCTGTGTGCCATAGAGTAGAACCCTACTAAGATTTATTGCTTACTCCTGCTTGAGCTGCGTTTTACAGGTGCAGATGCCAACTCATCCTCCGTAGTTCCAGCTGGACCAGCTCTTGGTGACGCAATGACTTCCGAAGGCATTTGAGGTTGTTGTGGGAGATATGTTGTACTTTTTGTGGTTTTAATATAAAGACATCCCTCGAGGTTTTGTTTAAATGTATAATTTTTCTTATTCGAGGATTTTTGTTAAGAATCTGTATCTTGTATCTAATAGTACAACTTGATGTTAGCTTAATAGAATCTTACTTCTTCAATCTTGTAGTGTAGATTGTTAGAATTATAGCTTTACCCTTCGAAGTCAGATTGTTCAAATTATCTATGTTTTCCGCATTGTATCATGCCAGATTGGATGTGGATAGAAGTAGGAACCCTCATGCCCTGGACGGATGGATTTTCTGGGTCGGGGTGTGACAAGCTTGTTTCAAACCATACAAGGCTTTAGTGAGCTTGAATACATTATCCCCTAACTTGTGATCTTCAAAACCGATGGGTTGTTCAACATAGACTTCTTCTTTTAAAAAACCATTCAAAAAGGCACTCTTAACATTTCATATAATTTGAAATCTTTGTAAGATGCAAAAGCTAGTAGTAGTCTTATTGCCTCAAGTCTAGCTACCGGTGGAAAAGTCTCATCAAAATTAATTCTTTCTTATTAATTGAAGCCTTTTGCAACTAGTCTAACTTTATTTCTTGTAATTATCCCCGATTCATCCATTTTATTTCTAAACACCTATTTAGTGTCAATGACGGGATGATCACTAGGTCTATGTACCAAATTCCAAACTTCATTTATTTCAAATTGATTTAACTCTTCTTGCATTGCTAAGATCCAATAATCATCCTCTAGTGCTGCCTCAATAGTTTTGGGCTCAATTTCAAATAGGAAGGCTAGATTGGCACAAGCATTCAATGAAGATCTAGTTTGGATTCCTTTTGATGGTTCACCAATGATCAATTCCTTTAGGTGTGAAGAGGCATATTTTCAATCTTTTGGCAAATCACAAAGTTGATCACTAAGAGTAATTTCAAGAGATTCATCAAATCTATCATTCACTTCTTCAATATCATCTTGGGTCTCATCTACTACATCTTTTGATTTTTCGTTAAGAATTTCATTATCTTCATCATCAATTCTAGTAGGACCTCTAATTATTTCATCAAAAGTAGCATGCATTAATTCTTCAACAACCAAGATCCTTTTATTGAAAACTCTATAAGATTATCCTTGTCATTGTTCAAGACAAAGCACTTGGATCCAAAAGCTCTAGAGTAACTGATATTCAGAGTTCTTCCTTTCCAAACCTCATAGGGGGCTTTTTTCAAAATAAGCCTGAATGTTGCTTTATTGATGACATGGCAAGAAGTATTAATCGCTTCGGCCCAAAAGTACTTAGGAAGATTATTCTTACATAATAAAGTTATGATTTTTGCTTTCAATAACACCATTTTGTTGAAGGGTTGTAGGTGATGAGAAGTTATGGAAAATTCCGTTGATATTGCAAAACGTTTCTATAAAGGAGCTCTTGAATTCTCCTTCATGGTCACTTCTAATGCATGTAATGAGAATACATTTCTCATTATGAACTCTCCTACAAAAATTGGTGAATTCCACAAAAACTTCATATTTGTGTGGAAGGAATATCATCCAAGTGTATCTATTGTAATCATCTACTAATACAAAACCATATGACCTACCACCTAAGCTTGTTGGTTTGGTAGGTCGAAAAAGGTCCATATGAATGAGTTCTAGTGCTCTTATGGTATAAACTACATCTTTAGGCTTGAAAGAGGATTTTACTTGTTTTCCTCTTTGACATGCATAACAAATCTTATCTTTCTCGAATTTGATCTTGAGAAGTTCAAGAACAAGGTCTTTTTGAGAGAGTTTGGATATTAAATCCATGTGTGCATGTCTGAGCCTTCTATGCCACAACCAAGAATTACCATTTAAAGCACTAAGGAAAACAAAATCATTAAGATAAAACGTATAAACATTACCATCACGATGACTGATGTGTTGCGAACGTGTCGTTAAAATATTGCAAACTCAATCAAATATTAAATTTATAATCCTTATTCAATCACTAATCTATAGGGTAGAATAGCAGTGAAATCCGGAGTCGAACCCCAGGGAATTTACCATGAAAGATTAAAATCAATTCTCAAAACTCTAAACCTAAGCAAAAAGAAGCAATGATAAGTTTGAATTAACCTAAAACTATCAAAAGAAAGCAATTAAAGATAATCAATTCGAATCAATGGATAGGTAACTTAGAAATTACTCAATCCGCCCTAGTTTCTTTATTAGTCTTCTCTAGTTATCATCTTGTTCCTTTCTTTCAACATTATGGATCATATGGCTACAAACTCACATGAATCCCTAAAAGAAAGTTAATGTTCCCAACGACATAACCTATCTTTACTTGGCATAGATTGTCTTTGGTCCTATGATTATCTTAAATTATACTACTTCTAATGACCTTGGCACAACCTATCTTCGCGTAGCATAGCTTCTCTCAAAGGCAAACCAATAACTTTATGAAAACCATCTCATAAATCTCTACAATCAATCACAGAAATCATGCAGGACTGAAAGTACGTCAAGGGAACTTTGTTCCCTCCACTCTATTAATATTGAAATCATATCCATAGGATCATGTCTTGAAACGACGCTAGGGTTTCATGAATAATCCTACGTACAATAATTCGCAACGCATCTTTTGAATGAACACCATCGACTTGGAATATGAATCTATCACCAACCGCATCATCGCCATCTTCTTTTTTCTTCTCCAAAAATAGTCAAAAAGATGAGAAATTCAGATTGAATAATCCAATTTATAAGAGAACTCCCAAAATCAGAGTTTGAGTTGAGTTGGACTTCAATTACAACTCGGATTTACTGAATTAATTCTGGCAGTCTTATTCCGAGCGCAACTGAGCCCAATTAGTTTGGAATATGAAACCTTTTCCAACACAGAAGTTGTATATTATGAAGTTCTCTGTCATATCCTGAATATTTCGTAATCTTTGGACTTATCAGGAATATTTAAAGAATATTTTTCTGTACATCGACAGACCAGTTTTCCAGCAGCTATATATCATTATCTTCTTCAAAACGGGTATCAATCCATCAGAAGTCTCCCAAAATGTCCAACATGTAAGTTATAGCTCTTGAAGTTTTATATCACGTACTAAATTTTCAAAATATTTGGACTTATACAGAATTTATTAAGAGTATTCTCCTGAGAGATGATGAAGTAGTCTTTATCACATAAATTCATCTTTTTAGCCGAATTTCTTGTATTTCTTCTTAGATCATGATTAAACCTAAAATCAACTAACAAACTATTAAATACAAACACTTTACGCCTAACAAAGGTAATTTAAGGAGTTTAATTACGAATATTTAGTGACTCATCAATGACCTACTAGCATGACTTTATCACTAAGAGCATTTTAACATAACACTTTGAATTTTCAAAAATAACTTTGTTACCTCTATCACATAATTGACTAACACTAAGTAAATTATGCTTCAAGCCTTTACTAATAAAACATTCTCAATTTTGATGGAGGAAGTTTTACCAATATTACCAATTCTGATAAAATTTCCTTTGTCATTATCTCCAAAGGTCACTACTCCTCCATCCTTGGCTTGAAATGTGGAGAACAGGCATCTCTCACTGATCATGTGTCTTGAGCATCCGCTATCAAGGTACCACCGTTTGGCTTTTGTATTGGTCTTTATCTTGGATCTCAAGCACTCCTATAAATCAAAATTAAGTCTTGATTTTGGGTACCCAATTCTTTTTGGGTCCTTTAGCATTGGTTCTAGATATATACATAGATGAAGCATGCCTTTGTATCCAAAAGGTGTTAGCACTAGCATGTCTCATGAGATAGCAACTAGGTGCAATGTGACCTATTTTGCAACAATAGTGATAAGTGGGTGCTTGTGCTACCTTAGGAGGATGAGAACAAGCTTTAACAACATTAGCCTTCTTTTGCTTGTTGATCTTCCTAGGGTTATAGCCAATTCCTTCCTTTTTTAAAGAGCTCCTTTGGCTATCAAGGATTTCATCAATCTTATCTCTACTCTTCATTAATTTTGATAGACTAGTCTTCATGTCATCAACCTCAAAGGTGAGATCTCTCTTAGATTTCCTTAAGTTGATGAGTTCCTTTTACATATCATAATTTGTGTTTATCAATATGGTGTGCTCATATTGAGTGTCCTTGAGTTCCTTCTCAAGTGTGCCATGAGTGTTACAAGTATTTTTAGCTAACATGGATTTGTTTTCTTTTTCTAAATTGTTAATCCTATGCATGACATCTAATTTTTCTTCCTCTACTTTCTTCAAGTTCTTACATATAGCATAGTATTTCTTTTTAAGGAACTTGAAATCCTTAACTAAGGAATGATAAGCATCAAATAATTCATCAAATACAAGCTCATCTTCAACCTCATTATTCTCTTCTTCCTCAGCTCCTTGAGCCATCAAGCATATGTTGGTTACCTCTTGTTCCTCTTCATCTGAAGATGTTTCCAAATCACTTTCTCCTCAAGTACCCATTGTTGATTCTAACCTTATTTTGATGATGCCAACATACATTAAATGATAAAATATATGTTTAATATTTATTACCCCTTAATTCAAAGTCTTAAATTCAATATTTAATGAGTTATTGTACAGACGGTCGATGCATGGATCGACCGTGGGAATACAACGGTTGATCCATGGATCGACCGCGGGGTTGCACGGACGATTCACCATACTTGACAAAATGAAATGTTGGGTCACGGTCGATCAGAGCATCGACCTTGCGAAGCCATTTTCTTGACAGAGCCTGATGGTCAATACAACAGTCGATGGACCGCTCGACCGTGAGGTTTGGATTTTATGGTTTTCAATATTGTAGGCTCACGGACGATGCGACGGTCGACCATGGAGGATGTTGGTGAAAAGTGAAGAAGCGACGGTCGATCGGAGTATCGACCTTGAGAAGCATTTTTCACAACATAGCCTCACAGAGGATGCGACAGTCGATGGGTGGATCGACTGCGGCTCGCAAAGGCTGAGTTTTTTGTACATGACGATCAATGTCACGGACGATGCATGGATCGACCGCCAGCAACGCGCAGAGTAAAAAACTAGCCATTGGAGAGTTGCAGAGAGTCGTTGGAGGTCCTTTTTGAGCTGGTTGAAGGCTAGATATAAGTAGTTCTTTGTTGTAAACTTGCCACTATTGTTAGTCCTAATAATATTTTGATGATGTTTTGAGGATGCCAATATGCTCCTAAATGATAAAATATATATGTGATAGAATATATGTTGGAAGCAAGATTTAACTTTTATATTTGAGCTATTATATGAGCTGATGGTCGATGCATTCGTGGATCAACCGGGAAGACTGGCGGATGCATCCGTGGATCATCCGTGGTAGATCAACCGTGAAGACTGGCGGATGCATCCGTGTATCATCTGTGGATCATCCATGGATCATCCGTGGATCAACTGTGGAGGATAAAAGTCACAACTGTCGATGGGACGGTCGACCGTGGGACATGTAACCTATTGAGGAGAAGTGACGAACGAACAAGGCATCGACCCTGGGAAGTGTTTTTCCTCACAGAGCCCCACGGACGATGTGACGGTCGATGTGATGGTCGACCATGAAGCATGAAGATCGATAGGTGGATCGACCGTGGCTCAAGAAGATTGCGGCGTACGATGTGGCGGACGGTCGACCGCCAGTCAGAAAACTAGCCGTTAAAGAGTCGTTGCAGATTAACAAAGTGGTCGTTGGCAGCTGTTTTTTGAGGTCCTAAAGCTCAAGTATATATGGGAAGACCCAGGAAACTTGGTGTAAGACTAAGGGAGATATTAGTTTACATTGTAACAAGTTTTAGTCTTCTTTTGAGAGCTTAAATCTTTATAAACCTACTTCAAGTTGTGAAGTAGACTTTGTGAGAAATCTCCAAGAGTTACTTGGAGTGATTTGTAAGGTTCTCAAGCACTCGAAAGCTTGAGGGGGAGCTCCAGCAGTTGTAGGAGAATTTGTAAGGTTGCCAAGCATCCGGAAGCTTGGTGGGAAAACTTGTAAGGGAGAATTACAAGTAGTGGAACCTCACGGAGGACCTTGAGTGAAGTGGACGTAGGCAAGGTTGGCCGAACCACTATAAAATCTGGTGCAAGTCCCCTAACTCTCTCTCTTATTCTTCATTATGTGCTTTATTTATTTCTTTCATATCTAAACAAGCATACTAGTCTTCTAGCATTTTATCTTGGTTTTCATCTATTGTATTTTCGCAAAAGGGTCCAATTCACCCCCCCCCCCTTGAACCTACAATTGGTATCATAGCCTCGTCTCTATATTCGAGGTTTAACGACCCTAGAAGATCCTAGGTATTGATGGAAAACCATCAAGGACAATCTACCAATAGGCCTCCCTACTTTGATGGAGAAAATTACAATTATTGGAAGACTAGGATGGAAATTTTTATCCAATCTTTAGACTATGAAGCTTGGCTTACTATTAATGATGGACCATTTATTCATAGTAAAATGCATGAAGGAAAGGAAGTACCCAAGCTTAAGAGTGAGTACACTCCATCTGACATAAAGAAATTGGAAACCAATACTAAAGCAAAATGCTTTCTAATTTATGCATTGAGCCCTAATGAATTTAGTAGAATTTGAAGTTATAAATCGGCCAAGGAAATATGGGAGAAGCTTGAAATTAGTTATGAGGGAGCCAACCGAATTAAGGAGACTAGGATAAGTATGCTTTTTCATGATTATGAATTATTTAGCGTGATGGAAAATGAGTCCGTTAGTGAAATGTTTACACACTTCAATAACATTTTAAATATGCTTCAATCTCTTGGCAAATCTTATGCTAATGATGAAATTGTAAGAAAGATACTTAGGTGTCTACCTAAAGCATGGGATCCCAAGGTGACGGCGATTGAAGAAGCCAAAGACCTTTTCAAGCTATCACTTGATGAGATCATGGGTTTACTCATGACCTATGAGATGAGCTTGAAGAAGAGTAACAATAAAGGAGAGAAGATAGAAAAATCGGCTGCATTCAAGTCGTCATACCAAAATTCATTAACTTCAAGTGATGAAGAATTGGATTCGAGCGATGAGGAATTGGCATCAATTGCAAGAAAAATCAAAATGATGCTCAATCGCCAAGGTGGAAAGAACAATTTCAAGAAGAAAACCTCCGAAGGTGAAAAATCAAACTCTACTTCATCTAATTCAAATAACATTATATGTTATGAGTGTAGAAAGCCCGAACACTACAAGCCCGATTGCCATCAACTGAAGAAGCCAATAAAGAAGAATTTCAAGAAAAATAAAGGCATGCTGGCAACTTGGAGTGAAAGCGATAAGGATTCTTCCTCCGATGAAAAAGAGAAAGAAAATGCAAATATTTGTCTAATGGTCATCGGGGACGTGGAAGAAGATCATGAGGTAAATTGTTGCACCCCGACCCTTGAAAGGCCAACCGGGCCGGGGATGCGAACCGGAACCTAACAAATCACGGAAAATTTGGCGAGGGTTCCCTCTAACCTAGTGGTCTCCCTAGCAATTCACCAAAACACCCTCAATTTAAGACAACAATTTAAACAACATCGAACCCAAGATTACAAAACCCAAGTGAATTTAATATACATATCCTCGGAGAGGGGAAGATTCAAATACAACATTTACTCCCGTAGGAGGCTATCTGACAAAGGTTTAAAGCTGTAAAGATCGCCACCTCTCAGACTCCGCCTGGCGCCGCCGCACCGCCGACCAAACTGCTCGGTAGGGGCCATCGAAGAGGAGCTAACGCTTCCACCTGCAAAACGTATCCCGGATAGGAGTGAGTAACTAAGCTCAACAGGGAAACTACACTACGACACACAGAAGGAAGAGGGAAACACAACAATGTCGCCCTCAAGTAAGACCTGGGTGTATACAGAGGTCCCATAACCCCACCGCGTGTCCCTGAGGTCCAAGATCATGGTCTTCCAGAAGAACTGGTCACATGTCAGGTCACGCTCAGTAAGCAGTAACTAACACTACTAGCCCACAAGCAGGGGATGACACTGCAGGCGGGAAATAACACCGCTGAGTCGGCAACCCCTCTACTCAAGAGTCAACACAATGGACACTGGCTATACCTCAGCATCCGACTCGAGGTCGACACGACCTCTACATTCATCAAGCAACATGTACCAGTCATCTAAGCCTATCATCAAGTCCGACTGGACACCTGATGAGTCAGTAAATGTTCATACTTAAACCCCTTAATTTACATTTGTTAGCCTGAGAGTGTTTGTATTTGATAGTTTGTTAATTGATTTCAGGTTGAATGAATATTCAAGTTGGAAAATACAGAAAAAGACTAATATGTGGAAATTACGCTGCTCCGTTGTCAGTTCGAAAAGAATTCGCCCAATTCTCCAGATAAATCATGAATTCCTGAAATTTGGATGACGTGTAGAAGACATCAAGACGAACAAATTTCATGTTGGACACTTCGCGAGATTTTGGACAGATTAATAGCAGTTTTCAAGAATATGAAGATAAACAGATGCTGAGAGACTGGTCCGTCGACGCTCAGGAAAATATTCGTCAAATATTCCAGATAAGTTCAAATAATATTAAATCTTCGGGACAGGACAGAAGACTTCCTAATATACATCTTTCATGTTGAGCACATTTCCAAACTCCGGACGGGTTGAACCCAGTCGCGACCGGAAGAGGCTGTCAGACTTAAATTAGGAAATCCGAGTTGTACTTGAGGTCCAACTCAACCCAAAACCCTAATTCCGGGAATACACCTATAAGAAGGTGTTTGCTGGCCGAAAATTAGAGGTCCCCATAGAGAGAAAAGAGAGAACTAGGGTTTGGAGGATTCTATGGAGAAGATGGAGCTACAACGTGGATCCCAATCGTTCTTCATCGAATCTAAGGCTTCCATCACAAAGATGAGTAGCTAATTCTGTACTTAGGGATCTCATGAAGCTTTATTAGATCTTCTTTGTATTTTCTAGGTTGATTCTTGTTATCTTTCAAAGACATGATCCTATGAATATGGTTTCATTTTATAAAGAGTTGAGAGAACAGAGTTCCTTGACGTACATTCAGATTTACTTGATTGCTGTGCTTGATTGTAGAGAATCGTAGGATGGTTTTCATGTTACTTTTGTGTATGCCTTTGAAATAATCTATGCTAGATGAAGATAGGTTGTACTCAGATTAAGTTCGAAGACAATCTATGCTAAGTTTAGATAGGTTATACCTTAGGGAAGCAATCGCATTATTTTAGGGATTCATGTAAGCTTAAGAAGCTGTGAATCCATAATGTCGAGATAAGAAAACAAGAGGATAACTAGAGAATACAAGAAGTGAAACTAAAGTGGATTGAGTAATCCCTTGGTTTTCTCTCATTAATCTACTCCAATTTCGTTAATCGCTTTCTTAATTAGTTTTAATTAATCCGTTTCGAAAACCCAAATCAATCCTTCTTCGCTTTAGGAATAGAGTGTTGAGAGTTAATTCTGATGTTTCTTTGTTAGTCAAAGTTTTCCCCGAGGACCGACCCCGTATTTCACCATTATTCTATCTTATTAATTTAGTGTTGAAAGAAAGGTTTACAAATTTCTAAATTGCGTTTTGCATCCGTTTTAACGACGACGTTTGTGAGCGATCAACACCACAATTCAAACCGAGTCCAAACTACCCAACCCCGGTCCTAGGGCTAACTCCGAGCTTTCAGCCTTGGGATGGCGACCCACAGATAGCCCACGCCCTAACCATGCAACTAATGAACAACCGAGAATGCATGCGATGAACATATACATATAAAAAGTTGAGGCATACATCAATCTGTGACGATAGCATAACACGGTCTGGGCTCGGCACACTGTCGGCTCGGGGTGGTGAACAGATATTTAAGGTCTGGGACTGCTGTAGTGGTATACCACCACCTGCCAGCCAGTCCACCAGCAACCTCATCGGGAAGCATCCCCGCAAACAACAGAGACAAACCACACAGGTAAAAGCCCTCGGCGCACGCCGACATACAAGGCTACGAAAGGCAATAGGGCCACTCGCCCCGCTTATTCTAAACATCCGAGGAGTCATCACTCCCCTTGTTCACCAGTGCCCCTAATATGGGGCTAGCATACTTAAGAGTACGTACAAGATATAAAGCTATAAGAAAATCTGTACATACAAAGCACTGCGGGCAAAACCAAGAAAATCCCCCTCTGTCCTCAAAGGATCGATCCTTTCCCTAAGGAACGAACGATCTTCCCAGTAACAGAGAAATTCCTTCCCTGTCGAGCCAAAGATGATCAATCCTTCCTCCCAGGAAGATCGATCATCAGTGCGATAGAGAGCATCCTAACATATCGTGCCAAGGATGATCGATCCTTCCTGGGAGGAAGGATCGATCATCCTCACGATAGAGGACATCCTCTTTGCCGCGCCAAGAAAGATCGATCCTTCCTCCCAGAAAAATCGATCCTCCTCGCGAGAAAGGGGATCCCATGCTACCCAAGGCACAAGGATCGATCATCCTCACCCGATGATCGATCATACTCGGGTTCAGCATGACCAACAATGAAGTATCGATCCTTCTCCCAGAAAGATCGATCTTGTTGGGTTCTCCGACAACCCTCCGACGAGAAATACCGTCGAAAATCTCCACCAAATCCAAAAAAAACTCTGGGATCTTGTAGTACGAAGGACCACGAGTCCAAAACCGGTGGAATACTACAACCTAACATGTATTCAGTAAGATCTAAGCGAAACAAAATACAATCAACTCAAAACTCACAAAACCAAAAAACAAACATAGGTAGGATCCCTACCTAGGCAATAGCTGCTTCAATCCCAGCTGCTAAGCCTTGGATAGTCCCAAATCTCCTCAAAATCCGACAGCTCTGAGCTCAAGAACGTGGATTTCAAAAGGGATTCAAGGAAGAGGGTTACGTCCGTTTTATAGATAAACGAACCGACCTATGGATGATCGATCCTTCCCTAAGGAAAGATCGATCTTTCATGACGATCACTCCTTGATTTTCTGATATTAAAAGATCCATCTTCTAGCAAGGAAGGATCGATCTTTTAGGTGCAGAAAGCTAGACTTGGGCTAAAACTCAATCCCAAGCCCGGATCTTTCGATCCTGGGTCCACCTAACCTTTCTAATCAAACACTAACACAAGCAAGGTCAGTGAGTGCACACGCGCGGTGTGAAACAAATCAACAAGGGGCAATTTACAAAATTGCCCTTGCGGTCTACAACGAGTCATAGGGGTAGACGGGTAGGTCATCACATCCTATGACCCTTAAAGGAAATCTCGTTCCGAGATTCGATAAAGGCAGGGCTCAAAAACAGAAACAACTACACTAGAAGACAGGACAAAAGGTACCTCGAGAAGAAAACAACTACGGAAACTCCTGCCGCATGCGCGCCTCGCGCTCCCATGTCATCTCCTCGGTGCCTCTGTGCCTCCACATTACCATGACCAAGGGAATCGTCTTGCCCCGCAAGACCTGTTCCTACCCGAACCGGCTGCTCAACGAAGCTCGCGTCTGCCTCAAGCTCAATGTCATCCACCCTGATGACATCAGACGGATCTGGGTGATACTTTCTCAGCATCGACACGTTGAAAGTCGGGTGCACAGCTGACATGTACTGAGAAAGATCCAGGCGGTAAGCTACCTCACCGACCCTCTCTATGATCTCTAACGGCCCGACAAACCTCGGCGCCAACTTGCCACCTCTGCCAAACCTGACAGAACCTCCGTACGGCGATGCTCACAACACTCTGTCGCCTCTGATCTGCATAGCTCTTCTGCCGGCTCTGAGTCATCAGAAGTCTCTGCCTGATCTGCACTAACCTCTCTGATGACCGCCTGACGACGTCTGAATCGGTGACTGAAGCCTCTCCAACCTCTGTCCAGCACATTGGGGAACGACACGGCTTACCGTACAATGCCTCGAAATGTGCTACTCCAAGACTGGACTGGTAGCTGTTGTTGTAGGCGAACTCCACCAAGGGAGCGTGCTCCTCCCAGCTGCCTCCGGCGTCTAGGACACATGCTCTCACCATGTCCTCCAAGATCTCGATCGTCCGCTCTGACTGCCCTCCTGTCTGCGGATGGAACGTTGTACTGAAAGTCAGGAGTGTGCCAACTGCCTCCTGAAAACCTCACCAGAACTTTGTGGTGAACATGGGTTCACAGCCTGACACGATAGAAACTGGAACTCCTTATAGTCTGATCACCTCTCTGACGTACAAGCTGCCCAACCTGTCCGTCGAGTCTGTCGTCCGCATAGGCAGGAAGTGCGCCGATTTGGTCAATCGATCAACGATGACCCAAATTGCGGCATTCCCCCTAGGAGATCTCGGTAACCCGGTCACGAAGTCCATCGTGATCTGCTCCCACTTCCACTCAGCTAGTGGAAGCGGCTGAAGTAACCCCGGAGTCTGCTGGTGCTCTGCCTTGACATTCTGACAGGTAAGGTAGCGCGTTACGAACTCCGTCACTGCCCTCTTCACCCCGCACCACCAGAACTTCCGCCGCAGGTCCTAGTACATCTTGGTACCCCTGGGATGAATTGCAAAACGACAGTCGTGGAACTCTCGTAGGACGTCGTCTCGTAGAACTGGATCTGCTGGAACTGCTACTCTGCCTCTGAACCGTAGCCCTCCGTCTGACGATACTGTCCAGTCCCCGTCTCTGCCCTCAGTGCCCGCCGATGTGCGCAACTCCTCGAGCTCTGCGTCACTGCGCTGTGCCTCTAACACTCTGGCTAGAACCGCTGGCATACTCTGCACGATATAGAGAAAGCCGTTGGATCCCTGATCCTCAAACTCGAGTCCCAACTGGCCCGCTGTCTCTAAAACCTGCCACTGCCACGCTGACAACCCTGCAACTGCTGCTCTAGTGTCTCTCACCTGTCTATGCAACGCGTCTGCTACGACGTTTGCCTTACCCGGATGGCAATGCAACTCAAAGTCGTAGTCCTCCAGTAGCTCCATCCAGCATCGCTGCGTTAGGTTGAGGTCACGTTGGGTGAAAACGTGCCTCAAACTCTTATGGTCTGAGAAGACAGAGAACTTCTCGCCATAGAGGTAATGCCACCAGGTCTTCAGGGCGAAGACCACCGCTGCTAGCTCCAAGTCGTGAGTCGGGTAGTCCTCTCATGATTCTTCAACTGATGAGAACCATAGGAAACCACGTGCCCCTCCTGTATGAGAACACACCCCAAACCCTCACCGCTGACGTCGCAGTAGACACTTTACCTAACACCGCGCTCGGGAACGATCAGCACCGGCGCACTGTCAACCTTGTCCTCAGCTCTACGAAGGCTGGCTCACGATTATCATCCCACACGTATAGGACAGCCTTCAGTGTCAGTCTGGTCAACGGTCTGGCCACTCTGGAGAAGTCCCGCACAAACCGCCTGTAGTAACCCGCCAAGCCTAGGAAACTATGAACTTCGAACACTGTCATCGGTCTCTGCCACTGTACCACTACATCGACCTTGGCCGGGTCAACTGAGATCCCAGCTGCCGACACCACGTGTCCAAGGAATCCCACCTGTGCAAGCCAAAACTTGCACTTGGAAGCCTTAGCATAAAGCTGATGCTCCCGAAGTAGCTGCAACACTGTCACAGCCAAGTGTCGCTCGTGCTCCGCCTCTGACCGAGAGAAGATCATAATATCGTCGATGAACACCACCACGAACTGGTCTAGGAAATTCCAGAAGATCCTCTGCATGAGATCCATGAACGCTGCTGGTGCGTTCGTCAGCCCAAATGGCATCACCACGAACTCGTAAAGGCCATACCGAGTCTGAAAAGCCGTCTTCGGGATGTCGCAATCCTGAACCCTCAACTGGTGGAAGCCGATGCGGAGGTCGATCTTTGAGAACACTGAAGATCCTCGCAGCTGGTCAAACAAGTCGTGGTGATGCCACCGATCGGTGAGTCTACATACTGTGCCGTCGATCGATGAGTCTACAGACTGTGCCACCTCTAGCCAACTCGTCTCTAATCCTCTGGGCACGGATGGCTCTGCCGCTGCCTGCTGATACTGCTGGGGCTACTGGTACTGCTGTGGCTGCTAGTACTGCTGTGGCTGCTGGTACTGCGGCAGCTGCTAGCACTGGAAAAGCTGAACGGTGTCCGGTTGCTCACACACCGGAAAAGAAAACACACGCCTCCGCTGGCCGCCTCTACCTCTGGAGCGGCCCGGTCCAGCCCCTGATCCGCACCCGCCACAGCTCCCCTGCCAAGCACTGGACCCTCCGCCTCGACTGCCCTGCGGCACAGCGCCCCGCGCTCCTCGCAAGTGGCAGTTGATGAGTGCATGAAAGTGCACTTTGAACATGACTAAGAGCAGCTTATTTGCTTAGTTTTCATGATTAATATAGATGATTTCATTCGTATATGTTGCTTCACAAAGTTATTTGTATTATGCAGGAAGTTGAACCAAAGATGGGTCTTTAATGCCAAAACTGTACCTTCTCAGAAGAAACCAGTTGATATGTCATATATGATTGGAAAGCTCTGGAAGTCTAGTTTTCAGAAGTTTTTACGGTTCGTGATTTGGAGTTTCCTAGAGGAATATATACTATTTTGAGTATGAGAGGTGCAGACAAAGCAGTTACGGAAGAAGTTCGTCGACTGATAGTAAAATATTCGTAACATATTCTCTGGAAGTCCAAATATTCTGAAATTTGAATACATGAAAGATAGCTCAGATATCTACAATTTTAATGTTGTACATTTGGTGAGATTCTGGACGGTGTGATAGCAGATTGGAAGAATAGATGAAGTTAGACAGGTGGAAAACTGTTCTGTCGAAACTGAGGAGAATATTCGTTAAATATTCTATATAACTCAGAATATTGTGAAATCTTCTTGATCTGGTAGAAGACTTACAAATATACAACTTTTATGTTGAGCAAATTTCCAAATTCCGGCTGGATTGGACCCAGGTGTGACCAGAATAGGGCTGCCTTCAGGAAATTCGAGTCCAACTCAACTAAAACCCTAATTTCGGGGTTCCCCTATATATATGCTTATTTAATCCGAAATTGGGGAGGTCCCAAGGGGGTTTTCTACAGAGCGTTTGGAGGCGAGGAGACTGGTTCCATGCTTGGTTTTCTTTTCTTATTTCTTCTTTATTTCTTCATTAGTTTTGTTGCCCTCATGATGAACATGAGTGGCTAGTTCTTCTCTAAGGTACCGATGTAGCCCTAACTGAATCATTCTATGTTATTGAATCATGTTTATTTAATCAGTTTATATTTTTTGTTTCATTCATTATTATAACTGAGATCTTAAATACCTTTATCTGGCCAATAGAAGTATTATAGATTGTGTTATGTGAGATTAGGCGAGGGTTCATTCCCTAATCTTGCAGGATCTATGAATGAATGAGATTTAGTCGAAGCCGGGTTCAAGCTAAGACACTTCTTGGTTCATAATTGTTCTTCAGAACTTAATGGATTCTTGATTCACCCTTAGCCATGGGTTCATTAACCAGGATTAATTGGGGGTACTTGGTGAAGACCGCGATCGAACGGATCATCATACCAGAAGAACGAGCCCTTGGAATTAAACTGAAATCTTGATCGATTCAATGCATAGAATGAGGATGTTATGGTGAAATCGGAACCTTAGTATTCATCTATCATATTTCCATCGTTTTTTTGTTTCGTTATTAGATTATATATTCTCAACATTTCATATTCTTATTTTCCCTTCGTTATTTTCTTTCTTTTCTGCTCTTTAGCGGTTCACTCTAATAATCTTTACAAATCTCTGTGGGTACGATACTCGTCTTGCTACTATACTGATTGCACCGATTCGTATACTTGCGAGATTTAAAATTTATTCATCAGCAGTCCCTACGGTAGTGTCCCAGCTGCCCGCACGTGACTGACGCGCTATCAGGTTGCTGACCCTTGCCTCCCCCCGACGGAGCCTGCCCAGACGGCCCGGCCGTCAGGAGAAACTGGCCTGGCGGACTCGGCAACTATGCCTGGAACTGCTGCGATCGCTGCTGAAAGCGTCGCTGACGCCGCTGCTGGTGCCCTCTGCCGAATCCCCCTCTGAATTGGGGTCTCTGCGGTGTGCTGGTAGAGAATGCCGGTGGAACTGCCCGGCACCTCTCGTCTCGCAACTGCGCCTCTACTGCCATGGCGCAGTCCAGAACTGCTGAGTACGCCTGGAAGCGGTAAGAACTAGCCCGTCGCCTGATCTCTGATCGAAGCCCCTACTCGAACTGACGTGCCCTGGCCACTGGATCTGCTGCCACTGCCCCCGCGAAACGGACCAAGTGCGTGAACCGGGTGGCATACTGCTGAAGCTCTAGTAAGACCACCGCAGCGGTCTGCACGTCAACCGGAGCGAGAACCCCCTCCTCGGCGAGAAGGGTCTCCTCCCGTACGACCGAAACCGTCGCTGGTGATGGCTCAGTCCGTCTACCTCTGACCTCCCTGACAGGTGCTACCCTGTCTGGTCGGGCGGGTCGACCAAGTCGTGCCTCACCCCGACCAACAACCGAAGGTCGGTCTCGAGCTCCCGACATCTGCGCAATCACCAACAACAAACGAGCGTCCACTCGTGCGAAACCCAAGACAAAGCAGCACAACATAAAGCGGAAAAGCATAACACATCACAAGGAGAGCATGCATGGATGTTCTAGACCTAGAACTAACCCATTCCACGCTCAATCTCAACCGAATCCGGATCCTAACACCCTGGGATCTACAGCCTATGCTATGATACCAAGTTGTCACACCCCGACCCGCGTACGCCCAACCGGGCCGGGCGACGCGAAGCAGAACCTAACTTACTGCGGAAATTTTGGCGAGGTTTCCCTCTAATCGTAGTGGTTACCCTAGAAATTCTTAATCATCCTGTATTATATAATCATTCACAACTCAAA
The DNA here is from genome assembly GCA_963920575.1 of Narthecium ossifragum. Classification (NCBI taxonomy): domain Eukaryota; kingdom Viridiplantae; phylum Streptophyta; class Magnoliopsida; order Dioscoreales; family Nartheciaceae; genus Narthecium; species Narthecium ossifragum. Next base: position 18,152,543 of record OY986964.1, on the reverse strand, counting down.
GACTGAAACTGATATATTACAAAGCCTCAAAACAGAGAAATTATACATTTATCACTCCCGTAGGAGACTATCTATAACAAAAGGTAAGACTGTGATCGCCACTCCTCAAGCACCGCCAGACGCCGCCACGTCACCAAACACCGGCCCGGTAGGGGCGACCGAAGAAGAGCTAGCGCCAGCACCTGCAAAACGCAGCCCGGATAGGAGTGAGCACTAAGCTCAGCAGGGACACTACACTACGACATTCAAAAGGGAGGAAACACAACAGTGTCACCCTCAAGTTTTCCCTAGGTGTATACAATGGTACCATAACCCTACCAGAAGTCCGTGAACGCAGTCCCAAAACACTGCATACCCTCAACATGACACTAAACGACTGTTTGGCGAGCTAGGACACCGCTGGGCAGGCACTCCTCCTTGATGATGATGTATAATGTTATATTTTTATCCCTTAATACTTAGTCTCCTATGCTTATTAGTTCCTAAATACACTCATTATTCTTATATTTTGATTTAGGATGCAATTGAAGTCCTTAAGTCGAAAAGAAGCTGAAAAAAGTACATGGATCAACTTTAAAGATTAAACTGTATCTGCTGATGAAGAACCAGATAATGTGTCATATATGATTGGAAAGCTCTTGAAGTCTAGTTTCTGGGGAATTTTACGGTTCGTGATTTGGAGCTTCCTAGAGAAAGTTACAGTGCTTTTACTACAACAAGCGCAGGGTAGAACATCAGAAGAAACATGCAGAGCAAATGAGATCGATCCACTTTTCAAAGGGGATCGATCCCTTGTGCAGCCAGAGATGAAAAAGACCCACGGTCGACCGTTAGATCGACCGTGGGATCGACCGCCACATCGATCATCAGCCTCTGTCAAAAATATACGCTCTCACGGACGATGGGAGGATCGACCGTGAGAAGAAAGTTAAAATCCAGAATAAAGAAATCGATCCCCTTTGGAAAGGGATCGATCCGAACCTGGAAGCGTCAGTCATCCGTAGAAAGAAGATCGATCCCTTTTGAAAGGAGATCGATCCCTTTTGAAAGGAGATCGATCTTGGTCGGGCAAAATCCAGATCCTGAGTTCACGGAAGAAAGAAGATCGATCTCTTTTAAAGGGGGATCGATCCCTTTTGGTTCTGCGGGAAAGATCAAGGGCTGAGATCTAATCCGAGTTAGGGTTTCATAAAAGCCTATAAATAGACTTCTTTGGGAGAATATGGGGGGATTCTTGGGACACTTTTGGCGGCTCTTTTCTTCTCTTTTATATTTTTCCTAGGTTTTCTCTTGTTCATTGGAATCTTTGGAGGATTGTTCTCGATGGCCTTGCGTGGCTAAACCTTAATTCTTGGTCGAGGAAACTGAAGCCTCGGAATCAATGAAACTGTGAGATCTAATTTATATTTATTGTTCAGTTTATACATGAGTATTGGATGTTCTTCTGTGATTAGATGTTCATGGTTGTCTTGTCTAATTGCTAGAAGGCCTACTAGTTTATTATTCATTCCGATCTACTGCTAGGTTAGATATCAAATCTGTAATTGTTTGATCCCTCTAATCTGCGAAGCAACTAGGATCTATTGATTTACTTCGTTTCAGAGATTAATAGATCTTAGAAAGAATATTCGACTAGATTAAATGCAACCGCTTGTGCTTGTGTTGTTTAGCTTCATCGATCTCCCTATTCTTAAGGCTGCTACTAGATTAAATTTACAGCGCGTGTCTTAGGTTGTTTAGTAGTTAGGGTTGATTAGATCGCTTGTTTCTAATTAACTATGATTGAGGAGAGATTCGAATTTAATTCGAACAGTGAATATTCATGGTATGAATTGATTGATACTTGCATCAATGATCAGTTGTTGGATTCCGATGGTGGATGTTGACTCAGACCAAGGTTGGTTCTCTTGATTCAACTTGTTTCTTCTCTTTAGATTGTTTCTTTATTGTTTTCGTTTTACTCAAAACCCCCATCTTTGTTCACTAAACACAAAACTATGCTAAACATTCTTCGTGGGATCGACTCGTACTCGCACTACTACATTTATCTTAAAGAGTATAGGTTTTATTTTTGAGTGCCTGCGACAACACATCAAATTTTGGAAACTTCTTGATTGATTATGAGTATAGCTCGATCTTTTCATCAAGGTGATTTACAGTACGATCCAAAGATAGAAAGAACTTTGCGCAGGTTAAGGAGAGAAGCTCGGAGAAACTCCGAGGAGAACGATTCGGATCTTGATTCTCCATTTGCTAGTGATTCGGAATTAGAAGAGGAAGAAGTCATGGCCGGAAATCGGACTTTGAAAGAACTTGCAGCCCCATATTTGAATCAACAACCCTTATGCATTACATTCCCTACTTTGGATGTTGCTACTACTTTTGAATTGAAATCTGGACTAATACATCTCTTACCCACTTTCATGGACTTTCAGGTGAAGAACCTCACAAGCATTTAAAAGAGCTTCATATTGTGTGCACAAGTATGAAACCCATGGGGGTGACTGAAGATCAAATTAAATTGAGAGCCTTCCCTTTTTCTTTGAAGGATTTGGGTAAAGATTGGCTTCATTATTTACCCTCTGGGAGTATTACCACATGGAATGAGATGAAGAGATTGTTTTTGGAGAAATATTTTCCAGCGTCAAGAGCGGCTAACATTCAGAAAGAGATCTGTGGTGTCAGGCAACATAACGGAGAGTCGTTTCAAGAAATTATGTGCAAGCTGTCCCCATCATCAAATTAGCGAGCAATTACTTATCCAATATTTTTATGAGGGCTTACTAACCAATGACAGGAGTATGATTGATGCCGCTAGCGGAGGAGCTTTGGTGGATAAAACTCCTGAAGCCGCGAGGAACTTGATTGCAAATATGGCGGCTAACTCTCAACAATTTAATACTAGACTTGATTCTTATTCAAAACATGTTAATGAGGTAAATGTTTCATCTCTTGAACAACAGATTGCAAGTCTAATTTCTCTTGTTCGTCAAATGGCTGTAGGTAGTATGCAAACAGCGAAGGTTTGTGGAATTTGTTCGGTGGCAGGACATCCAACCGATATGTGTCCAACTCTTCAAGAGGAACCCATTGAAAAAGTAAATGCAGCGGGGAGTTTCCCTGGACTACCGCAAAAGAAGTATGATCCCTATTCAAACACGTATAATCCGGGATGGAGGGATCATCCCAATTTGAACTATGGGAATCCACAAGTAAATCAGCCCGCAACTCAATTTCGCCCAACTGGCCAGCGATATCAACAATATAGACCGTCATACCCCCCGAGACCACAACCAAACCCAACCCCCAATTCTGGTATGTCTTTAGAAGATATTGTTAAATCCCTTGCTACTAATACTTTGCAATTTCAATAGGAGACAAAACAATTTCAACAAGAAGCAAAAGCTAGTATTCAAGGTTTGGAACATCAGATGGGCCAGATGGCGACTGCAATTAGCAAGCTAGAGGCGCAAAGTTCGGGAAAATTACCCTCTCAAACGGTAATAAATCCAAGAGAAAATGCAAGTGCAATTATTTTGAGAAGTGGTAAAGAAGTTGAGGTTCCAACAAAAGAAGTCATTGCATCGTCACCGCAAGGAAAAGAGCAAGACATTGTCGCGAACAAAATCTTTCCAGATGACGACGACGTACCTAAACGTAAGTTCCCACCTCTTTCTGATTATAAACCTGTACCTCCTTTTCCTCAGGCTTTAACAGAATCAAGAAAATATGAGAAGAATTCAGATCTATATGAGACATTTCGCCAATGCGAGGTAAATATTCCACTCTTAGATGCTATTAAACAAGTACCTCGTTATGCTAAATTCTTGAAAGAATTGTGTACAATTAAGAGGAGACAGAAACTTAAAGGATGTGAGAAGGTGAAAGTAGGGGAAAATGTTTCTGCAATTCTTCCAAGAAAAATTCCTACAAAGTGTAGAGATCCAGGTATGTTTACTATCCCATGTACAATTGGTAACACCAAATTTGAGAAGGCCATGTTAGATCTAGGAGCTTCTATCAATGTCATGCCATATTCTATATATGCTTCTTTAAAACTTGGATCTTTGAATGAAACTGGTGTTGTGATTCAGTTGGCTGGCAGATCTAACGCCTATCCTAAAGGTGTAGTTGAGGATATTCTTGTGCAAATTAATGATTTAGTTTTCCCTGCTGATTTTTATGTGCTTGATATGGAGAATGGTGATCAAACTACTCCTATTTTGTTGGGAAGACCTTTCTTGAAGACATCCAAGACTAAGATAGATGTTCATAGTGGCACACTTACCATGGAATTTGATGGTGAAACTGTTAAGTTTAATATTTATGATGCTATGAAATATCCTGCTGATGATTGTTCGGTGTATTCTATTGATGTGATTGATTTTTTATCACAAGAAGTTTTTGAACTTGATAGCAAAGACGAATTGGAAGTGGCTATTAGTAAATCTCTTGAGGAAGAAAATGAGGAGCTATCTTTGAGTACTAATTTGCAGGAAACTGTTGCCACACTAAATGAATTTTCAACACTTCAACAATCAGCTAACAATTCTTATAGTCCATTACCTATTTCTAATGAGAAATTAATACCTTCTGTGTTGCAAGCACCTATTCCAGATCTGAAACCTCTTCCTAATCATCTTAAATATGCTTTTCTTGGACATGAAGGAGTATTACCAGTGATTATTTCCAATAACCTTAATGCACCACAGGAAGAACAACTTGTGCAGGTTCTTAAGAAGCATAAGACAGCTATTGGTTGGACAATTGCAGATATCAAGGGAATCAGCCCGAGTACATGTATGCATCGTATCTTGCTTGAAGAGGGAGCGAAACCTTCCCGCCAACAACAAAGAAGGTTAAACCCGCCCATGATGGATGTAATAAAGAAGGAGATCCTCAATCTTCTTGAAGTTGGAGTGATCTATCCTATTTCGGATAGCACTTGGGTTAGTCTAGTTCAAGTGGTTTCTAAAAAGACAGGAATAACCGTGGTGAAAAATCAAAAAGATGAGTTAGTTACCACCCGTGTTCAGAATGGGTGGAGGGTTTGTATAGATTATAGGAAATTAAATGCTATAACCCGCAAGGACCACTTCCCTTTACCTTTTATTGATCAGATGCTTGAAAAGTTAGCTGGTCACTCTTATTATTGTTTTCTTGATGGTTATTCAGGTTATTTTCAGATTGCAATTGCCCCTGAAGATCAGGAAAAGACGTCTTTCACATGTCCATTCAGAACTTTTGCATATCGTCGCATGCCCTTTGGCCTTTGTAACACTCCAGCTACTTTTCAACGGTGTATGGTTAGTATATTTTCAGATTATATTGAACATATCATAGAAGGTTTTATGAATGATTTCACAGTTTATGAAAACTCCTTTGATAATTGTTTACATAACCTTACACTTATTCTTCAAAGATGCATAGAAACTAGTCTTGTGTTAAATTCTGAAAAATATCATTTCATGGTTGAACAAAGGTATGGTTTTGGGTCATGTTGTTTCATCTAAATGAATTGAGGTTGATAAAGCTAAAGTTGATATTATTCAATTTTTACCGTACCCCACTAGTGTGCGGGAAGTTCGTTCTTTTCTTGGACATGCAGGTTTTTATCGAAGATTCATCAAGGACTTCTCCAAAATAGCATTACCGCTATGCACGTTGTTACAAAAGGACAAGGTTTTTGAGTTCGATGAGTCTTGCAAAAAGGCATTTGATAAACTGAAAGAATTGTTGACTTCTACCCCAGTTATTCAGCCCCCAGACTGGAGCGTTTCTTTCGAGATAATGTGTGATGTGAGTGATTATGCAGTGGGCGTGGTTTTGGGTCAAAAGATTGGAAGAGCTTCTCATGCAATTTACTATGCTTCCAAGACTTTGGACGATGCCCAGAGAAATTATTCTACAACTGAAAAAGAACTTTTAGCTGTAGTGTTTGCTTTAGAAAAATTTCGGTCTTATTTACTTGGTACTAAAGTCATTGTTTACTCTGATCATGCAGCTCTTCGTTATTTAATGACGAAGAAGGAGGCAAAGCCGAGATTAATACGATGGATACTTCTCTTGAGTGAATTTGATTTTGAGATAAAAGACAAAAGAGGAACAGAAAATAAGGTCGCAGATCATCTGAGTCGTTTAATTCATGTGGAGGATAAACTTCGTCTGCAGGAAACATTCCCTGATGAACAACTGTTCTCCACAAATGTGAAATTAACTTGGTATGCAAATATTGTGAATTATTTGGTTACTAATATGTTACCTTCTGATTTGTCTAAGGCTCAAAGAGATAAGATCAAAAGTGATGCTAAATACTATGTGTGGGATGACCCATATTTATGGAAGCATTGTGCAGATCAAGTAATAAGAAGGTGTGTTCCTGAAAATCAAATTATTTCTATACTCACTTTTTGTCATTCTTATGCTTGTGAAGGTCACTTTGGAGTTAAGAGAACGGCAAGAAAAGTGTTAGAATGTGGTTTCTATTGGCCTTCTTTATTTCGAGATTCATACAATCATTGTATGTCATGCGAGAATTGTCAAAAGACAGGTAATATATCCCAAAGGAATGAGATGCCACAAACCCCCATATTATTTTGTGAAATTTTCGATATTTGGGGCATTGATTTCATGGGTCCGTTCCCTATATCTTTCGGTTATGTTTATATTCTACTTGCTGTCGATTATGTTTCAAAATGGGTAGAAGCTAAAGCTACCAGGACTGATGATTCTAAAGTTATTGCAGATTTTATCAAGTCTAACATATTATCTAGGTTTGGAATTCCAAGAGCTTTCATAAGTGATCGAGGCACGCACTTTTGCAATCGAACTGTGGAGGCGTTGCTAAGGAAGTACCATGTGACCCATAAGGTGTCCACCGCCTATCATCCGCAAACCAGTGGGCAAGCGAAAGTGTCAAATCGAGAGATCAAGTCCATCATTGAAAAGATGGTAAACCCAAATAGAAAAGATTGGAGTTTGCGTTTGAATGATGCTTTGTGGGCATATAGAACAGCATATAAGACACCCATCAGTATGTCACCTTATCGTTTGGTGTTTGGGAAACCATGGCACCTTCCAGTTGAATTAGAACATAAAGCTTATTGGGCTATCAAGAGCTTTAACATGAAGATGGATGAGAGTGGAGAACACATGAAGTTGCAACTACAAGAATTAAAGGAAATTTGCAACGATGCCTATGAGAGCGCCAAGATTTACAAGGAAAAGACAAAAGCTTTTCATGACAAGATGATCTCTAGAAAAGAGTTTAAAGTTGGTCAAAAAGTTCTCCTTTACCAATCACGCTTACGTTTGTTTCCAGGTAAGTTGCGTTCTCGTTGGAGTGGACCTTTTATTGTTACTAATGTTTTTTCTCATGGTGCAGTTGAAATTCAAAGTTTAGCCACTTTCAAAATGTTTACGGTGAATGGCCATCGACATAAACATTTTTATGAAGGAGTTCGAACAGAAAATGTGGAAAAATTGGACCTTGAGGAGCCAACTTATACTGATTGAAGAAGAAACCATGAAGTCGAGCCAATGACAATAAACAAAGGCGTTGCTTGGGAGGCAACCCAAGGGGAGTTCTTTCCTTTCTTTTTATTTTCGCATTTCCATTTTAGTTATTTTTGCCTTTCTTTGCATTCTACCTTACATTAGGGACAATGTCAGTTTCAAGTGTGGGGGAGGAGATCTAGGAGATCTAGGTTGCGTATGCCATGAGCAAGAATTAGTTAAGCTTGACATATTCATAACATGATTGAATGAGTAATTTTGTAACTTAGAATTAATTAGTTGAGTTATTTTTCTTGAGATTGTAGTGACTAAATGAGTAGACAAAAGCTGGTGAGATTTTGAGCCTCTAGACTGACACATTCATATCAGTCTCACTATTTTCTTTCATGAGAGATATTCTTCCATGGATTTGTTTCTCTAGAACATGCTTTGATTCTATTCGAGGTCACATTGACACATGCAGATATGAACATGATTAAGGCCATTTTTGTTTTAAGCTACATAAGCCAAATAGCCTACCTTGTGATTAATTTTTCCTTTTGCTAAACACCTTTGAGCCTTATTGACTTCATTGTTAACTCACATTACAAGCTTTAAACCTGAAAAAAATATTTCCGTTACCCAAGCCATAAAACTAGTGGAGCATTGATCAACATTATGATATGTCTGGGTGTGCAAGTTTTAAGTGTGGGGGTGTTTGGATCCTGGTATGGCTATAATTGGTGAAGTGGAGTATATTGTTCATACTCAATTCATGAGAATGTAGTTAGAAAAAAAAAAAAGAAGAAGAAAAGGAAGTGAAGGAGGAATTTTTGCAAAATTGTTTCTCATATTACAAAATGTGTTTATGAATCCTCCTAATACTCCAAGAAAGGGGTATGTTTATGTAAGATTTCTACAAAGGTGGGAATTTTTGCAAAAGATTGTTCCCTACTTCAGTTAAAAAGTATTCATTTGAACAATCTCTTTGCCAATGTGGTAATGTTATATGGTTTGAGTACTTTAACGCCAAGTTGAAGAAGTTGCTGAACGGAGTGATTGGTTGTACATGTTTTATTGATGCATTTTTGCTCCATTAGTTCCATTGACTTTTGAGCTACATTCCCAAATATTTCCCACCTTAATCCTGGACCCCATTACAATCTTTTAAAGTCCTTATGATTCGTGTTATGCATGTGATTCATGTGATTCTAATGTTATAATTTTATCCCTTAATACTTAGTCTCCTGTGCTTATTTAGTTTCTAAATACACTCATTATTCTTATATTTTGATTTAGGATGCAATTGAAGTCCTTAAGTCGAAAAGAAGCTGAAAAGAGTACATGGATCCACTTCAAAGATTAAACTGTACCTGCTGATGAAGAATCAGATAATGTGTCATATATGGTTGGAAAGCTCTTAAAGTCTAGTTTCTGGAGAATTTTACGGTTCGTGATTTAGAGCTTCCTAGAGAAAGTTACAGTGCTTTTACTACAACAAGCGCAGGGCAGAACAGCAGACGAAACATGCAGAGAAAATGAGATCGATCCACTTTCCAAAGGGGATCGACCCCTTGTGCACCCAGAGATGAAAAAGACCCACGATCGACCGCCATATCGACCGTCAGCCTCTGTCAAAAATATACGCTCTCACGGACGATAGGAGGATCGATCATGAGAAGAAAGTTAAAATCCGGAATAAAGAGATCGATCCCCTTTGGAAAGGGATCGATCCGAACCTGGAAGCGCCAGTCATCTATAGAAAGAAGATCGATCCCTTTTGAATGGAGATCAATCTTGGTCGGGCAAAATCCAGATCCTGAGTTCACGGAAGAAAGAAGATCGATCTCTTTTAAAGGGGGATCGATCCCTTTTGGTTCTGCGGGGAAGATCAAGGGCTGAGATCTAATCTGAGTTAGGGTTTCATTAAAGCCTATAAATAGACTTCTTTGGGAGAATATGGGGGGATTCTTGGGACACTTTTGGCGGCTCTTTTCTTCTCTTTTATATTTTTCCTAGGTTTTCTCTTGTTCATTGGAATCTTTGGAGGATTGTTCTCGATGGCCTTGCGTGGCTAAACGTTAATTCTTGGTCGAGGAAACTGAAACCTCAGAATCAATAAAACTGTGAGATCTAATTTATATTTCTTGTTCAGTTTATACGTGAGTATTGGATGTTCTTCTGTGATTAGATGTTCATGGTTGTCTTGTCTAATTGCTAGGAGGCCTACTAGTTTATTATTCATTGCGATCTACTGCTAGGTTGGATATCAAATCCGTAATTGTTTGATCCCTCTAATCTGTGAAGCAACTAGGATCTATTGATTTACTGCGTTTCAAAGATTAATTGATCTTTGGAAGAATATTCGACTAGATTAAATGCAACCGCTTGTGCTTGTGTTGTTTAGCTTCATCGATCTCCTTATTCTTAAGGTTGCTACTAGATTAAATCTACAGCGTGTGTCTTAGGTTGTTTAGTAGTTAGGGTTGATTAGATCGCTTGTTTCTAATTAACTATGATTGAGGAGAGATTCGAATTTAATTCAAACGGTGAATATTCATGGTATGAATTGATTGATACTTGCATCAATGATCAGTTGTTGGATTCTGATGGTGGATGTTGACTCAGACGAAGATTGGTTCTCTTGATTCAACTTGTTTCTTCTCTTTAGATTGTTTCTTTATTGTTTTCGTTTTACTCAAAACCCCCATCTTTGTTCACTAAGCACAAAACTAGGCTAAACACTCTTCGTGGGATCGACTCGTACTCGCACTACTACATTTATCTTAAAGAGTATTGGTTTTATTTTTCAGTGCTTGCGACAGCACATTACTCCGCCCAAGAGTTTAAGAACACCGAACTCCGGCTACACCTCAGATACAACTTGAAGTTGACACGACCTCTAAACATCAAACAACATGTATTCAGGTCATCTAACGGTATAGTTAGGAAGAACATGACCTTGATAGATACTTTTAGACTTCGACAAATTTATTTCAGATTTTGTGATCTTAGCATCCTTGACCACAAGCATGATGACATTATTGATAGGTCATTAAATGAGTCACTGAAACTTGAGCACAATGATGACACATATTTCTATTTAAGAGAGCCAGCTATCTTGTTTATTGGTGTTAGAATGCAAAAGCTAGTTCTCCCACTTGTAATATGCACTTGGATTCACATGGTGAATTACCCTTGGTGATACTATTAAGGTTAACCCTTCAGATCATCGCACTTACTCATTTTGCATATCATCGTGCTAGGGCACGGCCTCCAAGGGCGCGATTAAAAATCCCTGTCTTGTATATAGTAGTTTAGTTTCCTCGATTTGCTTTCTTGTATGCTTGAGAATGCTTGAGTTATTTTTATGTTGTGTGCTTGCATGTTTGCTTTTTTTTCGGTTTGTTTTGCTTTTGTTTTTAGGTGCTCGAGCAGTCCCCGCTTTCCCTTAGAGAACGTAGTTGTTGATCACCTGTCAAGATTAATGGTGGAAGTAGCGGAAAATGAGCCACCGATCATGGATGACTTCCCTTATGAGCAACTCTTTTCAGTTACACAGCTCCCCTGGTATGCACACACTATTAATTACTTAGCGACAGGTGAGATCCCTTCCTTTTGGAGTGCGCAGGATAAGCGTAGATTTTTTATTGAATAAAGAAATTTTATTGGGATGATCCTTATCTGTTTAAGTATTGTCCTGACCAGATCATGCGTCGTTGTGTTCCTGATTATGAAATAAAAAGCATCATTACATTCTATCACTCTCATGCATGTGAAGGCCATTTTTTGATGAAAAAGACTGCTGCTAAAATTCTTCAATGTGGTTTTTACTGGCCTACTATATTTCATAATGTTAACATTTTTTGCAGATCCTGTGATAGATGCCTAATAGTAGGAGCTTTATCTAGGAGACATATGATGCCTATGAACCCCATTCAAGCTCTAGAGATTTTTGATTGTTGGGGTATAGACTTTATGGAACCCTTTCCTTCTTCTTTTGGCTATTTATATATATTATTGGTTGTGGAATACGTGTCTAAATGGGTGGAGGCCAATCCATGTAGGAATAATGATCATTCAACTGTCATTAAGTTTCTTAAAGAGCATGTTTTGTCTAGATTTGGTAGGTTATTATTAGTGACCAAGGGTCGCATTTTGTAACCGCTCCTTTGAGGCTTTGATGTGCGCAGGTATGGTGTCACACATAAGGTTTCCACTGCTTATTATCTACAGACGAATGGCCAAGTTGAATTAACCAATAGGGAGATCAAGCAAATCTTAGAGAAGACAGTCAGGAACGGAAACGCCAGCTATTGGAGGAACTCAGGAATGATGCTTATGAGAGTTCCAGGATATTTAAGGAAAAAACAAAGGCCTACCACGACAAGCGGATCCTAAGGAAAACATTTCAAGAAGGGCAACAAGTCTACTTATATGACGCGCGACTACACTTACATCCTGGGAAGCTGAGATCACGCTGGACATGCCCCTTCACCGTAGCAAAGTATTTGAGAATGGGGTTGTGGAGATTGAAGACCCGAAGGATGGGAGGCTATTCAAGGCCAATGGACAGCGACTGAAGCCAATCCCAGCGAAAACGGACCCTGAGGAGCACACTGTTTCTTTCGTAGACCCTGTCTACGAGGGATGATCTTATTCTTATTTATTATTTCTGTTTTACTTATGTTAGATTGTTTTAGTGTTTTGTTTCCGTTCTCATTTGCTTTTGTTTACTTTTATGTTTTTTTTAGGATGCTTGGCCATCCGTCTTCCTATCTTGTGAAATTCGGCCACAATGAGGAGTTCTGTGCAAGATTTCAGATATTCTGTCAGGTGGCCTCGCTCCTATTTCGCTTTCCTATTCTTATTTATGCTATATATGAACATTCAGCCAACACCCTTCTGCTTATTTACATGATTAGCACACATTGAGGACAATGTGAATTTCAGGTTGAGGGGTGTAGGCATAGATGATCTCATGCATGCTACTTTATTAAGTTTAATAGTGTTGAATTGAGAATGTTGCTAGAAATTATACATGAGCTGAAATTTTTATGCTTATTATACATGTTGCTTTCAGATGGATTAGCCTATACATTGATTGCATGTGTGATAACCTGAAGGTAGAATATCATGTGACTCACACACGAACACTCTATGTGCAGTGGCAATTATACTCACTAGAGGAATGAGCATGCTATTGTCAATCTAGACCATGATTTCAGCATTAGCTAGTGTTGAGTATTGCATGCAAAAAAAAAAAGTTTTGGAGCTTGATCAAGCTGTGCCTAAATGACTATTAGGTGATCTACTGAGTAACCGGGTGTTCTTGCCACAGGAAGCGGGGAGCTCGTGTAAAAAGGTAGAACCACTGATAGCTAAAAAAAAAAACTATTCAGTGTTTTGCTAAATAACCGGGTCTCTGCGCCTCAAGAAGCGGAGAGTGCTCGCGTAAAAAGGCAAAATGTCTGATAGCTAAAGAAAACAAAAGAAAAACAGAAAGAGCATGCTGTACTTAAAGTGTGAGGGTTGGATGATTGGTCATGAAGATAGTAGTGTCTTTGGACTAACGGTGGGTAGAAGTTGCTTCTGTACGTAACATTTACTTGTCACGTCACATGTGTTCTTCTGGATGGTAATTAGCATGTTTGAAGTGTAGAAATTAATTTCATATGTTGGTAGTATGTGTATGAGCATAAAAAGTTTTCACGCTCTGTACAGTATAAAACACTATTGACCTGATAAGGTAGAATTTTTGACATGCATGTCTACATCCTTGAACCGTTAGTGTGCTTAATTATATTCTATGCGCTTTGAATTGCTAGAGACTAGCAATAAGCTGGTTGGGGGGTGTGATGAGTGCATGAAAGTGCACTCTTAACATGACTAAGAGCAGCTTATTTGCTTAGTTTTCTTAATTAATATAGATGATTTCGTCCGTATATGTTGCTTCACAAAGTTAACTATATTATACAAGAAATTGAACCAAAGATGGGTCTTTAACGCCAAACCTGTACCTTCTCGAAATGAACCAGATGATGTACTATACATGGTTTGAAAGCTCTGGAAGTCTAGTTTCCGGGAGTTTTTAAGGTTCATGATTCCGAGTTTTCTAAAGGAAGTTACAACAATATTAGTACCAATGGCGCAGTCAGGATGGCAAAACAGTAAATACTCAGGAAAGACGGATCGATCATGTTCCATAAAAGGATCGATCCTTTTATGCAAACAGACCTGACAGAACGTGTGAGGGCCCGTCCCTTTGACCTGGCTCGACCGCGTCGGTCGAGGGCCGTTTTCCTGTTGGTTTGGTTCCGCGTCGGGTACGATCGGGCGATCGTATGGCGGTTTCGACCCCTGGGGCATTTTGGTAAATATGCCCCCTGGTGGTCAGTTTCACACCCGCGTTTCACACACGGCCTTGGATTGATGTATGTGTTTGATTAGAATCTTAAGGGTGCGTCCAATCGGAAGATCGGAGCTCGATCGGGAAAGATCGAATCGGATGGCTGAGGTCGATCCGAATCTCTATATAAGCCCTGTCCCTTTCTCTCTCTTTCCTTCTTCCTCTCTGCTGTCGTTTTCTCTTTCTCTATCTCCTATGGCTGTGCTAGGGCATCGGAGCGCGGCTTCCGAGGCGTGGATCTTGGCGGCTTGACTGGTTGGACGCGTGGAGGAGCTGCCCTACTTGCTCTGATAGGTGTTTCTACCTCGATCTCGTGATCGGGTTCTCCTAGGATAGGTTTAATGCCTTTTGCTGTAGAAATACTTGTTAGAATGTTATGTAGCTCATTGCACATGTGTTGTGGATGGTTTGAAGTATTCCTACCTTGCGATTTTCGTATTCTAACGGCTGGTTTCCGTATTATCGCCGTTTTGTCGGTTTTCGCCCGTTTTCACCTAGATAGGAGATTTAACCATCAAAAATGTGATTTCTTTACACCACTGATTTCCCCATCGTTAATTACGCATGCTTGCAAAATCTCATTGATTTCCAACAAGATTTGATGATTGAAATCCAAGAAAATGGATTTCCGGCACTGTTCTAATGAACAATGCAATAGGCCTGATGGTCGATCGTTGGATCGACCGTCAAGCATTGATACGTTTTTTCTGGGCCTGACGGTCGACCGTCGCATCGACTGTCAGGCTCTGTGTGGTTTTTAGTCTCCGATGGTCGATGTATGGATCGACCGCGGGATCTTCTCCTTTTTCCATTTTTGCCTCACGGTCGACCATCGGATCGACCGTCGGATCGACCGTCAGGCTCTGGTTGGTTTTGGGCTTCCCAGGGTCGATGTGTGGATCGACTGTCGCCCATATGGTTTTCCTCATTTTAGCCTCACGGTCGACCGTTGCATCGACCGTGACATCGACCGTGGCCTCACGGTCGACCGTCGCATCGACCGTGGGCCCTTGAGCATTGTTTTCTGGCTTCTCTTGAATGGCTTTCATTTGTGATTGTTATCTAAACAAGTTGGGAAGCATGTATGTTGTTTTCATGGAGTTTTCAAAGGATTTCTATTGAGATTGAGAAATGAATCGCGTGTGCATCCCTTTTGAGTAAATTGATGGTTTGGCTTGCATTTAAATACATGTTTGATTGGTAATTAAATGCTTAACTGATTGCTTAACCATTAGCTAGTTATGAGTGCTAGCTAATGTGGAATTGTGGAACCTTAGCCTCTTGCCAGCGAGTGCCGAGGGCTATTGTATATCTGTTAAACCTATAATTGATGCTGTGGCATATAGAGACATCTAGGATAGATGTTTGTTCAGGTTCATGCATTGTGTGCATTAGAGGCATATGAGTTTAGGCTGGCGATGGGTTGATCGCCGATCCGAGGCTCTCGGGTAGCTCGGATCTAGCCTTAGGACCGTGGCTGGGTAGTCGGGATTAGGGTGTGATTGTATAATGGAATCTCTTGTTATTGAGGACTTGCGATAGTTGACTCTGATGCATGTTTTGAGGTTTAGAGGTCGTGTTGTCTTCCCAAGGCTAAGTCTTAAGGATGGTTGTCGATGTCCCTGACATGGTCCCCAAGCAGTGATTTCCTGCTGGGTAACGGTGATCCTACTGGTTCTGGTTCTTTTCTTCCCAGCGTGTTGGTTGATGTTCCCAGCGTGGTCGGTTGAGAAGAATAGGATCCCTTGGGGAGTCGATAGGGGTTGTGGGACCCCGTGGCATTCCTTAGACTTGAGCGGGGAGACAACACTGTTGTTGTTTTCCTCCTTTCTGTGTGCCGTAGAGTAGAATCCTACTGAGCTTATCGCTCACTCCTACCCGGGCTGCGTTTGCAGGTGCAGGTGCCAGTTCTTCTTCTGTGGAGCTGGCGGGATCGGCCTTTGGTGGCGCGAGTACGTCCAGAGGTGCTTCAGGTTGCTGAAGGATAAACTGTTGTACTTTTTGGTAGTTTGTATATTATAAACATCCTTTGAGGAATTTTTGGATTATTGTATAAATCTTTCCCTTGGAGGAGTTTGTTATAGAATCTTGTATCAATACAACTTGATGTATATATATGAATTGAATATCTGCTTCACCTCTGGAATATAAATTGTTTAAATTCATCCATCTTTTCCGCTTTGTATCGCGCCAATTGGAGATGAATAGTGATAGGAAACCTCACGCCCCGTCCTGGATGGGTTTTCTGGGTCGGGGTGTGACAGAACGCATACTTTTCAGATGATCACACTAGGATCGATCCTCCTTTCACTCGAGAATTTTGAGGAGAATGATCGATCTTTCTCCTATCGAAGGATCTATCCTACTGAGAAGGACCGATCATGCTTCTATCAAAGGATCGATCTTCCTCGGGCGAAGCCAAAAATTGAAGATTTTGATATCAAAGGATCGATCCTTTGTCGAGCGGATCTGAATACAAGTCATCAGATTTAATCCAAAGGCTGAAATAAAAGCTAGGGTTCCATGTCCATATATAAGGGGAGTTGTTGGACGTTTTTGAAAGACTTTTTCTGCCCTTTTCTGGAGGAGGAAGATGAAGAAATCTCCATCCATGGCTGAGTAATCCGCGGACATGACGGAAGGATGATCTAGCGAGGATTAGGGTTTCTTCTTCATCGTGGTTCATAGTTTAATCTTTATTGTTAAACTCTTTTCTATGTAGTGAATCTTCAAAGATTGTTTTGAAATTATAGATTCCTAGGTGGATGATTAATATTATGAATCCAGTCATGCTTCTTTTATGATCTTATAATCCCATAGTTTTATCTATTGTTTACCTACTTTATCTCGTGAAATCTTTGCTATGCATTGCCGATTGTGAGAGTTGGTATTGTGTATTCTTAGAGATCAGGTTAGATAGAGTTAGGGCTTTGTCCCGATGAACTTTTGCTATACATTGCCTGTAGCGACAGCATGTATCGTATATTCTTAGGTTTTGGTTAGATGAAGTTAGAACTATAAAAAGGAAGAACCAGTCGTACGAAGAGATATTTATATATTTTATTAGGTTTGTAGTTCCATATCTTCCAGTTATGATGATTGGGATGTGAATCCCTTAACTGAGTATTATATGAACCATTGAGAAGAGAAGAACCTAAATCCGAGTGAAGTGATTCCCGATGCCTAGCCTTATTAAAATCCTCGGAGTACGGATGGCTTTGCCGCTGCCTGCTTGTACTGCGCTGGTGGCTGGTGAAGCTGCACGGTGTCCGGCTACTCACGCTCTGGGAGAGCAAACACACGCCCCCGCTGGCCGCCTCCACCTTTGGAGCAGCTGGGTCCATCTTCTGATCCGCGCCCACCACTGCTCCCCTGCCAGGCACCGGACTCTCCGCCTCTACTGCCCAGTGGCATAGTGCCCCGCGCTCCTCGCAGGGGACAGTCCCTACGGAAGTGTCCCGGCTGCCCGCACTGGAAATATGTGGCCGACGCGCCACCAGGTTGCTGACCCTGGCCTCCTCCTGACGGAGCCTGCCCAGACGGCCCGGCCATCAGGAGAAACTGGTCTGCTGGTGTGAGGACCCGTCCCTCTACTCCTGTGGCTCGTCATGGACCGCAAGGGTAATTTGGTAAATTGCGCCTTATCGGCTAGTTTCACACCTGCGTGGGCACACACTGACTATGTTTGTGGTAATGTTTGGCTAGAATGGTTAGTGGGACCCGGGATCGAAAGATCCGGGCTTGGGCTTAAGTTTTAGCCCAAGTCTAGCTTCCTGCGAAAGAAGGATCGATCGTTCAATGCCAGGAAGTCGGATCGTTGAGAAGGATCAATCGTTCCTCTTAGGACGGATCGATCGCTCTCTTGGACGGATCGATCGTTCCACTTGGACGGATCGATCCTGCTTAGGTCGGTTCGTTTGTCTATAAAACAGACGTAACCTTCTTCCTTGAATCTCTTTTGAAATCCGAGTTCTTGAGCTGAGATTTTCTGGATTTCGAAGAGGTTGTGGACGATCCAAGGCCTAGCAGCTGGGATTGAAGCTGCTATTGCTTAGGTAGGGATCCTACCTACATTTCTTCCGGGTTTTTGGAGGTTTTTCGGGTTGTCTGTGATCTTTTGCTTAGATCTTGTTATATACTTGTTAGATTGTAGTATTTCCACCAGTATTGGACTCGAGGTCCTTCGTACTACTAGATCCCAAGGTTTTGTGGGATTTGGTGGAGTTTTCTGACGGTATTCTCGCCGAAGGTTTGCCGGAGAACCCAACTCGATCGATCCTTCTGTGAGAGGGATCGATCCTTCCTTGTTGGTCATGCTGAACCCGAGCAGGATCGATCATTCTCGGGTGAGGACGATCGATTCTTGTGCCTTGAGTAGGATGGGATCCCCCTCGTCGCGAGTAGGATCGATCCTCCCTTGGGGGGAAGGATCGATCCTCCTTGGCACGGCAGTGAGGATGTTCCCTATCGCGAGTAGGATCGATCGTCCCTTGGGGGGATGGATCGATCTTACTCGGCACGATATGGAGAGATTGTTCTCTACCATTAGAAGGATCGATCTTCCCTTGGGGGGAAGGATCGATCCGTCTACGGCAAAGAGAGAAATTCTTCTTGGTTTGGCCCGCGGGGCTTTGCATGTACAGTTTTCTTTACTGTCTTATAACTTGTACCTATGTTTAAGCATGTTAGACCTATAATAGGGGCAGTGGTGAACCGGGGGAGTGATGAGTCTCGGGATATTTAGAATAAACGGGCGGATAGCCCTACAGCTTTCCTTAGCCTTGCATGCCGGCGTGCACCGAGGGCTTTATCTGTGATATCTGTGAGCTGTTGTTTGCGAGGCTGCTTTCTCGATGCAGGTGTTGTGGTGGACTACTGACAGTTGGTGGTGATACCACTGTAGCAGCTCCTAGACCCTGTCGCGCCCCGACCCCCGAAAGCAAAACCGGGCCGGGCGACGCGAACCGGAACCTACAAAACGCGGAAAACAAAGCTGGCGAGGGATCCCTCTAACCTATTGGTCTCCCTAATAGTTCACCAAAACACCCTCAATTAAAAGATACAACATTGATTAGCAAAACCTCGAACCTCAGATTAAAAACTCAAGTGTTAAATATACAAATCCTCGGAGAGGGGAAGATTCAAATACATAATACTCCCGTAGGAGACTAACTAACATAGGATAAAAGCAGTAAACGATCACCACCTCTTAAAGTCCACCAGGCGCCGCCGCACCGCCGACCAACTGCCCGGTAGGGGCCAAAGAAGAAGAACCGACGCCTGCACCTGCAAAACGCAGCCCCGGGTAGGTGTGAGCACTAAGCTCAGTAGGGATATACACTACGTCACACAGAAGGAAGAGGGAAACGCAACAGTGTCGCCCTCAAGTAGGACCTGGGTGTATACAGGGGTCCCATAACCCCACCGCTTGTCCCTGAGGCCTAGGAGCAGCACTCAAAAGCAGGAACAACACTGGCGACACACAAGCAGAGTAGGCAACTTTACTACTCCCCGGGTCAGCACAGTGGGACACCGGCTACACCTCAGCATCTGACACAAGGCCGACACGACCTCTACAATCATCAATCCACAAGTGCTCCAGTCATCTAAGCCTATCATCGAATCGACTGGACACTATAATTCAAACCGGGTCCAAACCACCCAACCCCGGTCCTAGGGCTAAGTCCGAGCTTCCAGCCTCGGGACGGCGACCCAAAGATCACCCACGCCCTAACCAATGCAACTAATGCACACAACCACAATGCATGCTATGACATACACAGATAATAGGAAAGGCATGCAACAGTATGTCAAGCATCATATAAGTCTACTGGATCGCTGCAACGGTACCACCAACCGCTGCCAGCCGATCCGCAGCGGGTCCCGGCATTACGACGGCACCTCGACCGTCACCCGCGGACTCCTGCAACGAGAAGCAACCCCGAAAACGATGATGAACAAAACACAATATAATATTCTATTCCGAAATATAATATTATATTCAAAAACACCCAAAGCCTCTACTTAGGGGCTAATCGATCCCGTCGATCCGACATCCAAACGACGTCGGATTCAAGATCCAACTTAGCCACCAGTAGGTATATAAACCGGGATCATCATATCCAAAAATCATAATCATCCAACGGTTGGATTAACGGGAAAACGTTAATCAAAATCGTTAATCAAACTAACTTACCCATTAATTGCTGCAACGTAGCCCTCCAGCAAACAATTCATAAGAAATCATACATAAATCGAAAAAATATGAAACAAGATGGAATGGAAAGCTAACGAATAGTTCTACAACTCTTATGTTTATGGAAACCCATGATCATGTACTCGCCGGCCGGAACACTCGCCGCAAGCCGGCTGTTTCTCAAGAACAGCAGAAAACCAGAAATCCGAGACTAATCTTGCATAAAACCTACTCAAATCTCAACTGATTAACATGAAACTTCAATCAGTTATTCTAACATATATAAGGAATCCAACAAAGCAAGGATCAACAAGATCCAACGGCTAGATCTCAAGAAAACCCGAAAAGAACACAGTAGGTATAACCCTACCTAGCTGCGCTTTCCTCGGCTGATTCCCCGCGATTTGATCACCAACGAGCTGTCAAACCACACCAGGAGCCTTCCTCTCGTTGTCACGGATCCAACGAGCCAAAGAACACCCAATTTAGTGGTCGGAGGAGGGAGAACGGAGGAGAAGAAGCTCGCCGGCGGAGAAGGGAAGAAACAGAGCACCGCGAGAAAGAAGAGAAAGAAGGAAGAAGAAGAGGGGAGAAGGAGGAAGAGAAGGGGAAGAAAAGAAGGGCAAAGGTGGAGGGGATAGCCGGGAAAGAGGGGGAAAAGTGAGGGGAGGGGAGGGGAAGTCTTCCCTCTCTGACAGGAGAGAGCGACGGCCAGCGGTGGCCGTCCTCGCGAAGCAGAAAACCAACCGACTCATAAATGATCGATCCTTCCCCTTCATGACGTCTCACAAGGCTTTCTGGCACGAAGCGGATCGATCCCTTAGCCAGAGAGGATCGATTCTTTGTGTGCTGAAAGCTAAACTTGGGCAAGAACTCAAGCCCAAGTCTGGATCTTTCGATCCCGGGTTCACCTAGTCATTTTAAACAAACACTAACACATACAAGGTCAGTGTGTGCACACGTGGGTGTGAAACAAACCAATAAAGTGCAATTTACCAAATTACCCTTGTGGTCCAAGAAACAATACGATCCACCGGATCGCGCGCTCGACGCGAAGCAAACCAACGAGCCACGGGCCTGACCCAGCCGGTCGACCCAGGAGTAGAGGGACGGGTCCTCACATCCTAATACCCTTAAAGGAAATCTCGTCCCGAGATTCGATAAGGGTAGGGCTCGGAAAAGAAAACAACGCCTATCAGGATACTACAAAGCGGTAAAGGGTACCTGCTGGTGTGACGCTGATGCTGAAGCCAACCCGGCCGCCTCTACTGGCCTCCACTGCCACTGCCACGGCCTCCGCCTCGCAGCGTCGTGCACTCTCGGCGAAAGTGACCCGGCTGGCCACACTGATAGCATGCACCCGGCACTGGGCCTGCCTGCGTCCTGTCCCGCCTGGCCCACGCTCTCCGCAAGGGGCAGTCTCTCCGGTAATGCCCCAGCTGCCCGCACTCAAAGCACGTGACAGGTCTCTGCTCTGCCTGCTGGATCTGACCAAACCCTACGAACGCCTCCTGCTGAGGCTCCTCCTCCGGAAACAGCTCGTCCGGATCATCCTCCACGAACTCCTCCTCTGCCTCCGAGAGGGGCTAGTCCTCGTCGTACTCACCGACTGACTGCTCCAGCTGCTCATCCTCTGAGAACTGCTGATCGGGATCATCCTCGTCATTCGCCCCGTCCTCTGCCTCTGGACTGTCTCCACCGACGTCCTCTGGCTGGTGCTGATAGGGCTGATGGCGTCGTGAACGGGCCTCCCCCCGCCATGGTCCTACTCCACCCTGAGCCTGCTGCGGCTGGCCGGCGCTCCCTAACCTCGAGGGGAACACTAGTGGAACTGCCCTAGGCCCTGCCTCCAGCAATACGGCCTCCACTGACAAGGAACAGTTCACCACCTCCCTGAGAGCGCTAGCAAACCGCACCGCCATCAGAAGCCTGATCTCGGGCCGTAGCCCCCACTGAAACTGACGCGCTCTGGCTAGAGGATCGCTCGCCACCGGACCGGCGAACCTGACGAGCCTGGTGAACCTAGCTGCATACTGAGCCACTAACTGCGTATCCTGGGAGATGCTGAGGTACTCCCGGACCAAGGCCTGACGCGCACTCTGAGGGAAGTACGCGTCGAGAAAAGACGAACGGAACATGTCCCACGAGGGGTCACTCCCGCTCCTAACGGTCAAGACAGCACTCCACCAGTCCAAAGCGTCCCCGTCGAGCTGGAACGCCGCCAATCTGACCCGAACCCGGTCATCCTGGATGAACAAAGCGTCGAGGACACGACTGACTCC
This sequence comes from Narthecium ossifragum, assembly GCA_963920575.1. Lineage (NCBI taxonomy): Eukaryota > Viridiplantae > Streptophyta > Magnoliopsida > Dioscoreales > Nartheciaceae > Narthecium > Narthecium ossifragum. The sequence goes on along the minus strand of OY986964.1, from coordinate 18,130,162 downwards.
TCTCAGCTAGTCGTCCGCTACTGCCGGATCACCCTCAGCACCGCTGAACCTGGGCGGGTTCAACTCCTGGAAGGTGATCACCGCTGCCGTCACAGCGCGTTCGCTAAGTGGCGGAAGAACCCTCTCGGCGAAAAGAGAGGCGTTTTCCCCCACCGCGAACTCAACACTCGTCTCTGGTGCCTGTGCAGAGTCTCGGGGCAAAGCTGTCGCGGCTACTGGAGCCTGTCGGGCGGTGCGCTGTACACGCGACCGGCCACGACTCACAACGGAACGACGTACCCGACTCCTCGGCATCTGCACACTCACCAGAAACAACAAGTATCCACTTGTCAAAAACCGCAAAACACCCAGTACAAACAGGAAGCGAAAAGCACAACACATCACAGAAGAGCATGCACGGATGTTCTAGACATAGAACTAACCCATTCCACGCTCAATCTCAACCGAATCCTGATCCTAAACCCTGGGATCTACAACCTATACTCTGATACCAAGCTGTCACGCCCCGACCCGCGAAAGCCCAATCGGGCCGGGCGACGCGAACCGGAACCTACAAAACGCGGAAAACAAAGCTGGCGAGGGATCCCTCTAACCTATTGGTCTCCCTAACAGTTCACCAAAACACCCTCAAATAAAAGATACAACATTGATTAGCAAAACCTCGAACCTCAGATTAAAAACTCAAGTGTTAAATATACAAATCCTCGGAGAGGGGAAGATTCAAATACACAATACTCCCGTAGGAGACTAACTAACATAGGATAAAAGCAGTAAACGATCACCACCTCTTAAAGTCCACCAGGCGCCGCTGCACCGCCGACCAACTGCCCGGTAGGGGCCAAAGAAGAAGAACCGACGCCTGCACCTGCAAAACGCAGCCCCGGGTAGGTGTGAGCACTAAGCTCAGTAGGGATCTACACTACGTCACACAGAAGGAAGAGGGAAACGCAACAGTGTCGCCCTCAAGTAGGACCTGGGTGTATACAGGGGTCCCATAACCCCACCGCGTGTCCCTGAGGCCTAGGAGCAGCACTCAAAAGCAGGAACAACACTGGCGACACACAAGCAGAGTAGGCAACTTCACTACTCCCCGGGTCAGCACAGTGGGACACCGGCTACACCTCAGCATCCGACTCAAGGCCGACACGACCTCTACAATCATTAATCCACAAGTGCTCCAGTCATCTAAGCCTATCATCGAATCGACTAGACACTATAATTCAAACCGGGTCCAAACCACCCAACCCCGGTCCTAGGGCTAAGTCCGAGCTTCCAGCCTCGGGACGGCGACCCAAAGATCACCCACGTCCTAACCAATGCAACTAATGCACACAACAACAATGCATGCTATGACATACACAGAAAATAGGAAAGGCATGCAAAAGTATGTCAAGCATCATATAAGTCTACTGGATCGCTGCAACGGTACCACCAACCGCTGCCAGCCGATCCGCAGCGGGTCCCGGCATTACGACGGCACCTCGACCGTCACCCGCGGACTCCTGCAACGGGAAGCAACCCCGAAAACGATGATGAACAAAACACAATATAATATTATATTCCGAAATATAATATTATATTCAAAAACACCCAAAGCCTCTACTTAGGGGCTAATCGATCTCGTCGATCTGACATCCAAACGACAACGGATTCAAGATCCAACTTAAACACCAGTAGGTGTATAAACCAGGATCATCATATCCAAAAATCATAATCATCCAACGGTTGGATTAACGGGAAAACGCTAATCAAAATCGATAATCAAACTAACTTACCCATTAATTGCTGCAACGCAGCCCTCCAGAAAACAATTCATAAGAAATCGTACATAAATCGAACAAATATGAAACAAGATGGAATGGAAAGCTAACGAATAGCTCTACAACTCTTATGTTTATCAAAATCCATGATCATGTACTCGCCGGCCGGAAAACTCACCGCAAGCCGGCTGTTTCTCAAGAACAGCAGAAAACCAGAAATCCGAGACTAATCTTGCATAAAACCTACTCAAATCTCAACTGATTAATATGAAACTTAAATTTGTTATTCTAACAGGTATAAGGAATCCAACAAAGCAAGGATCAACAAGATCCAACGGCTAGATCTCAAGAAAACCCGAAAGGAACACAGTAGGTATAACCCTACCTAGCTGCGCTTTCCTCGGCTGATTCCCCGCGATTTGATCACCAACGAGCTGTCAAACCACACCAAGAGCCTTGCTCTCGTTGTCACGGATCCAACGAGCCAAAGAACACCCAATTTGGTGGGAGGAGGAGGGAGAACGGAGGAGAAGAAGCTCGCCGGCGGAGAAGGGAAGAAACAGAGCACCGCGGGAAAGAAGAGAAAGAAGGAAGAAGAAGAGGGGAGAAGGAGGAAGAGAAGGGGAAGAAAAGAACGGGAAAGGGGGAGGGGACAGCCGGGAAAGAGGGGGAAAAGTGAGGGGAGGGGAGGAGAAGTCTTCCCTCTCTGACAGGAGAGAGCGACGGCCAGCGGTGGCCGTCCTCGTGAAGCAGAAAACCAACCGAATCATAAATGATCGATCCTTCCTCAAGGAAGGATCGATCCTTCAAGACGTCTCACAAGGCTTTCTGGCACGAAGAGGATCGATCCCTTAGCCAGAGAGGATCGATCCTTTGTGTGCTGAAAGCTAAACTTGGGCAAGAACTCAAGCCCAAGTCCGGATCTTTCGATCCCGGGTTCACCTAGCCATTCTAAACAAACACTAACACATACAAGGTCAGTGTGTGCACACGCGGGTGTGAAACAAACCAACAAGGTGCAATTTACCAAATTGCCCTTCTGGTCCAAGAAACAATATGATCCACCGGAATGCTTTGTGCATTAGTTGCATCTGTGTAGGACGCTGGCGATGGGTTGATCGCCGATCCGGGGCTTTTGGGTAGTCCGGATCTAGCTCTAGGACCGTTGTAGTAGCTTGGTCCAGGACTCGATTTGTAGTATCCAGTCAATTTTCGATGATAAGGTTAGATGGCCTGAATACATGTGGTTTGATGTTTAGAGGTCGTGTCGACTCCAAGTCGTATCTAAGGTGTAGCCGGAGTCCGGTGTTCTTGACTCTTGGGTCGAGGAGTGCCTACCCAGCGGTGTCCTGGCCCGCCAAACAGTGTTCAGTGTCCTGTAGTGAGTCTGCAGTGTTTTGGGCCTGTGTTCACGGACTTCCTATAGGGTTATGGGACCCTTGTATACACCTGGGATAGACTTCGAGGCGGCACTATTGTGTTCCCCTCCCTTGTGAGTGTCGTAGTGTAGTGTCCCTGCTGAGCTTAGTGCTCACTCCTACCCGGGCTGTGTTTTGCAGGTGCTGGCGCTAGCTCTTCTTCGGTCGCCCCTATCGGGCCGGTGTTTGGTGACGTGGCGGCGTCTGGCGGTGCTTGAGGTGCGGCGATCGTCAGTTATACCTTTTGTTTAGTTAGCCTCCTACGGGAGAGATTTTGTATAAATTTTACCCTGTTGAGGATTTGTATATATTTCAGTTTCAATCTTTGAGGTTTGTAATTGTTTGTTAATACAGGATGATTATGAATTGCTAGGGAGACCACTATGATTAGAGGGAAACCTCGCCAAAATTTTCGCAGTAGGTTAGGTTCCGGTTCGCGTCGCCTGGCCCGGTTGGGCCTTTCTGGGTCGGGGCGTGATAGCTGGGCTCGATAGCTGAGGCTGGAACTGCTGCGGGCGCTGCGACGGCTGTTGAAAGTGTCGCTAACGCCGCTGCTGGCCTTTGCCGAATCCCCCTCTGAACTGGGGTCTCTGCGGTGCGCTGGTAGAGGATGTCGGTGGAACTACTGAGTGCGTCTGAAAGCGGTGGGAATAAGTCTGGCGCCTGATCTCTGGCCGAAGACCCCACTCGAACTGCCATGCCCTGGCTACTAGATCTGCTGCTACTGTCACCACGAAACGGACAAAGTGCGTGAACCGGGTGACATACTGCTGAACAGAGCGAGTACCCTGCAGAAGGGACTGGTACTCGGGGGACAAGGCGTCACACGTACTCTACGGGAAGTACACGTCGAAGAACAACGCTCTGAACTCCTCCCACATCGGCTCCTCTCTGCCACTTCTGTGCTGGGCGGTGCACCACCAGTCAAGAGCGTCTCCATTGAACTGGAACGCCGCGAGGGTGACCCGGATCCGGTCATCCTCGACGAAGAGAGCTTCGAGCACGCGCGTGACTCCTCAGAGCCAGCCGTCTGCTGTGGTCGGATCTCCAGTCTCACCGCTGAACCTAGGCGGGTTCAGCTGCTGGAAATCCATCATGACCGCCGCCGCGGCCCGCCCGTCGACTGGAGTGAGAGTCCTCTCCACGGCGAGAAGAGTCTCCTCCCTTGCGACCGAAACCGTCGCTGGTGATGGCTCAGTCCGTCTAGCTGGTACCGTCCTAGCAGGGACCTCCCTGCTCGGTCGAGCGGGCCGACCGTGTGAGGGCCCGTCCCTCCGACCTGGCTCGATTGCATGGGTCGAGAGCCGGTTTCCTGTTGGTTTGTTTCTGCGTCAGGTACGATCGGACGATCGTATGGCGGTTTGGACCCCCGGGGGCATTTTGGTAAATATACCCTGTGGTGGTCGGTTTCACACCCGCGTTTCACACACGGCCTTGGATTGATGTTTGTGTTTGATTAGAATCTTAAGGGTGTGTCCGATCGGGAGATCGGAATTCGATCGGGAAAGATCGAATCGGACGGCTGAGATCGATCCGGATCTCAATATAAGCCATGTCCCTTTCTCTCTCTTTCCTTCTCTTCTCCTATCGTTTTCTCTCTTTCTCTCTCCTTCGGCTGAGCTAGGGCTTGGAGACGCGGGCTTCGAAGCGCGGATCCTGGCGGCTTGACTGGTTGGACGCGTGGAGGAGCTGCCCTACTTGCTCAAGTAGGTGTTTCTACCTCGATCTCGTGATCGGGTTCTCCTAGGATAGGTTTAATGCCTTTTCACTGTAGGAATACTTGTTAGAATGTTATGTAGCTCATTGTACATGTGTGGTGAATGATTTAAAGTATTCCTATCTCGCGATTTCCGTATTCTAACGGCTGGTTTCCGTATTATCGCCGTTTCGTCGGTTTTTGCCCGTTTTGACCTAGACATGAGATCTAACCATCAAAAATGTGATTTCTTCATACCATTGGTTTCCCCATCGTTAATTACACATGCTTGCAAAGTTTCATCAACTTCCAACTTGATTTGATCCTCGAAATCCAAGAAATTGGATTTCCGGCACTGTTCTGATGAACTATGCCTAAGGCTCGACGGTCGATCGGCGCATCAACCGTCAAGCGTTGATACGCTCTTTCTGGGCCTAATGGTCGACCGACGGATCGACCGTCGCATCGTCCGTCAGGCGCTGCCGGGTTTTTGGTCTCCCACGGTCGATGGACCGATCGACCGCGGGCTTCCACCCTTTTTCTTCCCGCCTCACGGTCGACCGTCGGATCGACCATCGCATCGTCCGTGAGGCTCTGTCCCGTTTTGGGCTCCCCACGGTCGATGAACCGATCGACTGTCGCCCTTATGGTTTTCCTCGTTTTGGTCCCACAGTCGACCGCCGGATCAACAATGACATCGACCGTGGCCTCACGGTCAACCGTCGGATCGACTGTCGCATCGACCGTGGGCCCTTGAGCAGTGTTTTCTGGCTTTTCTTGAATGGCTTTTATTTGGGATTGATATCAAAACATGTTGGGAGGTTGGTGTGTGGTTTTCATGAAGTTTCCAAGAGATTTCTGCCGAGATTGAGATTGAATCGCGTGTATATCCCTTTTCAGTAAATCGATGGTTTGGCTTGCATTTTAATACATAGTTGGTTGGTAATTAAATGCTTAATTGTTTGCTTAGCCATTAGCTAGCTATGAGTGCTAGCTAATGTGGAATTGTGGAACCTTAGCCTCTTGCCGGCGAGTGTCGAGGGCTATTTTATATCTGTTGAACCTATAACTGATGCTGTGGCATGTAGAGACATCTAGGATAGATGTTTGCATAGGTTCATGCATTGTATGCATTAGAGGCATATGAGGTTAGGCGGGCGATGGGTTTGGTCACCGATCCGATGCTCTCGGGTAGCTCGGATCTAGCCTTAGGACCGTGGCTGGGTAGTCAGGATTAGGGTGTGATTGTATAATTGAATCTCATGATATTGTGGATTTGCGATAGTTGACTCTGATCAGTGTTTGAGGTTTAGAGGTCGTGTTGTCTTCCAAGGCCAAGTGCTAAGGATGGATGTCAATGCGTTCCCGACGTGGTTCCCTAAGGCATGGTATTCCTGCTTTGGTAAGGGTGATCCTGCATGTTACTGTTTCTTGGCCTCCTGGTAACATGTTCAGGAGAGAGGTTTCATGACATGAGCCCTTGGGACATCGACAGGGTTGTGGGACCCATGGCATCCGTTAGACTTGAGCGGGAAGACAACACTGTTGTTGTTTTCCTCCTTTCAGTGTGTCGTAGAGTAGAACCCTACTGAGCTTATCGCTCACTCCTACCCGGGCTACGTTTGCAGGTGCAGGCGGCAGCTCTTCTTCTGTGGAGCCGGGATCGGCCTTTGGTGGCGCGAGTACGTCCAGAGGTGCTTGAGGTTGCTGGAGGATCGATTGTTGTACTTTTTGATAATTTGTATATTGTAAACACCTTTGAGGAATTTTGGATTATTATATAAATCATTCCCTTGGAGGAGTTTGTTATAGAATCTTGTATCAGTACAACTTGATGTATATATATGAATTGAATATCTGTTCACCTCTGGAATATAAATTGTTTAAATTATCTGTCTTTTTTCGCTTCGTATCGCGCCAATTGAAGATGAATAGAGATAGGAACCCTCACGCCCCGTCCTGGATGGGTTTTCTGGGTCAGGGTGTGACAGACCGGGTCGTGCCCCGCCCCGACCGACGGCCGTAGATCGGTCACGAGCTCCTGACATCTGCGCAATCACCAACGACAAACGAGCGTTCACTCGTCAGAAGCCGCAAAACAAACAGTACAAACAGAAAGCGAAAAAAAGCACAACACATCAAAAGGAGCATGCACGGATGTTCTAGTCATAGAACTAACCCATTCCACGCTCAAACTCAACCGAATCCTGATCCTAACCCTGGGATCTACAACCTATGCTCTGATACCAAGCTGTCGCGCCCCGACCCGTGAAAGCCCAACCGGGCCAGGGACGCGAACCGGAACCTAACATACTGCAGAAAATTTGGCGAGGGTTCTCTCTAACCTAATGGTCTCCCTAGCAATTCACCAAAACACCCTCAATTTAATACAACAATTTAAACAACATCGAACCCAAGATTACAAAACCTAAGTGAATTTAATATACATATCCTCGGAGAGGGGAAGATTCAAATACAACATTTACTCCCGTAGGAGGCTATCTAACAAAGGTTTAAAGCTGTAAAAATCGCCACCTCTCAGACTCCGCCTGGCGCCGCCTCACCGCCGACCAACTGCCCGGTAGGGGCCACCGAAGAGGAGCTAAAACCTGCACCTGCAAAACACAGCCCGGGTAGGACTCAGCAACTAAGCTCAGCAGGGAAACTACACTACGACACAAAGAAGGAAGAGGGAAACACAACAGTGTCGCCCTCAAGTAAGACCTGGGTATATACAGATGTCCCATAACCCCACCACATGTCCCTGAGGCCCACGATCAAGGTCTTCCAGAAGATTTGGTCACATGTCAGGTCACAGTCAGTAAGCAGTAACTAACACTGCTGACCCACAAGCAGGGGACGGTACTGCAGGCAGGAAATGGCACCGTTGAGTAGGCAACCCCTCTACTCAAGGGTCAACACAGTGGACACCGGCTACACCTCAGCATCCGACTCGAGATCGACACGACCTCTACATTCATCAAGCAACAGTTGTACCAGTCATCTAAGCCTATCATCAAGTCCGACTGGATACCACAATTCAAACCAGGTCAAAACTATCCAACCCTGGTCCTAAGGCTAACTCCGAGCTTCCAGCCTTGGGACGGCGGCCCACAGACGATCGCCCACGCCCTAATCATGCAACTAATGCACAACTGAGAATGCATGCGATAAACATACACATATAAACAGTTAAGGCATGCAACAATATGTGATGATAACATAACACAGTCTAGGCTCGACACACTGCCGGCCCGGGGTTGTGAATAGATATTTAAGGTCTGGGTCTGTTGCAGTGGTACACCACCAATTGCCAGCCAGTCCACCAGCAACTTGCATCGGGAAATAGCCCCACAAACAACAGAGACAAACCACGCAAGTAAAAGCCCTCGGCGCATGCCGGCATGCAAGGCTATGGAAGGCGATAGGGCCACTCCCCCGCTTATTCTAAACATTTCAGGAGTCATCACTCCCCTGGTTCACCACTTGCCCTAATATGGGGCTAGCATGCTTAAGAGTATGTATAAGATATAAAGCTATTAGGAAATCTGTATATACAAAGCCCCGTGGGCAAAACAAAGAAACTCCCCCTCTGTCCTCAAAGGATCGATCCTTTCCCTAAGGAAGGATCGATCTTCCCAGTTCAAAGAGCTTCCTTCCCTGTTAAGCCAAAGATGATGGATCCTTCCTCCCAGGAAGATTGATCATCAGTGCGACAGAGAGCATCCTTCCATATCGTGCCAAGGATGATCGATCCTTCCTCCCAGGAAGATCGATCATCCTCGCGATAGAGGACATCCTCTTTGCAGCGCCAAGAAAGATCGATCCTTCCTCCCAGGAAGATCGATCCTCCTCACGACAAAGGGGATCCCATGCTGCCCACGACACAAGGATCGATCATCGTCACCCGATGATCGATCATGCTCGGGTTCAGCATGACCAACAATGAAGGATCGATCCTTCTCCTAGAAAGATCGATCATGTTGGGCTCTCCGGCAACACTTCGGTGAGAAATACCGTCCGAAAACTCCACCAAATCCAACAAAACTCTGGGATCTGGTAGTACGAAGGACCACGAGTCCAAAACCGGTGGAAATACTACAAACTAACATGTATTCAGTAAGATCTGACCGAAACAAAACACAATCAACTCAAAACTCACAAAACCGGAAAACAAACGTAGGTAGGATCCCTACCTAGGCAATAGTTGCTTCAATCCCAGCTGCTAAGTCTTGGATAGTCCCAAATCTCCTCAAAATCCGGCAGCTCTGAGCTCAAGAACACGGATTTCAAAAGGGATTCAAGAAAGAGGGTTACGTAAGTTTTATAGACAAACGAACCGACCTATAGATGATCGATCCTTCCCTAAGGAAAGATCGATCCTCCATGACAATCACACATTGACTTTCTGGCATTAAAAGATCAATCTTCTAGCAAGGAAGGATCGATCATTTAGGTGCAGAAAGGTAGACTTGAGCTAAAACTCAACCCCAAGCCTGGATCTTTCGATCCCCGGTCCACCTAACCTTTCTAATCAAACACTAACACAAACAAGGTCAGTGTGTGCACACGCGGGTGTGAAACAAACCAACAAGACATAATTTACCAAATTGCCCTTACGGTTTACAACGAGCAACAAGGGTAGACGGCCAGGTCCTCACATAAATGATGAGCTAGCTTTTCATGAACTTTTTGAAGCTTATCATTCCTTAGCTAAAGATTTCCAGTTCCTTAAAAAGAAATATTATGCTTCATGTAAGTTAGACTTGAAGAAGCTAGAACAAGAAAAACTAGACATCATGTATATGATTGACTTATTGGAAAATGGGAACAAATGCATGATGAGTAAGACATCTAGTGATGATCATGCCTCACTTAGAAAAGAACTTGAAAATTGCAAAAGTGAGCATGAAATTTTCCAAAATAACTCAAGTAACTTACAAAAGGAAATCATCATTTTGAGAGAATCAAAAAGTGGATCTCACCCTTGAAAATAATGATTTGAAAATTACTCTTTCTAAGTTTATGAAGAGTGAGATCATACTTAATGAGATCCTTGATAGCCAACGTAGCTCATTGAACAAAAATGGAATTGGCTATAATCCTAGGAAGGTGAATGATCTCAAAAAGACAAGCTTTGTTAAAGCATCATCTCATCCTCCTAGATTAACAAAAATACCTACTTGTCACTATTGTTGTAAAATAGGACATATTGCTCCTAGTTGCTATTTAATGAAGAATGCAAGTGCTAACACCTTTTGGATTCCAAAGCATTCATCTTATATGCATATTTCAAGAACTAACGATAGTGGACCCAAAAAGATTTGGGTACCAAAAATCAAGACATGATTTGTGTTAGGGATGCTTGATATCCAATTGTCAAGACAAATTCAAAAGCAAAAAGGTGATATCTTGATGGTGGATGCTCAAGGCATATGGTGAGGACAAGAAAATGTTTCCAAGAAAAGGAGGTAAGCTAAATAGTCATCAAATGATTCCTCCAATGGTATGAAATCTTGTTCCTCCATTTTCATTTGGCATTTCAAAATAGCTATAATAAATTTTATCCTATGATTTATTTTACTTATGAAGTCTTTCTTATTGATTTAAAAATGAATCCTTAAAAAGGTTTAATCTTGATTGAAATCTTGTATCTTGATTGATTTTAAAAAAGGTCATACGGTCATATTTTGCATTATAATGCTTATTGTTTTGAAATGAATTTTAATCATCTTTTATAAGATATTGTGACTTGTATGCACCATAAGCCTCAAATTCTTCAAGTGTTTTCATGCAATGGAAAAGTGGCATGTGAGTTCTTAATACTCATTTTTCACACACATACACTCATGTGCCATATCATTGATTAAATGCATGAATTCCATGTTTAATGACTTGTTTTAGCTCATAATATTCAATTACATATGTATGCAAAATTTCATGAGATTATTGATTCAAAAATTATTTTAAATTAAATTTCAAATTTCATTTTCTTGAAGTGACGGTCGACCGTGAGTTCACTTAGATCGACCGTGACTACGTAATATTTCATGAAATGCTCAAATCATACTCGACGGTCGACCGTGAACCTTTGAAGGTCGACCGCCACTGATTGTGTCATATTTTTTTAAAAAAATTCATCGCATCTCATTTTAAAAATAATTTTTCAATAATTTGGATTTGGGGGAGATAAAGGAACTTATGATTGGGGAGTACTTTATTTGAATTTTTTAAACATTTTTTAATATATATATATATATATATATATATATATATATATATATATATATATCCCCTACTTCTTTGAGTATCATGAGTATTTTAATTGATTAGATATCAAGCCTCCATTAGTGATCAATTTCTTTTTCTTGCTCCATCCCTACTTTTTGATGATGCCATAGGGGGAGAAAAAGTTGTGATGTGATCTATTGTTATCAATCATGATATTAGTTAAAAAAGAAATTATACTAAAAGGTAAATTATCTTGTCATAATATCATGGATAGAACTTTTCAATATCATATGACTGGTGTGCATCCCTAGTATTCAACTTAGAACACCTTTTATCAAAGAAATGGATGCCTAGATTTAGGGGAGTAATAGATATTTTATCATCACATATCAATAGATTGTCATCATCAAAAAGGGGGAGATTGTTAGTCCTAATAGTGTTTTGATGATGCCAATATGTTCCTAAATGATATAATATATATGTGATAGAATATATGTTGGAAGCAAGATTTAACTTTCATATTTGAGCTATTATATGAGCTGATGGTCGATGCATCCGTGGATCAACCGTGAAGACTGGCGGATGCATCCGTGGATCAACCGTGAAGACTGGCGGATGCATCCATGGATCAACCGCGGAGGATAAAAGTCACGACGATCGATGGGACGGTCGACCGTGGGAGATGTAACCTGTTGAGGAGAAGCGATGGTCGAACGAGGCATCGACCCTGGGAAGTGTTTTTCCTCACAGAGCCCCATGGACGATGTGATGGTCGACCATGAAGCTTGAAGGTCGATAGGTGGATCGACCGCGGCTCAAGAAGATTACGGCGGACGATGTGACGGTCGACCGCCGGTCAAAAAACTAGCCGTTAAAGAGCTATTGCAGAAAAGCAAAGTGGCCGTTGGGAGCTGCTTTCTGAGGTCTTAAAGCTCAAGTATATATGGGAAGACCCAGGAAACTTGGTGTAAGACTAAGGGAGATATTAGTTTACATTGTAACAAGTTTTAGTCTTATTTTGAGAGCTTAAATCTTTGTAAACCAACTTCAAGTTGTGAAGTAGACTTTGAGAGAAATCTCCAAGAGTTGCTTGGAGTGATTTGTAAGATTCTCAAGCACTCGAAAGCTTGAGGGGGAGCTCCAGCAATTGTTGGAGGATTTGTAAGGTTGCCAAGCACCCGGAAGCTTGGTGAGAAAACTTGTAAGGGAGAATTACAAGTAGTGGAACCTCAAGGAGGACCTTGAGTGAAGTGGGACGTAAGCAAGGTTGGCCTAACCACTATAAAATCTGGTGCAAGTCACCTAACTCTCTCTCTCTTATTCTTCATTATGTGCTTTATTTATTGCTTTCATATCTAAACAAGCATAATAGTCTTCTAGCATTTTATCTTGGTTTTCATCTATTGTATTTCCACAAAAGGGTCCAATTCACCCCCTGTCGCGCCCCGACCGGCGAAAGTCCAACCGAGCCGGGCGACGCGAACCGGAACCTAAAAAACGCGAAAAAAGACGGTGAGGGTTCCCTCTAACCTATTGGTCTCCCTAGCAATTCATCAAAAGTACCCTCAAATTAAAACAACAATTTATAGCAGAACCTCGAACCACCGATTCAAAACCCAAAGTGTTTAATATACAAATCCTCGGAGAGGGGAAGATCCAAAATACAGCATCACTCCCGTAGGAGACTAACTAACAAAAGGTAAAAGCAGTAATGATCGCCACCTCTCAAAGTCCACCAGGCGCCGCCGCACCGCGGACCAACTGCCCGGTAGGGGCCACAGAGGAAGAACTGACGCCTGCACCTGCAAAACGCAGCCGGGGTAGGTGTGAGCACTAAGCTCAGTAGGGATCTACACTACGACACACAGAAGGAAGAGGGAAACAAAACAGTGCCGCCCTCAAGTAGAAGCTGGGTGTTTACAGGGGTCCCATAACCCCACTGCGTGTCCCTGAGGCCCATGATCAGGGTCTTCCAGCCGGGCTGGTCACATGTCAGGTCACACTCAGTAGCAGGAAACAACACTGCTGACTCTCAACATGACACTGAACACTGTTTGGTGGGAAGAGACACCACTGAGTATGCAACTCCTCTACTCAAGAGTTTTAAGAATACCGAACACCGGCTACACCTCAGATCCGACTCGGGGCCGACACGACCTCTACAATCACCAAGCAACAAGTGCACCAATCATCTAGACCTATCATCGAATCGACTGGACACCACCATTCAAACCGGGTCCAAACTACCCAACCCCGGTCCTAGGGCTAAGTCCGAGCTTCCAGCCTCGGGACGGCGACCCAAAGATCACCCACGCCCTAACCAATGCAACTAATGCACAATCAACAATGTATGCTATGACATACACAAACAGGAGATAGGCATGCAACAGTATGTTAAGGATAGCATACAAGTCAACCGGATCGCTACAGCGGTACTACCAACCGCTGCCAGCCGATCCGTAGAGGGTCCCGGCATTACGACGGTATCGTGACCGTCAACCGCGGACTCCTGCAACGGGAAGCAACCCCAAAAACGATGATGAACAGTAAACAATATAATATTATATTCCGAAATATAATATTATATTCAAAACACCCAAAAGTCCTCTACTAGAGGCTAATTGATCCCGTCGATCCGACGTCCAAACGACGTCGAATTCAAGATCCAAGTTAGCCATTAGTAGATGTATGTACCAGGATCAACATATCCAAAATCCATAATCATCCAACGGTTGGATTAACGGGAAAACACTAATCAAAACCGTTAATTAAACTAACTTACCAATTAATCGCAGCCCTCCAGTAAACAATTCATAACAAATCGTAGGAAAATCAGAAAATTATGAAATCAGTTGGGTTAGAGATTAGATTCAAAGATCTACAACTCGTATGCTCATCACAACCCAAGGTCATGTATGTACCGGCCGAAAAACTCGCCGCAAGCCGGCTGTTCTTCAAGAACAGCAGAAAACAGAGAATCCGAGCTTAATCATGCATAAAACCTACTAAGATCTCAACCAAAGATCATGAAACTCATATCACAAATTCTAATAGGCATCAGAAATCCAACAAGACAAAGATCAACAAGATCCAACGGATAGATCTAAAGAAACCCATTAAAGACACAGTAGGTAGAAGAACCTACCGAAGAACGCTAAACCCGGTTGATCCCTCGCAACCAGTCACCAACAAGCCTCCAAACCACACCAGGAGCCTTCCTCTCGTTGCCATGGATCCAACGAGCCTTAGAACACCCAAAATGATGGCCGGAGGAGGAAGAAAGGAGGAGAGGAAGAGGGCTGCCGGAAAAACAGGGGAAAAGAACTGTCGGGAGAGAAGAAAGAAGAAGGAAGAAGAAGAAGGAAGGAGAGGAAGGAGAAAAGGAGGAAAAGGGGGAGGGGACAGCCGGGAAAGAGGGGAGAAAGGTGAAGGAGGGGAGGGAAAGTCCTCCCCCTCTGACAGGAGAGAGCGATGGCCAACGGCGGCCGTCCTCGCGAAGCAGAAAAAGCCACCGACGCGATTCCGATCGATCGCTCTCCAAGGAGCGATCGATCGCGCCCCGGATCGATCCAACACCAAGTCGGATCGATCCGACACAGGCTGGATCGATCCAACACCAAGTCGGATCGATCCGAGCGGGTCAGAACCCACCGATTCGCTCACGAGTCCAATCGATCGCTCCAAGGAGCGATCGATCGCTCAAGGGTCGTAAGCTGCCCAAAAGCAAGCTTCAGCGCGTCCGAGCTGGGATCTTCCAATCCCAGCTCCACCTAACCATTCTAAACAAACACTAACACAAACAAGGCCAGTGTGTGCACGCGCAGGTGTGAAATAAACCAACAAGGCGCAATTTACCAAATTGCCCTTGCGGTCTACAACGAGCCACATGGGTAGAGGGACAGGTCCTCACACACCCCCCCCCTCCCCCCACCTTGGACCTACAACTACCATTATTGATATTATTGAGATCATCTGAGCAAGTCTAAGAAAGAGTTACTACTTATTTTCTTTAGAGCTACAACTTTTGTAAATCTTCTTCGGGTGTGAAGAAGTACTTTGAGAGTTATCCAACAGCAGTTGGTTGTGATTGTAAGGTCACCAAGCACCGGAAAGCTTGGAGGAAAAGCTTGTAAAAGATTTGCAAGTAGTGGAACCTCAAGGAGAACCTTGAGAGAAGTGGACGTAGACCAAGAATTGGGTCGAACCACTATAAAATCGGTGTCATCTCTCTAACCCTTCCTTGAAATATTTCTTGCAAGCTGTTTTACTTTTGTTTCATCTCATTTACAAGCATTTAAGGTGTTAGTTCTCTCCTACCTGATTTTTCCATTAATCTAGTTTTTCGAAAAGAGTCTAATTCACCCCCCCTCTTAGACCTTCAATTGGTATTAGAGCTAGGTCTCTATTTTTAGTGGTGTAACAACCCTTAAAGGATCCTATCTAGAGATGGAAAATATTGGAAAACCAAGATGAAGATATTCATCCAATCTATGGATTACGAAGCTTGGTTGGTAATAGAGGATGGACCCTATATCCTTTGTAAATTATTGAAGGTAAAGAAGTCCCTAAAACAAAGAGTGACTACACCACAATCGATCTCAAAAACCTTCAAACAAATGTCAAGGTCAAAAGCTTTCTATTTTGTGCCCTTAGCCCTTGTGAATTCAATAGGGTCTCTACATGCAAATCAGTAAAGGAGATATGGGACAAGCTTGAGGTGAATTATGAGGGAACAAGCCGAGTTAAAGAGTCTAAAATAAGTATGCTTGTACATGAGTATGAACTCTTTTGCATAAAGAATGATGAAACCATTAGTGAGGTGTTTACACGTTTTACTAACATATTAAATGTGCTTGAATCTCTTGGAAGAATTTATGCTAATGATGAAGTTGTGAGAAAGATACTTAGCTGTCTACCGAAGTCATGGGATCCTAAAGTGACAGTGATCAAAGAAGTCAATGATCTATCCAAGTTGTCACTCGATGAGCTCATGGGTTCCCTCATGACTTATGAGATGAACTTGAAGAGAAGCAACGAAGAAGGAGATAAAAAGAAGAAGATGGTTTCTTTCAAGTCATCTAGCAAAGACTCATCCGATTCAAGTGAGGAAGATGACGATGAAGAATTGACGATGATATCAAGAAGAATTCAAAAGATCTTCAAGCGCCAAGGAGGAAAGAAATTCTTTAAGAAGAAATTCCCCAAAGGTGAAAAATACAATCCTACTTCTAACTCAAATGAAATCATATGTTATGAGTGTAGGAAGCCCGGACACATCAAGTTTGATTGTCCTCAACTCAAGAAGCCTTCAAAGAAGGAGTTCAAGAAAAAGAAAGCAATGATGGCTACTTGGGGAGAAAGTGATGTAGAGACCTCATTCGATGAAGAAGAACAAGAGGTAGCCAACATATGCTTAATGACACATGGAGATGAGGAAGAAGAGGAAAATGAGGTAGAAGATGAGCTTGCATTTGAAGAACTCATGCTTTAGCTAATGATTTTAAATTCCTTAAAAAGAAATACTATGTTACTTGTAAGAACTTGAAGAAAGTAGAAGAAGAAAAATTAGATGCCATACACAGGATTGGAACCTTAGAAAAAGAAAACAAATGCATGCTAGACAACAACTCTTGTGACACTAGTGACACACTTGAGGAGGAACTCAAGGACACTCAATATGAGCTCACCATATTGAAGAACACCGACTATGATATGCAAAGGGAACTTATCTACTTGAGAAAATCCAAGAGAGATCTCTGATCGCTCGCAAATGCGTCGTTAAATCAAATGCAAAACGCAATTTATAATTTATAATCCTTCAATCAATACTACTCTACAAACGTAGAACAGTGGTGAGATCCGGAGTCGAACCACAGGGAAAGATTGTTTAACAAAAGAAGAAATCAAATTAAATCTCTAAACTCAAGTCCTAAGGCGAAGAAAAGAAGTTTCAATGGTTTTGTTATCTAAGGAATTAAACTACTGAAAAAGCAATGAAAAGGTTGGGATAAATCAATGAGAGAAAACCTAGAAATTACTCAATCCACTCTAATTTCACCACTTGTATTCTCTAGTATCCTCTTGTTCTCTAATCTAGACATATGGAATCACGGCTTCTTAAGCTCGCATGAATCTCTAAAAGAACGCTCATGTTGTCCTACGGCATAGTCTATCTTCGCTTAGCATAGACTGTCTTTGGACTTAACTTGAGTACAATCTATCTTTGCTTTGCATAAACTATCTCAAAGGTATGCACAAAAGCGACATTAAAATCATCCTATAGATCTCTACTATCAAGCACCGCAATCAAGTAGGACTAAAAATACGTCAAGAAACTCGATTCCCTCAACTCTTTTATCATTAAAACCAAATCTATAAGATCATGTCTAGTATAAAAATACAAGATTCAACTAGAAAAAATACAAGAAGGCTACATTAGAGCTTCATGAAATCCCTAAGTGAGAGATTAGCCACTCATCTTAGGGATGAAGGCCATGTATTCGATGAAGAACGCTTGAGATCCACGCCGCATCTCCGTCTCCTTCAGCAACCCTAATCCTCTCTTTTTCTCTCTATGGGGGCTTCTGGTTTTTGGCTAACAAAACCCTTTTTATATGCTAATTTCCGGAATTAGGGTTTTGGGTTGAGTTGGACCTCTAGTGCAACTCGGATTTCCTAGTTTAATCCTGACAGCTTCTTCCGGTCGTAACTGGGTTCAACCAGTCCATAATCTGAGAATGCGTCCAACACAAAAGATGTAGATTTGGAAGTCTTCTGTCAGATCCCCAAGATTTGATAATATTTGGACTTATTTGGAATATTTGGCGAATATTCTCCCGCACGTTGACGGACCAGTCTTCCAGCAGCTAAATATCTTCATCTTCTTCAAAACTACTATCAATCCATCAGGAATCTCTGAAAGTGTCCAACATGAACGTTGTACATCTTGATGTCTTCTAGAAGTCACCCAAATTTCAGAATATTTGGACATAAGAATAAGTTCTGATGAGTATTATGCTAACAGTCGACAGAGCAGTGTATTTCAGCATATTAACCCTTTTTTGTAATTTCTAGCTTGAATCTTCATTAAACCTGAAATCAACTAACAAACTATCAAATACAAACAGTCTAAGCCTAACAAAGGTAAATTAAGGGGTTTAATTATGAATATTTAGTGACTCATCACACCCCCCAACTTACACTTTGCTAGTCCTCGAGCAAAAAAAATATAAAAAGAAAGCAATAAATCTAACTAGCCACTTTCGTAGGTCTCACGATTGCACTTAGCATGTGCAACAAGCCTTTAAACCCCTGGGTTACCCCAGTGGAGGAGTTATAGTCTCCTGAGGGTTTCCCGGGATGACACCCACAAACATCTATACATTCCCTTGAATATATCATTAGAAATCAATTATAATATTCATCAACTCTAATGCATGAAATAGAAACCGTATTCATGAATACACCCTTCAACTCACAATCACATAAAAATATAGTAAGTCAAAACATGTCATAACATATTTCCAACACTCTAACATATTTAATCATGATTAAAAACAACTTTAGCACTACTGTGTGTGAATGGGGGTTCCACATGCTTCAGAGCATCAATTATATCTAAACACTTCAACTATTCAAGATCACAATCCTTTCCAAGCACATATCTTCCACTTATCCCATAGCAATAACTGTTTTTTTTTTCTTTCTTCTTTTTTTTCCTTAAGAATTTCAACCGTTTTACGCGAACACCACGCTGGCCAGGCACACTGCCCGGTTACTAACTTGAAAATCCTCAGTTTTTTCTTTCTTTTTTTTCAGGAAATTCAACCGTTTTACGCGAACACCACGCTGGCTAGGCACACTGCCCGGTTACTAAGTTGAAAATCCTTTCTTTTTTTTCTTTTTTTTCGCATACTCAGATAATTACATGTGTTCATGTATTTTCTGTGACATGACATAAAATTGTAAACCTATCCCAGTATCATGGTTAGAATCTAATATCAACCCCTTAACATGTGGAAGTGAAAATGTGCATTAGAATATGCCAAGCTATCCTTAGATCATGGTAAAAGTGTTAAAGTATAGAAATAGTGTCATGCATTGCAAAATTTACTATCAAGGATATGACATACAAGTCTCAGAATAATCCATAAAATAAATTTCTAAAACCTGCATCTTTGTCAAATCATATCGTAATTTCATCCTTTTGACATATTTCAAGGGATGTATAAGAATTAAATTCCTAAAATCTACCCCCCAACTTGAATGTAATTGTCCCCAATTACACTAAGTCATAAAAATAAAGTAAAAAAAAAAGGGTAGAGATCACCATAATATCGCGCCATAGGTAAATGTCTCAAGCATTGTAATCACCACACCACCCGCAAGAAGAATACGTCACTATTGAATAAAGTCAAGTCTCTAGAAGAGAATAAAAGGATAAAGCCATATAAATCACCATAAAACAGTAGAGACATATAAAAAGACTGAAGAATAACCCCCTGATCGGTCGATATAAGATTTGCATAATTCGCCCCTTAATGATTGCCAAAGGACCACCTGCGACAAAAAAAAATACCTTTCCAAAATATCAAATAGAAAAATATAACAATAATAGCCAAAAGGTCTTAGAATCATTAAAAGTTTGGCAGAGTCTCCTTTGTATTTATCAAGTACGTAGCCTGTACAATCAGTCATCCACATAACTTAAAAATATAAGCATAAAAATATTAAAATATATGGAACTATCCATGCACAGCACCTAACAGAGTCAGCATCCATTATAGCATCCAGATTGAAGATTTGCACCGTCCGATCCGAAAATCGAAGCTATTTAGCACTTGAAACGTATCCATCAGCAATCGGACTGCGGAAAGTTCGCCGGAGGTGATCAACGGTGAAACGGCGTCGCCTGAGGACGAGAAGGTGACAGGAAGAATCGTTGAAGGCCAAGGAAGTCACCGGTGTGGTCTGATCAAAGAATGGTGGCCTTCAGGCGGCGGAATGGCGGTGGACGGCGCGGAGGGCGATGACGTGTGGAAATGGATTCCGATGATCGGAGCTCCAATCAAGGGCCGGGACGATTGAGGAAGGATCGTGGAAGGCCAATGAAGTGTTCTATGGGTTTTGATTGAAAAATGGGGCTTCCATGCGGCGGATTGAGGGTGGTCGAAAAGGTGGAAACCGACGGCGGTTGAAGTCGATGATCCCGGCGGCAAGGAGTTGTTTTAATTGTGGAGGAAGCTTCGTGGTGGCATGAGGAAGGTGATGGAGGTGGTTTGGAGCGGTGAGCGGCCGTGAATGGCGGTGAAGACGACGGCGGGGGGGCTCACCGGCGTCGGAGGAGAAGGTAGCGAGGGACATGAAGGACGGGGATGAATAGGTGGAAGGTTGGCGGAGGTATCGGTGGTATTTTTAGGGGCTGAGGGCGGCCGGAGAGTTGGCCACGGGCGGCGGTGGTCTTCGGCTCGGGGACGAGCCGGGACGATGAGCCACGGGTGAAGGAGAGAGCGGGAGGAGAGAGAAAACTTAAAGAAAATTCGGAAAAATAGAAAAAAGACGGGAAAAAAATTGAGAAAAAAAATCATGGAAAATCCTAAAAATTTAGGAAAATACAAAAAAATTATAAAACTTGGGTTGCCTCCCAAGAAGCGCGTAATTTTGAGTCATTCGCTGGACTTCCCGAAAAGGTGCAATTTTAGCATGGATCCGTCAATCCGACGGCATCGATCACCCTACTTAGAATAATTTCCTCCATATAATGCTTGAAACCAACCCCAGCCCCACAGTAAATCAAGTAGTTGATGGTGTATGCTAACAAAGCCTTTCCTCCCAACAAGAGAACTAGAGACCCCACCCGCTATAAAATGCAACCTATCGTCATGTTTCATCTTGCAACCCGGTCTACAGTATTTGTCCCCCGGAATAGTGAAACTATCATTCGAGTGAACCGGAAGTGGAAGGTCAAATATAGATAAAAGAAGCGGTGAAGTCAGTGATGATGGTGCAAATATAGAGAAAAGAGGAAGTGGCTCAACCTTAGGATACACTGCCGCATCTATGCAAATATGAGTGTCGGCATAATAAGCACACAATTGACCCGTATCTATCACAGGTGTGGGAGTAAAAAATTGCGGTGAAAGAGGTTCAACCATCCCAAAAATAGTTTTTATCTCCGCAATATGCCGATCGAGTGATTGGTCGGGCAAGATGTGTGTTTTGATATCATATTTCGATTGTGCGGTGCTCAAATTAACATCATCATCAGCATCAGAAGCATAGGCATTCAAGATATCAGATAGCCTATCATTCTCCACTTCAACATCATCATCCTCCGAATCCTCAAAGTCATACTCATTCAGAATCACCGTCAATCTAGCATTATGCAATTCAACATCATAATCATCATTGTCAGAATCATATTCCTTCAAAATCTCAGATACTCTATCATTGTGCAGTGTAGCATCACCATCCTCATCATCATCAGAGTCATAATCCCTCAAAATCTCAGATAATCTACCAATCATTATAACATGAGAATTATCATCACAGCAGTCAGTCAAACTATCAACACGAAAGCATTCATTCTCACGCTCAGGCAAACATGTAGTCTTAAAGATGTTCAGTTTAACATGCATATTACCAAAAGAGACATCCATGACACCAGTTCGACACTGAATATTGGCATTTGCAGTGGCCAAAAAGGGGCGTCCTAAGATGATAGGCACAGTCTTTCTGCAGTGAACAGCGGGTTCCATATCCAAGACGACAAAGTCGACAGGGAAAAAGAAGTTGTCCACCTTAACTAATACGTCCTCTATGATACCTCTAGGGGTCTTAACCCTATCAGCTAATTGCAAAACAACCGAGGTCGGTTTCAGTTCCTCCATCCCAAATTCCTTATAAAGGTAATAGGGCAAAATGTTAATTCACTTCATGTATTCTCTAGTTATCCTCTTGTTTTCTTATCTAGACATTATAGATTCACAGCTTCTTAAGCTTACATGAATCACTAAAAGAAGGAAAGTGTTTTCCAAAGGCATATTTTATCTTCGATTAGCATAGATTGTCTTCGGAGTAACATTAGCACAAGCTATCGTCACTACGCATAAAATATCTCATCGGTTATTCACAAACCACATAAAAACCATCCTATAGATCTCTACCATCAATCACCGAAATCAAGTAGGACTAAAAATACGTCAAGGAACTCTGTTCCCTCAACTCTTTTATCATTAAAACCAAATCTATAAGATCATGTCCAGAAAAAGAATACAAGATTCAACTAGAAAAATACAAGGAAGATCTACTAAAGCTTCATGAGATCCCTAAGTATAGAAATTAGCCACTCATCTTTGTGATGGAAGCCATAGATTTGATGAAAAACGGTTGGGATCCACGCTGCAACTCCATCTTCTCTAGAGAATCCTTCAAACCCTAATTCTCTCTTTTCTCTTTATGGGGATCTCTAATTTTTGGCCATCAAACACCTCCTTATAGGTGTATTCCCGGAATTAGGGTTTTGGGTTAAGTTGGTGTGAGGACCCGTACCTCCAACCCGGTCCGACCGCGTTAGGTCGAGGGTCTGGGTTTGTGGTTTGGCCCGGTTGGCCTTGGGATGCGATCGGTTGATCGCATCGCTGTTTTTGACCCCAGTGGTATTTTGGTAAATATGCTCCCTGGTGGTCAGTTACACACACGGTCTTGGATTGATGTATGTGTTTGATTAGAACCTTAAGGGCGCTTCCGATCGGAAGATCGGAGCTCGATCGGGAGAGATCGAATCGGACGGCTGTGATCGATTCCAGCTTTCTATTTAAGCTCTCCTCCTTTCTCCCTCTTTTCTTTCTTCTTCTCCTGCCATTCTCTTTCTCTTTCTCTCCAACCGGCGGTGCTAGGGCTTCGGAGCGCGGCTTTCGAGGAGCGGATTCCGACGATCGGAGTTGGGGGATGCGTAGAGGAGCTGCCCTGCTTGATCAAATATGTGTTTCTAACTCGATCTTATGATCGGGTTCTCCTAGGATAGGGTGTGATTAAATTGAATCTCTTGTTATCGAGGATGTGTTATAGTTGACTCTGATCAATGTTTTGAGGTTTAGAGGTCGTGTTGTCTTCCCAAGGCTAAGTGTTAAGGATGGTTGTCGGTGCCCCTGACATAGTCCCCAGGCAGTAGCTTCCTGCTGGGTAAGGGTGATCCTACTGGTTCTGGTTCTCTGCTTTCTCCCAACGTGTTTGGTTGACGTATCCCAGCGTGGTCGGTTGAGAAGAGTAGGATCCCTTGGGGTAGTCGACATGGGTTGTGGACCCCGTGGGATTCCTTAGGCTTGAGCGGGAAGTCAATACTGTTGTTGTTTTCCTCCCTTCTGTGTGCCGTAGAGTAGAACCCTACTGAGCTTATCGCTCACTCCCACCCGGGCTGCGTTTGCAGGTGCAGGCGCCAGTTCTTCTTCAGTAGAGCCGGTGGGATCTGCGTTTGGCAGCGCGAGTACTTCCAGTGGCGCTTGAGGTTGCTGGAGGACGACTGTTGTACTTTTTGATAGTTTGTATATTGTAAACATCTTTCGAGGAATTTTGGATTATTGTATAATATCTTTTCCTTTGGGGAAGTTTGACAAGAATTGTAATCAGATGTTTAAACTGTACAACTTGATGTATTTATGAATTGAATTTCTGTTTCACCTCTGGAATATAAATTATTTAAATTTATCTGTCTTTTCCGCTTTGTATCGCACCAATTGGAGATAAATAGTGATAGGAACCCTCACGCCCCGTCGTGGATGGGTTTTCTGGGTCGGGTGTGACAACTTGGTATCAGAGTAGGCTGTAGGTCCTAGGAATAGGATTAGGTTTGCGGTTAATGTTTGAGTGTGGAATGGGATAGTTCTAGGTCTTGAACATCCTTACATGTCTGTTTGCGATTGTGTGTGAGGTGTTTATCTTTCTGTTTGCTGTGGTGTTTTGTTGCTTCCCGGTTGCGTCATGACGTCTCAGGGGGAGATGTGCATGCGCACCGGTGTTGTCCTTTCCCTCGCCTGACAGCGTCTTCCCCCGTGCTGGAGACGAGCGAGTAGGGATTGGACGTGTGTTGCCTCTGTGCTCTTGGAATCCCAAGAGGTGGACCCGTTGTGGTCCAGAGGTGATGTTGGAGATCCTTCGACTGTAGAGGATTGATTGAAGGAGGTGACCCGGATCCCGGATGTTTTGGACATCCTGGAGGATCGCTTGCTTGGGAAGCCGTTGTTTTCTTGCCTCCCAGGAAGCGATGCATAGTGGCGCTTGTCGGGGCCACTAGGGACATTGTTGGTTGTGTGTTGAGAACAGTTCGCGTACTGTTCTCTGGCACCTACCCTTGGAGAGTGGTGCAGTTGGGAGTACCCTCCTCTGGTTCTGGGTACTCGCACCACGTGGCGACACGTGGGTTGGCTGGTTCATCTGGCTCGGTATGCTAGGGCGACAGCAGGGTGCACCTTGGACTGTGCGCTAGCTACTGAGACAGGTGACTTGAGGGTTGATTCCGGGCAGTTGGCCGGTGGTCATGGTGAGCTTCGAGGCTGTCGTTCCTGCTTCCATGGAACGGTCAGGTAGCCGTTGGCAGAGGCAGTGGTTTCAGCATCAGCGATAGCCGTAGCAGCAGCGTCGTGTCGGTCCTTTGAGAGGTAGCCTGGACCGCCATACTGAGGGGTATTCCACCGAGTGCTCGAGTGCTAGCCATTGGGTGTCTTTCCGCCGACGGTGCTGGTTGTGAGGGGCGATGGGCGCTTACTGCAGAGCAGTCGGGCGTGGCATACGGCGTGGGGCAGAGCAGTGGGTTGATACCTCAGTTGGGGCAGGTACCTTGGGCAGACGCGGGAATTCAGATTCCAGATAGAGGCTTGCTGGAGTAGCTTCAGCAACAGCCAGTTTCAGAGCCGCTAGTTTCGTCTTTCAGCTTTCAGCTGCAGCCTTCAGCTTTTAGAGCTTCTCGCAGCTTGCGATTTCTTTGTGGCTTTGGGCTTCCCCCTTGTGACTCGTTCCCGTATGGTCGGGTTGGCTTGGGACTGGAGTCTGGTGTGGCTTTGAGAGTAGCTACAGATTGGGACAAGAGCTCGGGTTGGTTGCTCTTGTCGGGGCGTTTCCTAGAGGTTGGGAACCTCCAGGTGTCCGTCGCCCACATGTGATACACGTTGGGGTTCAACGGCTTCCTCGGTTACGTCGGTTGGCCACGCACCAGGTTGTGCTTCTTTGGCCATGGGAAGGTGTCGTGGGTACACCTGACGGCGTTGTTTTGCTCTAGTTGAAGGTCGCTGGTTGGCGCACCTTCTGGTTGTCGAGAGCTGGGGTTTGTTCACCGGCTTGTGGTGAACTCCCTCCCCGTTGTTTTTTAGGGTGCTCTGGAGAGCAGCTTCCCCTCGTGTTGTTGTTGTTATTTGTGCAGCTGTCCTTTCTGAGGAACTTTCTGCATGTCGCCTTCGTGGGACACCGAGTTCGAAATCGAGATTCCTTTGGGCGGTTTTGAGCGTTGCGAGTTTGCAAGTGGATGCCAGCAGTATTTGGAGAGTCTAGGACCCAATCGGCCGAGTCTGTAGCTCAGGACTTCATTCGCCCAGGTGTGTTGCCTCAGAGTGTGTTCCGGTTCTCATTATGGATGTTTCCCTCCATACATGCATAGGCGTCAGGAAGCTAGACAGTGTTGCAGCACAAAGTATGCGCCCACTGCAGTGTAACTATGATGGATTAGCAGTTGAGAGACTCGTCGACCGCTTCAGAGTTTGACCTTCGCATCGACTACACCAGCTGAGGATTCGGGATTGCAACATCCCGGAGACAGCCTTCCGTACGAGGTACGGACTGTACGAGTTCATAGTGATGCCGTTTAGTCTGACGAACGCACCAGCAGCTTTCACAGATCTGATATAGAGGATCTTCAGGCCGTACCCTGATCAGTTGCAGTAGCGTTCATCGACATCATCTTATTTACTAGCGCATTAAGGAGGAGCACGAGCGATATTTGGCATTTGCATCGCAGCTGCCGAGGGCGTATCGGCGTTATTTGGCTCCCAGCGTGAGGTTTTGGCCTTCAGAGGCAGGTTTCGACGGACGAGCAGTCTCAGCGGCAGGCAGACCGATTGATTCAGCTGGGCTCTGATGAGTGCATGAAAGTGCACTCTGAACAACCTTATAATCATCTCAATTGCTAGATTATTATCATTAAATAGCATCTTTATTTCTATTTTTACATCTATATGTTGCTTAACATGGTTGTTTGGAAAATGCAGGAAATTGGGGTTAAAAGAAGCTGAAAAGAGTATATGGATCAACTTCAAAAATTCATCTGTACCTGCTCATGAAGAACCAGATGATGTGCCATATATGATTGGAAAGCTCTTGAAGTCTAGATTCTGGAGAATTTTACGGTTCGTGATTTCGAGTTTCCTAGAGGAAGTTACGGCAATTTCAGTACCAATGGCGCAGTCTGAATGGCAGAAAGGAAAATAAGCTGGAAGTCCGAGCGATCCGCCGATCGATCGGACCACGCAGAAACGTGACAGAACATGTGTTTTTTGGCTGAACATGGTCCGATCGATCCATCCATCCCTCCTATGGGGTCCGATCGATCCGACACCAATGGTCCAATCGATCGGACTCGGAAAAAGCCAAAAACAACGGATTTTTACTCAACCGATCGATCCGACACTCATAATTCGATCGATCGGACTTGGGAATTAAAGGGTGACAGAACGTATGCTTTTTAGAGGAACACAGTTCGATCGATCCATCCATCGATCGGACTCGGGAATAGCCAGAGACGGAGGATTTTTACGAAATCGATCGATCCGACTCCCTTAGTCCGATCGATCGGACACGGGCGAAGTTAGAAGTTGAAGATTTAACGCATTCGATCGATCCAGCACCCCGATAAGGATCGATCGGACGTTCCCAGTGAATTAAATCAACGGTTTAGATCAAATCCGTTGATGGAGAGACTTTGGAGCTATAAATAGGACTCTTTCTAGGGTTTGAGGGGGACTTCTTGGACATTTTTGGAGGCTCTTTTCTGGGTGTTTCCTAAGGGAAGAAGATGAAGGAATCTCCATCCATGGCCGAGTAATCCGCGGGCATGGCGGACGGATGATCTAGCGAGGACTAGGGCTTCTTCTCCAACAATGGTTCATAGTTTTTAATCTTTATTATTAAACTCTTCTTATGTATTAGATCTTGATGAGAATGCATAATGTTATATTTTTATCCCTTAATACTTAGTCTCCTGTGCTTATTTAGTTCCTAAATACACTCATTATTCTTATATTTTGTTTTAGGATGCAATTGAAGTCCTTAAGTCAAAAAGAAGCTGAAAAGAGTGCATGGATCAAATTTAAAGATTTATCTGTACCTGCTCATGAAGAACCAGAGGATGTGCCATACATGGTTGGAAAGCTCTTGAAGTCTAGATTCTGGAGAATTTTACGGTTCGTGATTCCGAGTTTCCTAGAGGAAGTTACGGCAATTTCAGTACCGATGCGCAGTCTGAATGGCAGAAAGGAAAATAAGCTGGAAGTCCGAGCGATCCGCCGATCGATCGGACCACGCAAAAACGTGACAGAACATGTGTTTTTCAGCCACAACGCATCCGATCGATCCCTCCATCGCTCCTATGGGGTCCGATCGATCCGACACCAATGGTCCGATCGATCGGACTCGGAAAAAGTCAAAAACAGCGGATTTTTACTCAACCGATCGATCCAACACTCATAATTCGATCGATCGGACTTGGGAATTAAAGGGTGACAGAACGTATGCTTTTTAGAGGAACACAGTTCGATCGATCGGACCATCGATCGAACTCGGGAAGAGCCAGAGACGAAGGATTTTTACGAAATCGATCGATCCGACTCCTTTAATCCGATCGATCGGGCTCGGGCGTGAATAGAAGTTGAAGATTTTAATGAGACCGATCGATCCAGCATCCAAGGTCCGATCAATCGGACTTTCCCCAGTGAAGAAAATCAACGATGGTGATCTAATCCGAGGTTGGATACATTGAGGCTATAAATAGGACTCTTTCTAGGGTTTGAGGGGGGATTATTGGACACTTTTGGCGGCTCTTTCTCCTCCTTTATATTTTTTCTAGGTTTTATCTTGTTTTTTTGAATCTTTTGAGGATTGTTCTCGATGGCCCTGCGTGGCTAAATCTTGATCCTTGGTCGAGGAGACTGAAACCTCGGAATCAATGAGACTGTGAGATCTAATTTATTTTTATTATTCAGTTTATACATGAGTATTGGATGTTCTTCTGAGATTAAATATTCATGATTGTCTTGTCTAATTGCTAGGAGCGTTACTAGTTTATTATTCATTGCGATCTACTACTAGGTTGGATATCAAATCCGGAATTGTTTGATCCCTCTAATCTGCGAAGCAACTAGGATCTAATAATTTACTGCTGATCAGATCTTGTTAGATCTTAGGAAGAATATTCAACTAGATTAAATGCAACCGCTTGTGCTTGTGTTGTTTAGCTTCATCGATCTCCCTATTCGTAACGCTGCTACTAGATTAAATCTACAGCGCTTGTCTTAGGTTGTCTAGTAGTTAGGGTTGATTAGATCGCTTGTTTCTAATTAACTATGATCGAGGAGAGCTTCGAATTTAATTCGGACGGTGAATATTCATGGTATGAATTGATTGATACTTGCATCTATGATCAGTTGTTGGATTCCGATGGTGGATGTTGACTCAGACCAAGGTTTGTTCTCTTGATTTAACTTATTTCTTCGTTTTAGATTATTTCTTTATTGTTTTCCTCATGTTTAAAAACCCCCCTATCTTTGTTCACTTAGCACAAAACTAGGCTAAACACTCTTCGTGGGATCGACTCGTACTCGCACTACGACATTTGTTTTGAAGAGTATTGGATTTATTTTTGAGTGCCTGCGACAGCACGTCAAATTTTGGCGCCGTTGCCGGGGAGTGATTCTAGTTGATTTTTGTGCTTATAGTGATCTTTATTTTCAAAAAAAAAAAAAAAAAAAAACTAAGAGCCCCTTGGTTATGGACCCGAATTATGATATGCTACCGGGTTACATATGGAATGATGATTTGTCTTTTGGTTATGAACCCATTTACAATAATGACACATATGGTTTCTCAAACCCGGCTTATGATTCATATTCATATTCTTCTAATTCGGATTTTAGAGATCATACCGACCCTAGTTGGCAGTTTCATGATTTCTCAAACCCGACCTATGATTCATATTCATATTCTTATAACTCGGATTTTAGAGGTCATACCTACCCTAGTTGGCAGTTTCAAGCACAAATGCAAGAGATTCTGAAGGTAATGGAAGAAAATACTAATTCCTTAAGAGAAAATACTAAGTCCTTAAGAGAAAATACTAATTCCTTAAGAAAAATGCGCAATTCTTGGGAGGAAAGATTTTCTAGGGAACGTGACAAAACTGAAAACCCCTTCATTGCTCAGTCACAAATGCAACAAGAGCCACTAATAATTGACCAAGTTAATGTGAGTCACTCTTTTGATGAAGAAGTTGATAGATATGATTCTATACCTCATGTTTGTAATGATAATACTTGTGATGCTTTTGTTTCTGACGATAATGATATATGTCATACTCCTTGTGATTCTTTGTCGGTTCATGAAATTAATGATGATATTTCACTGACTGCTGAGGTTGGAGATGCTTCGGGGGAGATTCTACAGAAGACAGATGAAGTTGTCCAACCATGTCCAGTCGACCGCGAGAAAGATTCAATCGACCGCCGAGAATACCAGGAGCATTTATTCGATGAACCTCCTCCGACTGAAGTTGAAAGCACTCATGTTACGCCGCGAGGTATATTTCCTGTGACTATCTCATGTTCTTTAGAGGTTAAAAAGGAGATGACCTTAGTAGATATTTTCATATCTCGACGGATTTATTATCGATCATGTAATCTTGACATCTTTGACACTCCGAACGACGACATTATTAATAGTTCAATGGATGATTCGATTATAGTTGAGCATAATGTTGACTCCTTTCAACCTGATCACCATGATGACATGCAGTTTTATTTGAGAGATCTAGCTATCTTGTTTACTGGTGTTAGTATGGAAAAGCTAACTCTCAGTTTTGAAAAATACCACTTGGACTCTTATGCTAAATTAACCTTGGTGACATTATTGAGGTTAAATATTCAGATTATAGCACTCAGTGATTTTGCATACCATCGTGCTAGAGAACGGCCACCAAGGGCACGATTAAAATTTTTTCTATTGTATATAGTAGTTTAGTTTGCTTTATTTACTTTCTTATGTGCTTGAGAGTGCTTGAATTATTTTTAGGTTGTGTGCATGCATGTTTGCTTTTGTTTTGCTTTGCTTTGCTTTTGCTTTGTAGGTGATCGAGCATTCCCTATCATACCTGAAGAATTCGCCCAGCCACAGTGATCATGGAAAGTCAAAGTTTGGCAACTCCCACAGTATTCAAGGAAGAAACATGAAGTCGAGCCAATGACAATAAACAAAAGCGCTACTTGGAAGGCAACCCAAGGGGAGTTCGTTCCTTTCTCTTTTTTTAGTCATTTTTGCTTTTCTTTGCATTCCACCTTACATTGGGGACAATGTCAGTTTCAAGTGTGGGGGAGGAGATATAGGTTGCATATGCCATGAGCGAGAACTAGTTAAGCTTGACATTTTCATAACATGATTGAATGAGTAATTTTGCGACTTGGAATTAATTAATTGAGTTATTTTCCTTGAGTTGGTAGTGACTGAATGAGTAGACAAAAGCTGGTGAGATTTTGAGCCTTTAGACTGACACATTCATATCAGTCTCACTAATTTCTTTCATGAGAGATATTCTTCCATGGATTTGTTTCTCTAGAACTTGCTTTGATTCTATTCGAGATCACATTGACACATGCAGACATGAACATGATTAAGGCCATTTTTTGTCTTAAGCTACATAAGTTAAATAGCCTACCTTGCAATTAATTTTTTCTTTTGCTAAACACCTTTGAGCTTTATTGACTTCATTGTTAACCCACATTACAAGCCTTAAACCTGAAAAATATTACCGTTACCCAAGCCATAAAACTAGTGGAGCATTGATCATCATTATGACATGTATGGGTGCAAAAGTTCAAGTGTGGGGGTGGTTGGATTTGTGGTATGGCTATGATTGGTGAAGTGGAGTTTATTTTCATACTCAATTTGTGAGTATGTTGTTTCTGAAAAAAAAAAAAAAGAAAAGAAAAAAAGAAAGTGAAGGAGGAAATTGTTTCTCATGTTACAAAATGTGTTTATGAATCCTCCTAATACTCCAAAAAAGGGGTATGTCTATGTATGATCTCTACAAGGGTGGAAGTTTTTGCAAAACATTGTTCACTATTTCAGTTAAAAAGTATTCCTTTGAACAATCTCTTTGCCAAGGTCATAATGCTATATGGTTCGAGTATGTTAAAGCCAAGTTGAAGAAGTTGCTGAACGGAGTGATTGGTTGTACATGTCTTATTGATGCATTTTTGCTCCATTAGTTCCATTGGCTTTTGAGCTACATTCCCAAATATTTCCCACCTTAATCCTAGACCCCATTACAACCTTTTGAAGTCCTTATGATTTGTGTTATACATGTGATTCTAGTGGTGGAGAATGAGAAGATATGCAAGCTTATGGTAGATCATTTTCATTGGAATGAATTTGAGTGAAATACATACCCTTCAAACACATGAGAGTTGAGTGTTTATTTCCGTGAGGTCTACTTATTTATTTTCCTCCATATTCAAGTGAAAATGCTTATTGATTGATTTTTAAGTTTTTTAAAAATGTTTGTTCATGATGTGTTATGAGTTGTGAAGAGCTTGATTGTTCTTTGTTGATGGTGTTGCAACCTTGATATCTTGAGTAGAGTGAATTTTAGTTTTGCCCGAGGACGAGCAAAAGCTAAGTGTGGGGGAATTTGATGAGAATGCATAATGTTATATTTTTATCCCATAATACTTAGTCTCCTGTGCTTATTTAGTTCCTAAATACACTCATTATTCTTATATTTTGTTTTAGGATACAATTGAAGTCCTTAAGTCGAAAAGAATCTGAAAAGAGTGCATGGATCAACTTTAAAGATTTATCTGTACCTGCTCATTAAGAACCAGAGGATGTGCCATACCTGGTTGGAAAGCTCTTGAAGTCTAGATTCTGGAGAATTTTACGGTTCGTGATTCCGAGTTTCCTAGAGGAAGTTACGGCAATTTCAGTACCGATGCGCAGTCTGAATGGCAGAAAGGAAAATAAGCTGGAAGTCCGAGCGATCCGCCGATCGATCGGACCACGCAAAAACGTGACAGAACATGTGTTTTTCAGCCACAACGCATCCAATCGATCCCTCCATCGCTCCTATGGGGTCCGATCGATCCGACACCAATGGTCCGATCGATCGGACTCGGAAAAAGTCAAAAACAGCGGATTTTTACTCAACCGATCGATCCAACACTCATAATTCGATCGATCGGACTTGGGAATTAAAGGGTGACAGAACGTATGCTTTTTAGAGGAACACAGTTCGATCGATCGGACCATCGATCGAACTCGGGAAGAGCCAGAGACGAAGGATTTTTACGAAATCGATCGATCCGACTCCTTTAGTCCGATCGATCGGGCTCGAGCGTGAATAGAAGTTGAAGATTTTAATGAGACCGATCGATCCAGCATCCAAGGTCCGATCGATCGGACTTTCCCTAGTGAAGAAAATCAACGATGGTGATCTAATCCGAGGTTGGATACATTGAGGCTATAAATAGGACTCTTTCTAGGGTTTGAGGGGGGATTATTGGACACTTTTGGCGGCTCTTTCTCCTCCTTTATATTTTTTCTAGGTTTTATCTTGTTTTTTTGAATCTTTTGAGGATTGTTCTCGATGGCCCTGCGTGGCTAAATCTTGATCCTTGGTCGAGGAGACTGAAACCTCGGAATCAATGAGACTGTGAGATCTAATTTATTTTTATTATTCAGTTTATACATGAGTATTGGATGTTCTTCTGAGATTAAATATTCATGATTGTCTTGTCTAATTGCTAGGAGCGCTACTAGTTTATTATTCATTGCGATCTACTGCTAGGTTGGATATCAAATCCGGAATTGTTTGATCCCTCTAATCTGCGAAGTAACTAGGATCTAATAATTTACTGCTGATCAGATCTTGTTAGATCTTAGGAAGAATATTCAACTAGATTAAATGCAACCGCTTGTGCTTGTGTTGTTTAGCTTCATCGATCTCCCTATTCGTAACGCTGCTACTAGATTAAATCTACAGCGCTTGTCTTAGGTTGTCTAGTAGTTAGGGTTGATTAGATCGCTTGTTTCTAATTAACTATGATCGAGGAGAGCTTCGAATTTAATTCGGACGGTGAATATTCATGGTATGAATTGATTGATACTTGCATCTATGATCAGTTGTTGGATTCCGATGGTGGATGTTGACTCAGACCAAGGTTTGTTCTCTTGATTTAACTTATTTCTTCGTTTTAGATTATTTCTTTATTGTTTTCCTCATGTTTAAAAACCCCCCTATCTTTGTTCACTTAGCACAAAACTAGGCTAAACACTCTTCGTGGGATCGACTCGTACTCGCACTACTACATTTGTTTTGAAGAGTATTGGATTTATTTTTGAGTGCCTGCGACAGCACATCAGATCTTCACGGATTGCTTTGTGGTTAAACATTATTATAAATCCAGTCATGCTTCTTTTATGATATTGTGATCCCATAGTTATCTCTTTTGATTCTCCTACCGAGTCTTGCGAGACCTTTGCTATACATTGCCCGTAGTAACAGCTGGTATCGTATATTCTTAGGGATCTGGTAAGACTAGGTTGGGGTTCTATCCCGTGAGATCTTTGCTATGCATTGCCGATTGTGAGAGTTGGTATTGTGTATTCTTAGGGATCCGGTTAGAGTTAGGGCTTTGTCCCGATGAACTTTTGCTGCGCGTTGCCTGTAGTGACAGCCGGTATCGTGTATTCTTAGGTTTGGTTGGATGAAGTTAGAACTATAAAAAGGAAGAACCAATCATAGGAAGAAACATTTATATTTTATCAGATTCATAATTCTATATCTTCCGGTTAAGGCGATTGGGATGTGAATCCCTTAACTGAGTATTATATGAACCATTGAGAAGAGAAGAACCTAAATCCGAGTGAAGTGATTCCTGAAGCCTAGCCTCATTCAAATCTTGATTTCTCTCGTTAACTTTATCTTACCATTACATCTCCGATCTATTTTCTTAACTTTCATCGCTCTTGATTGTTTTCAATTCATTGTGATCTGTGTTTCTGGATCTTTCCTGCTTATCTCTCTGTGGGATTCTACCTCTCTTATGCTATACTGCACCGCGACCGCTGTGCGTGACACATTTGAGCGACATCAAAAATTGGCGCCGTTGCCGGGGAGACGGTTCAGAAAAGCGCCAGAATCAGATTACAGTGATTGTAGACACCGAAAGCGGTAACTTCGTTCATTTTCTTTAGTCTTTATTTCTTTATTTTGGTTTTGTTTTTTTCTTCTCTATTAGGATTGTTTTCTTTTATTCGGTTTTAGTTAGTAAGTTTAGTTTCAATTATTGTTTTTGCTTATTTTCTTTAGTTGGTTTGCATCTTTTGAATTGCGTGTTTGCTGGTGCATGCCTCGATATAGAGACGAACTAGGCAGATTTGCTAGACGTCCCGAGGGTGATTCTGAAACTTCTGATAGTGAGACATATATTGCTGATCTCTTTGACGCACAGTCACAAACTTCACATCATACTTTCATTATGGCTGAGCACGAGAAACAACAAGCTCCTAGGAGTTTGCAAGAATATTTGCATCCAACACGCACTGCTACACTTTCATGCATCATGTTTCCACCTAATGCAGCACATGTTGACTTTAAACCTGGCATGATTCAGTTGCTTCCTACCTTTCATGGGTTGGAAAATGAAAATCCATATGTGCATATTAGGGAGTTTGAGGAAGTAGTAGCGACCTTTCATGGCCAACCAGGTGCACTAGATATGATCCGACTTAAGTTCTTTCCCTTCTCACTGAAGGATAGAGCGAAGAGTTGGTTATATTCCTTGAGGCCACGATCTATAGGATCTTGGGTTGAAATGACACAGATATTTTTCAACAAGTATTTCCCACAGCACAAAACCAATGCACTTAAGAGACAGATTTCGATCTTCACACAGAAGGATAGTGAAACTCTGTATCAGGCGTGAGAACGATTTAAAGATATGTTGAATTTATGTCCCCATCATGGATATGAAAGTTGGCGTCTTGTTAGTTATTTTTATGAGGGTTTAACTGTTAGAGAACGTCAATTTGTTGAGATGATGTGTAATGGTGAATTTTTGCAAAAAGATCCTGATGCAGCAATTGAATACTTGACTGAGCTTGCTGAGAAAGCTCATACATGGACTGGACCGAATGCAACAGAAAGTACAAACAGGGCCAGACCACCACCGTAGCAACCAGGTGGAGGAATTTATCAGCTGCGGGAGGAGGATGCACTCAAGGCTAAAGTGGAGAGTCTAACAAGGGAGCTGAAGCTATTAAAGACCAAAGATATGATGGCAGCCCGGACCTCTCCATACAATGAACCTACAAGGCCGGCTGGGCCGTGTGCAATCTGCCAAGGCGTGGACCACCAGACTGAAGATTGCCCCACCTATGCTGAGATGAGAGGTGGGTACGACGAGCATTGCAACGCTGTAGGCGGATTCAGGAGGCCGTACACTCTCTATTCAGAGACGTATAATCCAGGATGGCGAGAGCATCCGAACTTCAGCTGGAAGTCGAACGCTCCATAGAGCAACGAGCATCATCAACCGCCACCTAATAAGCCTTTTTCTAACCCTCCTTATAATACATCTGGTTTTCCTAGGCCAACATTTAATGATAATTTACAGGAACTGAAATCTATGATTGTGCAGGAATCTAAGGAAAGGAAGGAGGATATTCAAGAGATCAAGAGCCAGATCACGAAGCTGATCAACTCTTTGAGTGTGCATGAACGAGGGAAGTTCCCAGCTCAACCTCAACAAACGCAGGTATCTAGTGCTGAGCAAAATAATGTGAAAGAGATGAATGCCGTAACTACAAGAAGCGGGAAAACAACAAAAAGCCCTTCACAAGAGCCCACTGAACCTCCTATTGTTGTTGAAGAAGAGGACCGGATTGATGAGAACCATGTAGAGACTGATCATTCAGATGGCCCTACACCAGGTGACTTTCAGGTACGTATCCCTTTCCCTCAGGCATTGAAATCCACTAAATTTACTATGGAGCCCAACAGCGAAGTTTTGGAGCATCTTCAGCAGGTTAAGGTAAACCTTCCCCTTTTGCATGTTATTAAGCAAATTCCTACATATGCTAAAGTGATTAAAGATTTATGCACTATGAAGAGACGACATCATGTAAAGAAAATTGCATTTTTAACAGAGTAGGTTAGTGCATTGCTTCAGCACAGGATTCCTCCTAAATATAAGGATCCTGGCTGTCCTACTGTATCTTGTTTCATTGGAAAGCATGAAGTAGGACAAGCTTTATTAGATCTTGGTGCGAGTGTTAATTTGATGCCATATTCTGTTTACTTGCAACTTGGTTTGGGACAGATTAAGTCGACATCTGTGATTTTGCAATTGGCAGATAGATCCACAAAAACTCCACGAGGAGTAGTTGAGGATGTGCTTGTTCAAATAGATAAATTTTATTATCCTGTTGATTTCTTAGTCTTGGATACTCAGGCTATAGTAACTGCTGATTCTAGGATTCCCATTATCTTAGGTAGACCGTTTCTTGCTACTGCTAATGCTATAATTAATTGCAGGAATGGCTTAATGAAGTTAACTTTTGGGAATATGACTTTAGAAATCAATGTTTTTAATGTTACTAAGCAGCCTGATGAGGATGATGAATGCCAGCAGATTTACCAGATTGATCTGCTCACTGAAGAGGAGTTTGCTACATCTGAAATTAATTTTCTTGAATTAGATTTGGATGAAAATGTTGATGTTGATGGTATGTGTAAAAATTTGAAACATTGTTCTTTTGCAGGTCCATGGAATCCAAAGTTTGAAGAACTGCCATAAAGAGGACAGCCACCAACACCATCATCACTTGAGCCGCCCAAACTGGACCTGAAGCCGCTTCCTCAAGGTTTAAAGCACGCCTATCTTGGTCCAGGTGATACATACCCAGTGATTATTTCTTCGGCATTAACTGCAGAGCAAGGTGAGCAATTACTTAGCATTTTGAATGAGCATAAATCAGCTATTGGATGGAGTATAGCAGATCTGAAAGGTATTAGTCCCTTGATATGTTCCCATATGATTAATCTTGAACAAGGGGCTGTACCTCGTAGGGATCCTCAGCGTAGGTTGAACCCTACAATGAAAGAGGTAGTAAAAACCGAAGTGTTGAAATTATTAGATGCAGGGATTATCTACCCCATTGCTGATAGCAAATGGGTGAGCCTTACACAGGTTGTGCCTAAAAAATTTGGTGTCACCGTTGTTAAAAATGAAAGTGGACTAAATTGGTGACAGGATGGCGTATGTGTATAGATTATAGAAAATTGAATGCTGCCACCCGTAAGGATCATTTTCCACTGCCTTTTCTAGATCAGATTTTAGAGAGAGTAGCTGGACATCCTTTTTATTGTTTTCTCGACGGTTATTCTGGATATTATCAGATTGAGATTGCTTTAGAGGATCAGGAAAAAACTACTTTTACATGTCCTTTTGGTACTTATGCTTTCCGTAGAATGCCATTTGGATTGTGTAATGCTCCTGCTACTTTTCAGCGCTGCATGATGAGTATGTTTGCTGATATGATCGAGGAATGCATGAAAGTATATATGGATGACTTGACTGTATTTGATAATACTTTTGATGCATGCTTGCAAAACTTAAAGAGAGTCTTGAGCAGGTGTGAGGAGAAGAACCTTGTGCATAATTGGGAAAAGTGTCACTTCATGGTGCCCTCAGGCATTGTGTTGGGCCATATTGTCTCTTCCAAAGGCATTGAGGTAGATCGATCAAAAATCGATCTCATCTCAAATCTTCCTGTGCCAAAGACTGTTAAAGATGTTAGATCCTTTCTAGGACATGCTGGTTTTTACAGGAGATTCATTCAAAAATTTTCTGCTATTGCTCGTCCTTTGTGTAATCTTTTGATAAAGGATACCCCTTTTGAGTAGAATATTGCTTGTCAAGAGGCTTTTCAAGCCTTGATTGGTAAATTGACTTCCGCACCTATTGTGCAACCACCCGATTGGAGCCTTCCTTTTGAATTGATGTGTGATGCAAGTGATTTTGCTGTAGGAGCTGTTTTAGGACAGTGAAAAGATGGTAAACCTCATGTTATTCATTATGCTAGCCGAACCTTGAATAATGCACAGATGAATTATTCTACCACTGAGAAAGAACTATTGGCTATAGTCTTTGCATTAGACAAGTTTCGTGCTTATTTGATTGGTTCCCCTATCACTATTTTCACTAATCATGCCGTGCTAAAGTACCTTCTCACCAAGAAGGATGCTAAAGCGCGCCTAATTCATTGGATATTAATCTTACAGGAATTTGATATCTCCATCAAAGATAAAAAGGGCGTGGAGAACGTTGTCGCTGATCACCTATCAAGGTTGATGGTGGAAGTAGCGGAAAATGAGCCACCAATTATGGATGACTTCCCTGATGAGCAACTCTTTTCAGTTGCACGGCTGCCCTGGTATGCGCACATTGTTAATTACTTAGCGACAGGTGAGATCCCTTCCTTTTGGAGTGCGCAGGATAAACGTAGATTTTTTGTTGAGGTAAAGAAATTTTATTGGGATGACCCTTGTCTGTTTAAGTATTGTCCTGACCAGATTCTGCGTCGTTGTGTCCCTGATTATGAAATAGAAAGCATCATTATATTCTGTCACTCTCATGCATGTGGAGGCCATTTTTCGATGAAAAAGACTGCTGCTAAAATTCTTCAATGTGGTTTTTACTGGCCTACTATGTTTCGTGATATTAATATTTTCTGCAAATCCTGTGATAGATGCCTAACACTAGGAGCTTTATCTAGGAGACATATGATGCCTTTGAACCCAATTCAAGCTGTAGAGATTTTTGATTGTTGGGGTACAGACTTTATGGGACCCTTTCCTTCTTCTTTTGGCTATTTATATATATTGTTGGCTGTGGAATACGTGTCTAAGTGGGTGGAGGCTATTGCATGTAGGAATAATGATCATTCCACTGTCATCAAGTTTCTTAAAGAGCATGTTTTGTCTAGATTTGGTACTCCTAGGGTCATTATTAGTGACCAAGGATCCCATTTTTGTAACCGCTCTTTTGAGGATTTGATGCGCAGGTATGGAGTGACACATAAGATTTCCACTGCTTATCATCCACAGATGAATGGCCAAGCTAAATTAGCCAATAGAGAGATAAAGCAAATACTGGAGAAGACAGTGAGCCCCAACCGAAAGGACTGGTCCTTGAGGCTATCAGACGCGTTGTGGGCATATCGCACTACCTACAAGACTACCCTGGGGATGTCGCCGTTTTGCCTTGTTTATGGAAAACCATGCCATCTTCCAGTCGAATTAGAACATAAGGCATATTGGGCTATTAAGTCATTAAATCTTACTTTGGATGCTGCAGGTCAGGAACGGAAACTCCAGCTGTCTGAGCTAGAGGAACTCAGGAATGATGCTTATGAGAGTTCTAGGATTTTCAAGGCAAAGACAAAGGCCTACCATGACAAGAAGATCTTGCGGAAGACGTTTCAAGTCGGACAGCAAGCTTATCTGTATGACGCACGCCTGTATCTTCATCCTGGGAAGCTGAGATCACGCTGGACAGGCCCCTTCACCGTTAGTAGAATATTTGAGAATGGGGCTGTGGAAGTTGAAGACCCAAAGGATGGGAGGTTGTTTACGGTTAATGGACAACGCTTGAAATAGATTCCAGAGAAAGCGGACCCTGAGGAGCACACCGTTTCTCTCGTAGACCCTGTCTACGAGGGATGATCTTTCTCCTATCTATCATTTCCCTTTTTGATTAGGTTAGCTTGTTTTAGTTTGTTTGCTTTTGTTTTCATTTGTTTTTGTTTGCTCTCTTATTTCTTAGGATGTTGGACCACCGTTTGCCTTGCTTGAGGAATTCGACCACTATTCTGGAGATGAGAAATTCGACCACCATGAGGAGCCTTGAGGAGATAATCGATATTCTGTCAGGTGGCCTCGCTCTTATTTCGATTTCCTATTGTTATTCCTGTCATATATGAAAATTCAGCCAACACCCTTCTGCTTATTTACATGATTAGCACACATTGAGGACAATGTGAATTTCAGGTTGGGGGGTGTAGGCATGCATAACCTTATGCATGCTACCTTATTGAGTTTAATAGTGTTGAATTGATTATGTTACTAGAAAATGTACATGAGCTGAAATTTTTATGCTTATTATGCATGTTGCTTTCATATGGATTGACCAATACATTGATTGCATGCGTGATAACCTGAACGTATAACATCATGTGATCCACACACGAACACCTTATGTGCAGTGGTAATTATACTCACTAGAGGAATGAGCATGCTATTGTCAATCGAGATCATGATTTCAACATTAGCTAGTGTTGAGTATTGCATGCAGAACAAAAGAGAAAAAAGTTCTGGAGCTTGATCAAGCTGTGCCTAAACATTAGCTAGTGTTGAGTATTGCATGCAGAAAAGAAAAAAAAAAAGAGAAAAAGTTCTGGAGCTTGATCAAGCAGTGCCTAAACAACTATTAGGTGATCTACTGAGTAACCGGGTGTTCTTGCCTCAGGAAGCAGAGAGCTTGCGTAAAAAGGTAGAACCACTTTTAGCGAAAAAAAAACTATTAAGTGTTTTGCTAAGTAACCGGGTCTTTGCGCCTCAAGAAGCGGAGAATGCTCGCGTAAAAAGGCAAAATGTCTGATAGTTGGAAGAAAAAAAACAAGAAAGACCATGCTATACTTAAAGTGCGAGGGTTGGATGATTGGTCATGAAGATAGTAGTGTGTTTGGACTAATGGTGGGTAGAAGTTGCTTCTGCACGTAACATTTATTTGTCACGTCACATGTGTTCTTCTGGATGGTGATTAGCATGTTTTGATGTGTAGAAGTTGATTTCATGTGTTGGTAGTATGTGTATGAGTATAAGAAGTTTCCATGCTCTGTACTGCATAAAACACTATCGACTTGATAAGGTAGAATTTTTATCATGCATGTCTACATCCTTGAACCGTTAGTGTGCTTAATTATATTCTATGCGCTTTGAATTGCTAGAGACTAGCAATAAGCTGGTTGGAGGGTGTGATGAGTGCATGAAAGTGCACTCTGAACAACCTTATAATCATCTCAATTGCTAGATTATTATCATTAAACAGCATCTTTATTACTATTTTTACATCTATATGTTGCTTCACATGGTTGTTTGGAAAATGCAGGAAATTGGGGTTAAAAGAAGCTGAAAAGAGTATATGGATCAACTTCAAAACTTAATCTGTACCTACTCATGAAGAACCAGATAATGTGCCATATATAGTTGGAAAGCTCTTGAAGTCTAGATTCTGGAGAATTTTACGGTTCGTGATTCCAAGTTTTCTAGAGGAAGTTACGGCAATTTCAGTACCGATGGCGCAGTCTGAAAGGCAGAAAGGAAAATAAGCTGGAAGTCCGAGCGATCCGCCGATCGATCGGACCACGCAGAAACGTGACAGAACATGTGTTTTTTGGCTGAACATGGTCCGATCGATCCATCCATCCCTCCTATGGGGTCCGATCGATCCGACACCAATGGTCCAATCGATCGGACTCGGAAAAAGCCAAAAACAGCGGATTTTTACTCAACCGATCGATCCAACACTCATAATTCGATCGATCGAACTTGGGAATTAAAGGATGACAGAACGTATGCTTTTTAGAGGAACACAGTTCGATCGATCCATCCATCGATCGGACTCAGGAATAGCCAGAGACGGAGGATTTTTACGAAATCGATCGATCCGACTCCCTTAATCCGATCGATCGGACACTGGCAAAGTTAGAAGTTGAAGATTTTAACGCATTCGATCGATCCAGCGCCCCGAGAAGGATCGATCGGACGTTCCCAGTGAATTAAATCAATGGTTTAGATCAAATCCGTTGATGGAGAGACTTTGGAGCTATAAATAGGACTCTTTTTAGGGTTTGAGGGGGACTTCTTGGACGTTTTTGGAGGCTCTTTTCTGGGTGTTTCCTAAGGGAAGAAGATGAAGGAATCTCCATCCATGGCCGAGTAATCCGCGGGCATGGCGGACGGATGATCTAGCGAGGACTAGGGCTTCTTCTCCAACAATGGTTCATAGTTTTTAATCTTTATTGTTAAACTCTTCTTATGTATTGGATCTTACGGATTGCTTTGTGGTTAAACATTATTATAAATCCAGTCATGCTTCTTTTATGATATTGTGATCCCATAGTTATCTCTTTTGATTCTCCTACCGAGTCTTGCGAGACCTTTGCTATACATTGCCCGTAGTGACAGCTGGTATCGTATATTCTTAGGGATCTGGTAAGACTAGGTTGGGGCTCTATCCCGTGAGATCTTTGCTATGCATTGCCGATTGTGAGAGTTGGTATTGTGTATTCTTAGGGATCCGGTTAGAGTTAAGGCTTTGTCCCGATGAACTTTTGCTGCGCGTTGCCTGTAGTGATAGCCGGTATCGTGTATTCTTAGGTTTGGTTGGATGAAGTTAGAACTATAAAAAGGAAGAACCAATCATAGGAAGAAACATTTATATTTTATCAGATTCATAATTCTATATCTTCCGGTTAAGGCGATTGGGATGTGAATCCCTTAACTGAGTATTATATGAACCATTGAGAAGAGAAGAACCTAAATCCGAGTGAAGTGATTACTGAAGCCTAGCCTCATTCAAATCTTGATTTCTCTCGTTAACTTTATCTTACCATTACATCTCCGATCTATTTTCTTAACTTTCATCGCTCTTGATTGTTTTCAATTCATTGTTATCTGTGTTTTTGGATTTTTCCTGCTTGTCTCTCTGTGGGATTCGACCTCTCTTATGCTATACTGCACCGCGACCGCTGTGCATGACACATTTGAGCGACATCAGGCTCGACACAGATGTGCGATAGCAGAGGTCGAAGACGGTATTCGAGATTCAGTAGAGGCATCTCCAAAACTGTGGAACCGTTGAACAGAGTGACCAGGAGACCGGAGCTTTTGCCTTAAAGTCACTGAGTCAGTGCCTTTAAGGGTGATAGCCATCAGCAGTTGTTAATGAGGCTAGAGCAGATTTGATGGATTTGTCAGCTCATCGGAGACAGACAATCAGTTGGATCAGGTTTCGAGGATCAGATTCCAGATGACTTCCCCTTCGGTGTTTGCAGCATCCCAGCTCTCCTGTCGAGAGTGATATAGACCCAGGGTAGATATCCAGAGCTCGTGGAGATCCCTGATGTGGTTGATACCGATCTCGTGACTGAGAGCTGGACAGCATCAGCAGACCGCAGGTTGTGCTTCGTTAGCAGTGTTGCAGATCTGACGGATCCATTGCAGCCCCTTCCAGAGTCAGAGTAGGAGCGGAAGCACCCCATGGCGGACGTCATCACAAGATTGCAGGAGGCAACTAGGTAGAGTACGTCCCACTGCCAGAGTTTGCCTATTCCAGCAGCCATCAGTCCAGACGGATGCAGTGCCATTCTAGGTGTAGCACGGCAGTTCGTGTCGTTCATCCGATTGATCAACCGAGGTTGTTGAGGCATCATCCACCATCCCAGACGTCGTCAGACAGTCCTCAGGGAGATCAGCACAGAGCAGACGAGAGAGCTACTCAGGTCATAGGTGACGATCTTTGGAGTTCTCAGTTCCTGATAGGGTGTTCCTGAAGGTTCCTCCGTGCAGAGGATCAGCCAGAGTTGGCAGAGAGCATAGACCAGACGAGGTGGAGGCCGAGGCAACCCTACTCTGAGAGTCTGCACCAGGACCATGACGCGCGTGGAGCGACGACGACATCGAGCCTATAGAGTTTCCTGACGGCTTTAGCAGACAGTTGATAGTACCCCAGAGGTGGAGTATTAGATCCAGAGTTGCACGAGGACATCCTACGTGAGGTTCACTCCTCTCCTATTGCTGTTCATTCAGGAGGCATGGAGACATATCGTGGATTTCGTCATCAGCTTGGTTGGCACCAGATACAGAGATCAAGTGCAGAGATCAGATTCAAGATCAGATTCAGGATCAGATACAGAGATCAGATTCAGGATCAGATCCAGAGGCCAGATGCAGAGGTCAGGTCAGCACATATACCATATGAGATGAGTATGTGTGCCGCATAGCAATCCACTTGTCAGAGAGGTGATCAGATTGCGTGATGCTTCAGCTTCCATCACCTCATGCCATGATTCCAGGATCACAGACAGATTCTAGTACAGCTCTTAGGAGCCGGTGACCATTTTGTTGACTTTCGGCACAACATCTCACAGCACAGATGGACAGA
The DNA here is from genome assembly GCA_963920575.1 of Narthecium ossifragum. NCBI lineage: Eukaryota > Viridiplantae > Streptophyta > Magnoliopsida > Dioscoreales > Nartheciaceae > Narthecium > Narthecium ossifragum. The sequence goes on along the minus strand of OY986964.1, from coordinate 18,085,521 downwards.
CGGTCAGATAGGACCATTCAGATCCATGGTGACGTCCTTAGGGCACGCATTGTTGATGCAGACGTCAAACAACGAGAGCACATCCTCCTAGCTGGGTTTGCCTACTTTCGCAGTTGACAGCTCAACACCGGCATTGCACCTTTTGGGGCATAGAGATCAGTGCAGGTCAGATCAGAGGTGACAGCTGTTAGAGTTCGCAGTTGGCAGCAGAGGGTTTGCTTACAGATCGGCTCTATTTACGCACTCGTCAGTTGCATGTACTACCGCCACATGTTCAGTGTTGAGGAAGTACATTCCATATCCGTCCCACGTGATCAGACACGACGGCATCATAGTCAAGGTGGACGTCGCCTACATAGAGCAACCAGCGCAGATTCTGAACAGATGGGGTCAGGTGCTGAGAGGCAGATCGATACTGTTGGTGATGATCAGGTAGAGGCGTGGTAGTGCAGAGAGCTTGACGTGAGACCGAGGGGATCGCATCTGCCAGTAGTTTTCCCCGATTGTTTGATCCAACGGGTAGTTTTCTTTGTGTGGGCGTTCGTGCCACTAGGACTAGTTGGTTCTTCTTTTCCGGCCCTACCCTTGAATTTCGGGACGAAATTTCCTTAAGGGTGATAGGTTGTGAGGACCCGTACCTCCAACTCGATCCGACCGCGTTAGGTCGAGGGTCTGGGTTAGTGGTTTGGCCCGGTTGCCCTTGGGATGTGATCGGTTGATCGCATCGCTTGTTTTGACCCCAGTGGCATTTTGGTAAATATGCTCCCTGGTGGTCAGTTTCACACCCGCGTTACACACACAGCCTTGGATTGATGTATGTGTTTGATTAGAACCTTAAGGGCGCTTCCGATCGGAAGATCGGAGCTCGATCGGGAGAGATCGAATCGGACGGCTGTGATCGATTCCAGCTTTCTATTTAAGCTCTCCTCCTTTCTCCCTCTTTTCTTTCTTCTTCTCCTGTCGTTCTCTTTCTCTTTCTCTCCAACCGGCGGTGCTAGGGCTTCGGAGCGCGGCTTTCGCGAAGCGGATTCCGGCAATCGGAGTTGGGGGATGCGTGGAGGAGCTGCCCTGCTTGATCAAGTAGGTGTTTCTACCTCGATCTTATGATCGGGTTCTCCTAGGATAGGTTTTATGTGCTTTCGTTGTAGGAATACATGTTAGAATGTTGTGTGGTTCAATGCATGTGTATTATGACTTGTTTCTAGTATTCCTATCAGTTGATTTCCGTATTTTATCAGACGATTTCGGTATTATCGCCGTTTCGTCGGTTTTCAGCCATTGAGACCTAGTTTTGAGTTTTAACCATCAAAACTGTATTCTAATCACACCATTAGCTTCCCCATCATCTTTTACACTTGCTTGCAAAGTTTCATCAACTTCCAACAAGATTTGATCATTCAAATCCAAGAAATTGGATTTCCAGCACTGTTCTGAGGAACTGTGCCGCGGGGCTGACGGTCGATCGGTGGATCGACCGTCAAGCGTTAATACGCTTCTTTCGGGCCTCACGGTCGACCGTCGGATTGACCGTCGTATCGACCGTTGGGCTCTGTCACGTTTTTTGCCTCCCACGGTCGATGCCCCAATCGACCGTGGTTCCTTCTTCTTTTCCTTTCCGCCTCACCGTCGACCGTCGGATCGACCGTCGCATCGTTCGTGAGGCTCTATCTTGTTTGGGGCTTCCCAGGGTCGATGTACCAATCGACCGTGGCCCTTATGCTTTTCCCTCGTTTGACCCCACGGTCGACCGTCGGATCGACCATGGCATCGACTGTGGCCTCACGGTCGACCGTCGGATCGACCGTCGCATCGACCGTCGGCCACTGAGTTGCGTTTGCTTGTTTCCTTTGATTGGTTTTCATCCATGATAGATCTCCAATCATGTTAGGAAGCATACATGTCGTTTTCACGGGATTTTTGTGGGATTTCTATCAAGATTGGGAATTGAATCGTGCGTTTATCCTTTTAAATGGATTTATGGGAACTTGCATTTAAATGCTTAGTGGATGGTAGATTTAAATGCTTATAGCTTTCCTTAGCCGTTAGCTAACTATGAGTGTTAGCTAACGAGGTATTGTGGAATCTTAGCCTGATGTCGGCGTGTGCCGAGGGCTATTGTATAACTGTTAGCCAGTTACCTGCGGGGTAACTGTGGAACCTTAGTCTGTCATGTGCAAGAGAGCACTGAAGACTATTGTATATATGTGTTTACCGTTTGGCGCTAATCTTTGTTTGATTAGTATAGATTATCTGTATTTGAGGCCTTTGCTATGCTCACCCCTGGCTAGCTATAGGCTATGCCTAGCGCTGTATGATTATTGTCATGTTGTTGCATGCCTATATCTCATTATCTGTGCCTGAACATTGCATGCATCTTGTTTGCATTAGAGGCATATGAGGTTAGGCGGGCAATGGATTGATCGCCGATCCGAGGCTCTCGGGTAGCTCGGATCTAGCCTTAGAACCGTGGTTGGGTAGTAAGGATTAGGGCGTGATTAAATTGAATCTCTTGTTATCGAGGATGTGTTATAGTTGACTCTGATCAATGTTTTGAGGTTTAGAGGTCGTGTTGTCTTCCCAAGGCTAAGTGTTAAGGATGGTTGTCGGTGCCCTTGACATGGTCCCCAGGCAGTGGCTTTCTGCTGGGTAAGGGTGATCCTACTGATTCTGGTTCTCTGCTTCCTCCCAGCGTGTTTGGTTGATGTATCCCAGCGTGGTCGGTTGAGAAGAGTAGGATCCCTTGGGGTAGTCGACATGGGTTGTGGACCCCGTGGCATTCCTTAGGCTTGAGCGGGAAGTCAACACTGTTGTTGTTTTCCTCCCTTCTGTGTGTCGTAGAGTAGAACTCTACTGAACTTATCGCTCACTCCTACCCGGGCAGCGTTTGCAGGTGCAGGCGCCAGTTCTTCTTTAGTAGAGCCAGCGGGATCTGCGTTTGGCGGCGCGAGTACTTCCAGAGGCGCTTGAGGTTGCTGGAGGACGACTGTTGTACTTTTTGATAGTTTGTATATTGTAAACATCTTTCGAGGAATTTTGGATTATTGTATAATATCTTTTCCTTAGGTGAAGTTTGACAAGAATTGTAATCAGATGTTTAAACTGTACAACTTGATGTATTTATGAATTGAATTTCTGTTTCACCTCTGGAATATAAATTGTTTAAATTTATCTGTCTTTTCCACTTTGTATCGCGCCAATTGGAGATGAATAGTGATAGGAACCCTCACGCCCCGTCCTGGATGGGTTTTCTGGGTCGGGGTGTGACAGTTGGAACTCTAGTGCAACTCGGATTTCCTGGTTTAATTCTGACAGCCTCTTCCGGTAGCGACTGGGTTCAACCCGTCCGGAATTTGGAAATGTGCTCAACATGAACGATGTAGATTAGGAAGTCTTCTGTCCTGTCCCAAAGTTTGGACATTATTTGGACTTATCTGGAATATTTGGAGAATATTCTTCTGAGCGTCGACAGACCAGTTTCCCAGTATCTGTTTATCTTCATCTTCTTGAAAACTGCTATTAATTTGTCCAGAATCTCGCAAAGTGTCCAACATGAAAGTTTTTCATCTTGAAGTCTTCTATAAGTCCTCCAAAGTTAAGGAATTTAGAATTTATCTGGAGAATTTGGTGAATTCTTTTCAAACTGACAGCGGAGCGGCTTAATTTCCACATATTAATCTTTTTCTGCATTTTCTTACTTGAATCTTCATTAAACCTGAAATCAATTAACAAACTATCAAATACAAACAATCTCGGGCTAGCAAATGTAAATTAAGGAGTTTAAGTATGAATATTTAGTGACTCATCACACCCCCCAACTTACACTTTGCTAGACCTCAAGCAAAGAAAATATAAAAGAAAAGCAATAAATCTAACTAGCCACTTTCGTAGGTTTCACGGTTGCACTTAACATATACAACAAGCCTTTAAACTCCTGGGTTACCCCAGTGGAGGAGTTATAGTCTCCTGAGGGCTTTTCAGGGATAACTCCCACAAACATCAATACATTCCCTTGATTATATCATTTGAAATCAATTATAATATTCATCAACTCTAATGCATGAAATAGAAATAATATCCATGAATAAACCTTTCAACTCATATTCACATAAAAACATAGTAAATCAAAACATGTCATAACATATTTCCAACACTTCAACATATTTAATCATAATTAAAAATAACTTTAACACTCCTGTGTGTGAATGGGGTTCCACATGCTTCAGAACATCAATTATATCTAAACACTTCAACTATTCAAGATCACAATTCTATCCAAGTACATATCTTCCACTTATCACATAGCAATATCTGTTTTTTTTTGTAGGAATTTCAACTGTTTTACGCGAACACCACGCTAGTTAGGCACACTGCCCGGTTACTAAGTTGAAAATCCTCATTTTTCCTTTCTTCTTTTTTTCAGGAAATTCAACCGTTTTACACGAACACCGCGCTGGCTAGGCACACTGCCCGGTTATTAAGTTGAAAATCCTTATTTTTTTCTTTCTTTCTTTTTCCTTACTCAGATAATTGCATGTGTTCATGTATTTTCTGTGTCATGACATAAAATTGTAAACCTATCCCAGTATCATGTTTAGAATCTAATATCAACCCCTTAACATGTGGAAGTGAACATGTGCATTAGAATATTGCAAGCTATCCTTAGATCATGGTAAAAGTGTTAAAGTATAGAAATAGATCATGCATAGTAAAAATTTACTATTTCTTATGACATACAAGTCTCAGAATAATTCATAAGATAAATTTCTAAAACATGCACCTTTTGTCAAATCATATCATAATTTCATTCTTTTGACATAATTCAAGGGATGTATAATATTTGGTTACCAGAAAAAAAAAATATGAGCATGAAATTTATGAATACTACCCCCAACTTAAATGTAATTGTCCACAATTACACTAAGTCATAAACGAAAGCATAGAAAATCGGGTAGAGATAACCGTAATTTAGCTCCAAAATAGCGCTCTCTCATAAATACAAAAAAAAAAATCGCCGCCATTGGCAATAAAATTTCTTCCTCCCAACCATAACCTGCCAAAGAAATACATACCTTCCCCAAAAGATCAAATATAACTCATGACAGTATAAAAAGGTACTAGAATGAGAAAAATTTCAGCAGAGTCTCCTTTGTATTTTCATGATATATTAATCAGTACAATCATTCATCCACATAAATTGAAATATAAACATAAAATCTTAAAATACATCGAAGCATCCATGCACAGCACACAAAAATATTCATCATCCAAAATTTCATCCAGATTAAAGATCGAGACCGTCCGATTTGCAATCGAAGCTCTGTAGCATATGGATCGTGTTCTGTAGCAGTTGGACGGCTGAGAGCTCGCCAGTGATGGATCAATGGTGAAACCTCATCGCCGGAGGACAGGAAGGGTACAGGAAGAATCGTAGATGCTTGAGGAGGTCTCCGGTGAGCTCTGATCGAAGAATCGAGGCCTCTAGGTGACAGATCGGAGGTGAATGGATCGGAGGAAGACGATTGCCGGAATTGGATTCCGTTGATCGGAGCTCCAATTAAGGATGGCATGGGGTGAGGAAGGATCGTGGAGGCATGGGGAACGGTCCTCTGGTGCTGGATTGATGAATTGAGCTTCCAGACGGTGGAATGAAGGTGGTTGGAGCGGTGGTTTCATCAGAGCTTGAAGCCGAGAATCCAAGCGGCAAGGAATGGATTTGATGGTGGCGGAAGCTTCATGGTGACCGGAGGAAGCTTTTGGAGGTGTTTGGGAGCAATGGGCGGCCGTGGTTGAAGGTGTCGACGACAGCCGAGGGGTTCGCCGGCGTCGGAGGAGAAGGTTTTGAAGGAAGAGGAGGACAGAGTTGAAGAGGTGGAAGGTTGGCGGAGGTTATGGGACTGGTTTGGAGGGATGAGGGCGGCCGGAGAGACGGCGATGGGCGGTGGGTGGAGAAAAAGCTCAGGGACGAGCCGACGGAGCGGGAGGAGAGAGGAAAAACATGCAAGAAAAATCCGAAAAAAAAATGGAAAAAGACATGGAAAAAAAATTCTAAAAATTAAGAAAAATCCTACAAACTAAAAAGAACTCCTAAAAACTGGGTTGCCTCCCAGCAAGCGCGTAATTTTACATCTTTCGCTAGACTTCCCGAAAAAATGCAATTAAAGCATGGATCCATCAATCCGACAGCATCGATCATCCCACTTAGAATAATTTCCTCCATATAATGTTTGAAACCAAACCCAGCTCCACAGTAAGTTCAGTATTTGATGATGTAGGCCAATCAGTTCGTTCCTCTCCACACGTGAACTAGAGACTCCACCCTCTATGAATGGCAACCTATCATCATGCTTCATCTTGCAACCTAGTCTACGGTATGTGTCCCTCATAATGTTGGAAACCAGAAATAAACATGGCGGGGGTTTCGATCTCAGAATGGATGTAAGCAATGATGATGGTGCAAATATAGGTAAAGGAGTATGTGGTGGCTCAAGTTTAGAATATATTGACACATCTGTGCAAAAGTGTGTGTCAACATAATAAGCACGAACTTGTCCAGGATCTAAATCAGGTGTAGGAGTAAGAGATAACGGTGGAAGGGGCTCAACCACCCAAGAAATGGTTTCGGACAAGATGTGTGGTTTGATATCATCTTTCGATTGTGCAGTATCCCGATTAATATCTTCATCAAAGTCAGAAGCATATGCATTCAAACTATCAGACATAATGTCATTCTTTAATTCAACATCATCATCCTCAGAATCATACTCGTCCCAAATTGTAGGCAATCTATCATCATGCAGTTTAAGATCATAATCATCATCGACAGAATCATAAGCCCTCAAAATTTTAGATAATCCATCAATCATTATAACATGAGACTTATCATCAAAGCAGTCAGTCAAACTATCAACACAGAAGCATTCATTCTCACGCTCCTGCAAATATGCAGTCTTAAAGATGTTCATTTTAACATGCATATGGCCAAAAGAGACATCCATGACACCAGTTCAACAGTTGATATTCACATTTGTTGTAGCCAAAAAGGGACGTCCTATGATGATAGGTACCGTTTTTTTACAGTGAACAGCGGATTCCATATCCAAGACGACAAAGTCGACCCGGAAAAAGAAGTTGTCCACCTTTACTAAAACATCTTCTACAATGCCTCTAGGAGTCCTAATGGATCTATCAGCCAATTGTAGACTGATCGGTGTCGGTTGGAGTTCTTCCATCCCAAATTTCTTATAAAGGTAGTAGGGCAAAATGTTAACACTGGCTCCTAGGTCGAGAAGGGCACCATCAATCTGGTAGTCTCCTATGCAACAGGGTATGGTAGGAGTACCAGGGTCTTTCAATTTGGGTGGTGTGTCATGTTTCAAAATCGAACTAACTTGTTCAGGTAAAAGGATTTTCTTGTCCCCTTTGGGTTTTTTCTGGCATTTATGAGTGCACATGTCCTTAAGAAATTTGGCATATGAAGGGATCTGATGAATGGCTTGAAGCAAGGGTATGTTAATGTTGACATGTTTGAAAGTTTCAAGGATTTCCTCAGTAGCACTTCGGGCTTTGATGGTTGGGTACGGGTCCTTAAGGGCTACAGGAAATGGCACTTTTGGAATGTATTTAGCTGGATCATGCTCTCTAGAATCAGTTGGATTATAATCAGGTGGAAGAAAAGAGTCATCTCAGGTTGGACGATGGATCGTCTAGTAGGCCGATCGATCGTCCGTACTAACAAGTTCACCTATTTGGTTATCTACTGTTTTGCCACTTCTGAGGGTCACCACGGCTTTGGCACTCTCAAAGTTTTGGCTTTCTACATAGTGCTGGCCTTTGGGGTTTGTCACAGGTTGACTTGGCAAGTGACCTGTGAGGACCCCTTCCTCCAACTCGGTCCGACCAAGTTGGGTCGAGGGCTTGGCTTGGTTGGTTTTGGCCTGGTTGGCCTTGGGTTGCGATCGGTTGATCGCATCGCTGTTTTTGGACCCCCAAGGGCAATTTGGTAAATTGCGCCTTGGCGGTCAGTTTCATACTCGCGTAGTGCACACACGGCCTTGATTGATGTACGTGATTGAATAGATCCAGTAGGAGCGTTCGGGATCGACAGATCCGGACGAGATTGCGACGAGATCGTAATTTGGGGTCAAATCGGATTCAGTCTGATTAGCTGACTCGGCTAGACCAGCTCAGCCACTTAAGTGGCTTGGCTTTTTCTCTCTCCTTTTTCCCTTTTCTCTTCCTTTCTTTTCCTTTTCTTTTCTCTCCTTTCCTCTTCCTTCCCTGCCTTACCCGCGCCCGACCCCCTCTCTTCTTCTCCTTCGCTCACGACGACGCCGGCCTCTCCCCTCTTCTCCAGAGCTCCTTCGCCACCGTTGCCAGCCGTGGTCTCCTTCGAGCTCCCCCTCCTCAGATCTGGCCAGAGCTCCTCTTCCCCAAGCTCTCTCCCTCCTTCCCTTTCTCTCTTCCGCGGCAACCTCCGTTCCTCCCCGGCGACCTGGAGGCGGTGGCGAGGCCACCTTCCCCCTTCTCCTTCTGTCCTTTTCTCTCTCCCACGGCTTCTCTTCCTTCTCCGGCGACGACGGCTGCAGTTGTGGGAGGCCTCCGGCGGCTCTCCGATGAGCTGGAGACGGCGGCTTCGACAGAGGACGGCGGATCAAGGTGGATTAGCAGTGGATTAGCATGTGAAGGTAGGGTTTCTACCTTGATCTTTAGGATATGCTAGATCTAGGGCTTGTTTGTTGGATTAGTTGATTTCTATGCTCTAATTAGTCTCTTGATGCATGTTCTTTATCTGATAGATGTTCTTAGGATTTGATTGTGATTTAATTGGGTTTTCTAAGCATTTATTCCCGGATTTTATCGTATCTCTGTTCTTCGATGAACAGTCGCGTTCAAGCTCGGTTTGTGAGCTGTGTGAGCATAATCTCGTGAAACGTTCAAGATGAAAGTTGTAGATCATCAAGTTCTCTTTCGATTGCCGCTAGTTTCGTGATTTTTGGATTTATATACGATTTTTGGTGAATTGTTTTCTAAACTGCTGCAAAACAAAGATAAAGAAATTGATTAATAAAATATGTGGAAATTAGACATCAATTGTCGCGCCCCGACCCGCGAAAGCCCAACCGGGCAGGGCGACGCAAACCGGAACCTACAAAACGCGGAAAACAAGCTGGCGAGGGTTCCCTCTAACCTATTGGTCTCCCTAACAGTTCACCAAAAGCACCCCCAATTAAAGATACAACATTGATTAGCAAAACCTCGAACCACAGATTTAAAACTCAAAGTATTAAATATACATATCCTCGGAGAGGGGAAGATTCAAATACAACATTACTCCCGTAGGAGACTAACTAACATAGGGTAAAAGCAGTAAACAATCACCACCTCTCAAAGTCCACCAGGCGCCGCCGCACCGCCAACCAATTGCCCGGTAGGGGCCACAGAAGAAGAACTGACGCCTGCACCTGCAAAACGCAGCCCGGGTAGGTGTGAGCACTAAGCTCAGTAGGGATCTACACTACGCCACACAGAAGGAAGAGGGAAACGCAATAGTGTCGGTCTCAAGTGGAACTGGGTGTATACATGGGTCCCATAACCCCACCGCGTGTCCCTGAGGCCCACGATCATGGTCTTCCAGCCGGGCTGGTACATGTCAGGTCACACTCAGTAGCAGGAAAACGACACTGCTGACTCTCAACAGGACACTGAACACTGTTTGGTGGGAAGAGACACCACTGAGTAGGCAAATCCTCTACTCAAGAGTTTTGGGAACACCGGACACCGGCTACACCTCAGATCCGACTCGAGGCCGACACGACCTCTACAATCATCAAGCAATAAGTGCGCCAGTCATCTAGGCCTATCATCAAGTTTGACTGGGCACCACAATTCAAATCGGGTCCAAACCACCCAACCCCGGTCCTAGGCTAAGTCCGAGCTTCCAGCCTCGGGACGGCGACCCAAAGATCACCCACGCCCTAACCAATGCAACTAATGCACAGAACAACAATGCATGCTATGACATACACAAACAGGAGATAGGCATGCAACAGTATGTCAAGGATAGCATACAAGTCAACCGGATCGCTGCAGCGGTATTACCAACCGCTGCCAGCCGATCCGCAGCAGGTCCCGGCATTACGACGGTACCGCGACCGTCACCCGCGGACTCCTGCAACGGGAAGCAACCCCGAAAACGATGAGGAACAGTAAACAATATAATATTATATTCTGAGATATAATATTATAATCAAAAACACTCAAAGCCTCTACTTAGGGGCTAATTGGTCCCGTCGATCTGACGTCCAAACGACGTTGGATTCAAGATCCAACTTAGCCATCAGTAGGTGTATAAACCATAATCAACATATCCAAAATCCATAATCATCCAACGGTTGGATTAACGGGAAAACATTAATCAAAACCGCTAAACATAGTCAATAAAACCCCATCAGCTAGCTTTGGGATCGATCCGAACAATTTGGATCGATCCGAAAGCTTCATACCAGCTTACCAGTTAATTGCTGCAACGCAGCCCTCCAGCAAATATTTCATAACAAATCGTAGAAAAATTGGAAAAATATGAAATCAGTGGGGTTAGAGAGTAGACTCAAAGATCTACAACTCTCATGCTCATCACAACCCAAGATCATGTACGTGCCAGCCCGAAAACTCGCCGCAAGCCGGCTGTTCTTCAAGAACAGCAGAAAACAGAGAATCCGAACTTAATCATGCATAAAACCTACTAAGATCTCAACCAAAGATCATAAAACTCATATCAGAAATTCTACTAGGCATAAGGAAACCAACAAAACAAAGATCAACAAGATCCAACGGCTAGATCTAAAGAAACCCAAAGAAGAACACAGTAGGTAGAAGAACCTACCGAAGAACGCTAAACCTGGTTGATCCCTCTCAACAAGACACCAACAAGCCTCCAAACCACACCAGGAGCCTTCCTCTCGTTGCCACGGATCCAACGAGCCTTAGAACACCCAATTTGATGGTCAGAGGAGGGAGAACGGAAGAGGAGAAGGTGGCTGCCGGAAAAACAGGGGAAGAGCAACGTCGGGAGAGAAGAAAAGAGGAAGGAAGAAGAAGGAGGAAGGGAAGAAGACAAGGAGGAAAGGGGGAGGGGACAGCCGGGAAAGAGGGGAGAAAGGTGAAGGAGGGGAGGGAAAGTCCTCCCCCTCTGACAGAGGAGAGCGACGGCCAGCGGTCGTCCTCGCCAAAGAGAAGGAAACCACCGACTTCGAGTCCGGATCGATCCCACTTCAAGTCGGATCGATCCGAGACAGGTGGGATCGATCCCACACCAAGTCGGATCGATCCCAGGGGGTCAAAAACCCACCGACTCGTTCACGAGTCTGATCGATCGCTCCTACGAGCGACCGATCGCTCGAGGGCCGCCAGCAGCCCAAAGACGGGTTGTTGCGCGCCCGAGCTGGGATCTTCCGATCCCGGGTCCACCTAGCCATTCTAAGCAAACACAAACACAGACAAGGTCAGTGTGTGCACACGCGGGTGTGAAACAAACCAATAAGGCGCAATTTACCAAATTGCCCTTGCGGTCTACAACGAGCCACAGGGGTAGAGGGACAGGTCCTCACATCAATTAGATACTATTCTTCTGCTGCATGTCCCTAGTATGCTAATATACGTTTGCCCAAGTTTGATTTCCAGCTCGACGTCGTTTGGACGTCGAATTGATAAGATTTCATCGCCTCTAACTAGGGTTTAATGTAGAAATCCAGAAATTAGTTTGTTAGTGGATTTTCGATATTTTATCGTATTTGATTCTTCGGGATTCATGCGATTGGTATTCCTAGAGATCTTGAGGGCTAGCATGTTCTAATTGGTGGTTTTTAGATGATTAATTGTTTGATTTTCGGCATGTTTAGTTAGATATAAATCATCCTTGTTTAATTAGCAATTAATTGCATGTCATGCTTATCTACATGTATACTTAACTTGTGGTTGAACCAAGGGAGTTGTGCCCATTGGGATGTTTAGATAATTGAACCGGCCGAAGGTGTGCCCTAGATTGTATACACTATATTTATTATTGTTGTTGTGATTGCATGGTCGGGGTTGTGCCCCCGTTGTAGAAATTGTGGTTGACGGCTGCGGACGCCGTTGTAATGTCGAAATTTCGATTGAATATGTTATTGCTTGTTTACGGTCCGTGGGCACCGTTATAATATTGGATTATTGTAGTTTAGACCTTTATCTGCTTTATGCATGTTTACCCCTTGGCGAGTTGTAGGCTATGCCTAGCCCTGTATGTTGTGATGTCATATTATTGCATGTATGAATTCCTCTTGATGTGCGTGTAAGCATTGCATGCATTTGATTGCATTAGAAGCATCAGGCTAGGTGGTAGGCGATAGATTCGATCGTCGATCCGGGGTTCCCGGGTAGCCCTAGGACCGGGGTTTGGGTAGTCGAGGATTAGGACGTGATTATCATCAAAGTTCATGTTTGATATCATTCGAGGATTATTAGGTAGTCGGACTGAAATATTATATTATATTATTTGAGGTTTAGAGGTTGTGTCGTCTCTCCAATACCAAGTGCTAAGGATGGATGTCGATGCGTTCCCGACGTAGGTCCCCAAGGCATGGGAATCCTGCTTGGGTAAGGGTGATCCTGTATGTTACAGTTCCGTGACCTCCTAGTAACATGTTCAGGAAAGACGTTTCATGACAGAAGCCCTTGGGACATCAATAGGGTTATGGGACCCTTGGCATTCCTTAGACTTAGGCGGAGAGACAACACAGTCTCCTCCCTTCAGTGTGTCGTAGAATAGCGTAGAACCCTACTGAACTTTGTTGCTCACTCCTACCTGGGCTGCATCGGCGATGCAGGTCGATGCAGTCTTTTCCTTTCAGGTGATCTTCTGGGCGTTGGCGCTCCATTCTCGAGGTGATCGTGGACTTGAAGTTTCGAGGAGCACTTGACGATCCTGGAGTTTTCCCTTTGTTAATAGTTGTACATTTGCAGTTATATTAAATGTATAATTTCCCTCTTCAAGGATTTGATCATCTGTATTAATTTATATAATGAGGGTCGATGAAAGTATTGTATCAGAACATGTACTAATTAGTGAAAATTGTGATAGCAGATTCATATTCTTGTTGAATTTTAGAACTGTTAGATTTATCGTTTTAATTTATCGTGAAGATTATAATTGTACAGGGTTCAAATTGAGAAATACAGGGGAAACTCTCGCCGTTCGATTTTAGAAGTTGGTTTAGTCGCCTCACGCCCCGGACCGGATGGGTTTTCTGGGTCGGGGTGTGACATGACCTTCCTCTCTTTTGGCTATAGTGTTAGAAAGTTGGCTCAGTGAATTCTCAAGTTTATCAATGGATTGGGTATTAGAATTACACTGGTTCTCTATTCTAGAAACATAATTCTGAATTTTAGAGACTTCACTCGCCAAATCACGTCTTATGCCACTAATGTTTTCATTAATGTTTGAATTGATGTTGTCATTCATGACAGTCATAGCCGAAAGGAGGGAACAAAGTTGGTTCATAGGTGGATTGAGTTTGAGGGGCTAAAGTTGATTGTGGAGGGTACCCAGGATTTGGATTTGCAGAAGGTTTAGGCGGGTACTTAAAAGTAGAAGGATTAGTTGTGTTGCCTTGCCCTAGAAAGTTACTTGATTGTTGTAGTTTCCAACTAAAATTAGGATGATTTTTCAAACCTGGATTGTAGGTATTCGAATAAGGGTAATTTTGAGATTTGGAAAAACCATAAGTCACATTAGCTTGTTCCTAAACAAAGTCAGGGGAATTGGGAGCCAAATGACAATCAGTGATATGATGATCAGAGTTAAGACAAAGGGCACATGTCCCAAGAGAAGTGTTAGGCAATTGTTGATTAAAAGCTTGACCTGTTTTCAGCTGGTTTAAATCTTTAGTTAGGAGAGCTACTTGTGCGGAGAGACTTTGGAATTCAGAAATTTCATGAATTCCTCAAGAATTATGAACAGTGGTAGACCGACTCTTAGAAACTGAGGCATTGTGTTGTGAATTTTCAGCAAGGTTGTCATACATTTCCCAAAGAGCAGTTCAAGGTTTACTAAGAACAACACCCCCGCAGCAGGCTTCGACCATTGTCCTATACCGATCATTAAGACCATTATAAAATGAATGGGCTAATTGTCACTCAGGTACCTCATGATGGGGACACTCTCTAAGAAGATCCTTAAATCTTTCCCAAGCTTCATGAAATATCTCATCTTCATTTTGCTTACAAGAAATAATCATGGTTCGATAATTTTGAGTTTTAATGATAGGGAAATATTTTTTAAGGAAAGCATCCTAAAGTTGGTTCCATGTTGAAATCGAATTTGGAGCTAAGGTTTGGAGCCAATGTTTAGCCTTGTCTTTCAAAGAAAAAGGGAAGAGCTTGAGTCTAAAGGTATCATCATTAAAATGCTGAAGTTTGAACATGGAAAGGATTTCAAGAAAGCTAGCAATGTGTCTATAGGGATCCTCCTTCTCACGCCCATAGAAAGAAGGTAAGGCTGTAATCCAGTTAGGCTTAATCTCATAATGTGTAGCATTGATGGTAGGTGGGTTGATACAAGAAGCATAGGTATAAGGTCCAGGTAGGAAGTGATTCCTAATTGGAACTTCTCTATTATTGTTATCATTTCCACCCCTACCCATATTATCATTAGGGTCAATGACATGTTCCTCATGTTCACCCATTAAGGATTGCAAGTTGCTTATGGCTTCCTGGTAATTACTTAGAGATTTTTGTCCTAAGGTTCTAGCTGCTCGAAGTGTGACCTCTATTTCTAGATCCAAAGGTTCCAATGGATTATGTAGGGATCGTCTGCCTTGCATGCAAGATCACACAAAAAGAGAAAAAAAAACAGAAGGTGAGGAGGAGAGGACAAAACCCGGCAAACAACAATTGAAACGAAAAGGTTTGAAGCAAAAAGGCTTAGCTGATTGTGCAGTTTCGATTGGTCGGTTTCCAGTCCGATCGGTCGCTCCAGGCCGCAAGCTCCTTCACTCGAAGGCCACTTCAAACCAGATAGCGCAGTCTGATCGATCGGATTCAATTCCGACCGGTCGCTCCAGGTGCTTGGCAAGTTGTTTTTCTTCAAGAAAAATCCGTTCCAATGCTACAAAAATTCTAGAAAATTGTCAGAAAAATCCTTAAAAATGTAAAATAAAGTAAATAAAAATAAAAATCTAACTACACTCAGAAAAAGAATTAAGAAAAAATTAATCGATACTCCGTTGTAAATCAAAAGATTCCCCGGCAACGACGCCAAAAATTGATCGCTTACAAACGCGTCATTAAAAACGTTGCAAACTCAATCAAGAATAAAATTTATAAACCCTTATTCAAAATACTAAACTATGGGGTAAAATAGTGATGAAATACAGGATCGAACCACAGGGAAAACTTTGATTACGAAGGAGAAATCAGAATTAAATCTCGGAACTCTAAATCTAAAGCGAAAAGGATTGATTTGGAATTTTAGAAACTGATTAATTAAAACTAGCTAAGAGAGCGATGTAAAAAGATTGAAATATATTAATGAGAGAAGACCTAGGGATTACTCAATCCACTTTAGTTTCACTTCCTGTATTCTCTAGTTATCTTCTTATTTTCTTATCAAGACATTATAGATTCACAGCTTGTTAAGCTTACATGAATCCCTAAAAGAAGGAAAGTATTTTCCAAAGGCATATTTTATCTTCGATTAGCATAGATTGTCTTCGGAGTAACCTTAGAACAAGCTATCGTCACTAAGCATAAAATATCTCATCGGTTATTCACAAACCACATAAAAACCATCCTATAGATCTCTACCATCAATCACCGAAAACAAGTAGGACTAAAAATACGTCAAGAAACTCTATTCCCTCAACTCTTTTATCATTAAAACCAAATCTATAAGATCATGTCCAGAAAAAGAATACAAGATTCAACTAGAAAAATACAAAGAAGATCTACTAAAGCTTCATGAGATCCCTATATAGAAGTTAGCCACTCATCTTTGTGATGGAAGCCATAGATTCGATGAAGAACGGTTGGGATCCATACTGCAACTCCATCTTCTCCAAAGAATCCTTCAAACCCTAATTCTCTCTTTTCTCTCTATGGGGACCTCTAATTTTCGGCCATCAAACACCTCCTTATAAGTGTATTCCCGGAATTTGGGTTTTGGGTTGAGTTGGACCTCGAGTGCAACTCGGATTTCCTGGTTTAATTCTGACAGCCTCTTCCGGTCGCGACTGGGTTCAACCCATCCGGAACTTAGAAATGTGCTCAACATGAAAGATGTAGATTAGGAAGTCTTCTGTCCATTCCCGAATATTTGACATTAGTTGGACTTATCTGGAATATTTGGCGAATATTCTCCGGAGCGTCGATGGACCAGTTTCCCAGCATCTGTTTATCTTCATCTTCTTGAAAACTGCTATTAATTTGTCAAGAATCTCGCAAAGTGTCCAACATGAAAGTTGTTCATATTGAAGTCTTCTATAAGTCCTCCAAAGTTAAGGAATTTAGGATTTATCTGGAGAATTTGATGAATTCTTTTCAAACTGACAGCGGAGCGACTTAATTTCCACATATTAGTCTTTTTCTGCATTTTTTAACTTGAATCTTCATTAAACCTGAAATCAATTAACAATCTATCAAATACAAACACTCTCGGACTAACAAATGTAAATTAAGGGGTTTAAGTATGAATATTTAGTGACTCATCACTATACTCATAAACAATCAAGAAGACTCTGATAAACCATGAGAGACAAATTAAGAAAAGGTCTAGGGTAATGAAGATAAATAAAAATCCTACGCTAAAACATTAATAAACAGAGTAAACTCTTTTTTTTTAAGAAATAAAGATCACAATAAGCACAAAAATCAACTAGAAACACTCCTCGGCAACGGCGCCAAAATTTGGTGTGCTGTCGCAAGCAACTAAAAATAAAACCAATACTTTTTAAAATAAATGTAGTAGTGTGAGTACGAGTCGATCCCACGAGGATTGTCTAATATAAGTTTTGTGTTATGTGAACAAAGATGAGGGTTTTGAATATAACGAAAACAAATGAGAAATAATCTAAAATTGAAGAAACGGAATTAATCAAGAGAATAAACCTTGGTCTGAGTCAACATCCACCATCGGAATCTTTGTAACTGATGCAAGTATATATCAATTCACACCTTGAATATTCACCGTTCAAATTAAATTTGAATCTCTCCTCAATCATAGTTAATCAGAAACAAGCGATCTAATCAACCCTAACTACTAAACAACCTAAGACAAGCGCTGTAGATTTAATCTAGTAGCAGCCTTAAGAATAGGAAGATCGATGAAGCTAAACAACACAAGCACACGCGGTTGCATTTAATTTAGTCGAACGTTCTTCCAAAGATCTAACAATCTCTGAAACGCAGTAAATCAATAGATCCTAGTTGTTTCGCAAATTAGAGGGATCAAACAATTACGGATTTGATATCCAACC
Organism: Narthecium ossifragum; assembly: GCA_963920575.1. Classification (NCBI taxonomy): domain Eukaryota; kingdom Viridiplantae; phylum Streptophyta; class Magnoliopsida; order Dioscoreales; family Nartheciaceae; genus Narthecium; species Narthecium ossifragum. The sequence continues at coordinate 18,068,014 of OY986964.1, read as the reverse complement.
TAGCAGTAGATTACGATGAATAATAAACTAGTAGGCCTCCTAGCAATTAAAAAAGTCAATCATGAACATCCAATCACAGAAAAACATTCAATACTCAAGTATAAACTGAATAATAAAAATAGATTAGATCTCACAGTTTCATTGATTCCGAGGTTTCAGTTTCCTCGACCAAGAATTAAGGTTTAGTCACGCAATGCCATCAAGAACAATCCTTTAAAGAAGAAAGAAGAACCCTAGAAATATAAAAGAAATAGAAAGTAACAGCAAAAATCCTCTAGAATTCGCCCCCCTCAAACCCTAGAAAGAACCCTATTTATAGCCCATAAGTTTGCCATCCTCGGATTAGATCTGAGCCCTTAATTCTGCAAAGTCGGTTAACAAAGATCAATCTTTATGAAAAGAAGATCGATCTTTTCATCCCAGATTATGGCTGCGCCCTGACTCATATCGATCTCTTCTGGAAAGAAGATCGATTGCTTTATTCCGGATTTCAGATTTATCCTCGCGGTCGATCCTCGCATCGACCGTGCGAAGTGTTTTTCTTGACAGAGCCTGACGGTCGATGCCACAGTCGATGAGACAGTCGGCCGTGGGTCTTTTTCATCTCTGGGTGCATAAGGGATCGATCTTTTATGGCAAGAAGATCGATCTTTTATTCTCTACATATTTCTTTTGCTATTCTGCTCTGCGCTGGTTGTGGTAAAAGCACTGTAACTTTCTCTAGGAAACTCCAAATCACGAACCGTAAAATTATCCAGAAACTAGACTTCAAGAGCTTTCCAACCATGTATGGCACATCATCTGGTTCTTCATCAGCAGGTACAGTTTAATCTTTAAAGTTGATCCATATACTCTTTTCAGCTTCTTTCCGAACTTAAGGACTTCAATTGCATCCTAAATCAAAATATAAGAATAATGAGTATATTTAGGCACAAAATAAGTACAGAAGACTAAACATTAAAGAATAAAAATATGACATTTGGCATTCTCATCAGGGAGCCAAAATATTTTATCATCATATTTAAAAGGGTTGTCATCATCAAAAAGGGGGAGATTATTGATCCAAACCTTGTTTTGATGATGCCAACATACATTAAATGATAAAATATATGTTTAATATTTATTACCCGTTAATTCAAAGTCTCAAATTCAATATTTAATGAGTTATTGTATTGACGGTCGATGCATGGATCGACCGTGGGAATGCGACGGTCGATCCATGGATCGACCGCGGGGTTGCACGGACGATGCACCATACTTGACAAAATAAAATGTTGGCTCGTGGTCGATCGGAGCATCGACCAAACTTGACAGAGCCTGATGGTCGATGGACCGATTGACCGTGAGGTTTGGATTTTGTGGTTTTCAATATTGTAGGCTCACGGACAATCCGACGGACGATGCGACGGTCGACCGTGGAGGATGTTGGTGAAAAGTGAAGACACTGACCTCTGTGGCTCGTTGTAAACCGCAAGGGCAATTTGGTAAATTGCATCTTGTTGGTTTGTTTCACACCCGAGTGTGCACACACTGACCATCTTTGTGTCAGTGTTTGATTAGAAAGGTTAGGTGGACCCGAGATCGAAAGATCCAGGCTTGGGCTTGAGTTTTAGCCCAAGTCTAACTTTTTGCACCTAAAGGATTGATCTTTCCTTGCTAGAAGATGGATCTTTTAATGCCAGAAAGTCAAGGCGCGATTGTCATGAAGGATCAATCTTTTCTCAGGGAAAGATCGATCATTCATAAGTCGGTTCGTTTGTCTATAAAACGGACGTAACCCTCTTCCTTGAATCCCTTTTGAAATCTGAGTTCTTGAGCTCAGAGCTGCCGGATTTTGAAGAGATTTCGGACGATCCAAGGCCTTCCAGCTGGGATTGAAGCTGCCCTAGGCTAGGTAGGGATCCTATCTACGTTTGTTTTCTGGTTTTTGTGAGTTTGAGTTGTTTGAGATCTTCTTTTGCTTAGATCTTGATGCATGTTTGTTAGTTTGTAGTATTCTTATCGGTTTTGGACTCGTGGTCCTTCGTACTACCAGATCCCAAGGTTTTGTGGAATTTGGTGGAGTTTTCCGACGGTATTTCTCGCCGGAGGTTTGTCGGAGAACCCAACAAGATCGATCTTTCTTGGAGAAAGATCGATCCTTCATTGTTGGTCATGCTGAACCCGAGCATGATCGATCATCTGGTAAAGATGATCGATCTTTGTGCCTTGGGTAGCATGGGATGCCCTTGTCACGAGGAGGATCGATCTTCTTGGGAGGAAGGATCGATCTTCTTGGGAGGAAGGATCGATCTTCCTTGGCACGACAAGGAGGGTACCCTCTGTCGCGAGGATGATCGATCTTCCTGGGAGGAAGGATCGATCTTCTTTGGCTCGACAGGAAGGGAAGGCTATATGTTACTTGGAAGATCGATCCTTTGGTGACAGAGAGGAGTTTTCATTGACTTTGCCCGCGGGGTTTTGTATGTACAGATTTCTTACAGCTTTATACATTGTACATATTCTTAAGCATGCTAGCCCCATATTAGGGGTAATGGTGAACCAGGAGAGTGATGACTCCTGGGATGTTTAGAATAAGTGGGCGAGTTGTCCTACTGCTTTCTCTAGCCTTGCATGTCGGCGTGCGCCGAGGGCCCTTACCTGCGTGGTTTATCTTCTGTTGTTTGCGGGGATGTTTCCCGATGCAAGTTGCTGGTGAATAGGCTGGCAATTGGTGGTGTACCACTGCAGCAGTTCCAGACCTTAAGTATATGTTCACCACCCCAGGTCGGCAGAGTGCCTAGCCCAGACCTTGTTATGCTATCATCACATCATGTTGCATACTTAATTGCTTATATGTGTATGTTCATTGCATGCATCTCTGTTGTGCATTAGTTGCATGGCTAGAGTGTGGGCGATCTATGGGTCACCGTCCGGAGGCTTGGAAGCTCGGATTTAGCCCTATGACAGGGGTTGGGTAGTTTGGACCCGATTTGAATTGCGGTGTACAGTCAAATTCGATGATAGGCCTAGATGACTGGTACACCTGTCGACCTCGAGTCGGATTCTGAGTTGTAGTCGGTGTCCCACTGTGATGACTCTTGAGTAGAGGGGTTGCCTACTCAGCGGTGCCATTTCCCGCCAGCAGTGCTGTTTCCCTGCTTGTGAGTCAGCAGTGTTGGTTCTTGCTTACTGAGTGTGACCCATCATGTGACCAGTTCTCCTGGAAGACCATGATCGTGGACCTCAGGGACACGCGGTGGGGTTATGGAACCCATGTATACACCCAAGTCTTACTTGAAGGTGACATTATTGCGTTTCCCTTTTCCTTCTGTGTGTTGTAGTGTAGTTTCCCTGCTGAGCTTAGTTGCTCACTCTTACCCGGGCTGCGTTTTGCAGGTACAAGCGCTAGCTCCTCTTCAGTAGCCCCTACCGGGCAGTTGGTCGGCGGTGCAACGGCGCCAAGCGGAGTCTGAGAGGTGGCGATCTTTTACTACTTTAAACCTTTGTTAGTTAGCCTCCTACGGGAGTATAATATTTTACTCGATTTTCCCCTCTCCGAGGATATGTATATTAAATTCTTTAGATTTGTAATCTTGGGTTCGAGGTTGCTTCAATTATTGTTGTTTTAATTGGGGGTGTTTGATGAACTATTTAGGGAGACCAATGGGTTAGAGGGAACCCTCGTCAAATTTTTCCGCGTTTCGTTAGGTTCCGGTTCACGTCCCCGGCCCGGTTGGGCTTTCGCGGGTCGGGGCGCGACAACGTAGACCAAGAGTTGGGTCGAACCACTATAAAATCGGTGCCATCTCTCTAACCCTTCCTTGATATATTTCTTGCATACTGTTTTACTTTTGTTTCATCTCATCTATAAGCATTTAAGTTGTTAGTTCTCTCCTACCTGATTTTTCCATTAATCTAGTTTTTCGAAAAGAGTCCAATTCACCCTCCTCTTGGACCTTCAATTATTACTTTCTTTTTTTCTTAAACTCCTTCTTTGTAGGCTTCTTGAGTTGAGGACAATCTTACTTGTTGTCACGCTCCGACCCGTAAAAGCCCAATCCGGTCGGGGGACGCGAACCGAAACCTAATTAACTACGAAAAATCTTGGCGAGGGTTCCCTCTAGTCTACTTGTTTCCCTAAATATTCATAATGGCTTCATCATTCTTCTTGCAAAAAAATTCATACTCATGTACAAGCATACTTATTCTATTTTCTTTAACTCAAGTAATTTCCTCATAAGTAACCTCAAGCTTGTCTTTATTTTCTTTGTTGATTTGCATGCCAAGATCCTATTGAATTCACTAGAGCTAAGGGCACAAAATAAAAAGGTTTTGACCTTGACATTGGTTTGAAGATTTTTGAGATTAGTCAGGGTGTAGTCATTCTTTGTTTTTAGGACTTCTTTTCCTTCAACAATCTTCATTGGAATAAGAGGTCCATCCTCTATCACCATCCAAGCTTCATAGTCCATGTATTGAATGAAGATTTCCATTTTGGTCTTTCAATATGTATAATTTGATCCATTGAACTATGGTGGCCTATTGGTAGCTTGTCCCTCTACGTTTTCCATTTCTAGATAGGAGCCTCTGGGGTCATCAAACCTCAAAAATAGACACTTAGCTCTGATACCAATTGAAGGTCCAATAGAGGGGGTGAATTGGACTCTTTTCTGAAAAACTAGATCAATAGAAAAATCAGGTAGGGGAGATCTAAGACCTTAAATGCTTGTAAATGAGATGCAATAAATGTAAAGCAAACATGCACGAATATATGAGATGAGAGTAAGAAAGATTGCACCGATTTTTAGTGGTTCGACCCAACTTTTGGTCTATGTCCACTTCTCTCAAGGTTCTTCTTGAGGTTCCACTACTTGCAAATGCTTTAGAAGCTTTTTCTCCAAGCTTTCGGGTGCTTGGTAACCTTACAATCACTCCAATCAACTGTTGGATGCTTCACAAGATTCTTCTTCACACTGAAAGAAAAATTACAAAGGTTGTAGCTCAAGAGCAATGAGTGGAAACGTTTTCTAAAAGTTGCCCAAATGCTATCAAAAATATCAATAATCATTGTGAAAAGTTTACAAAACAAGACTATTTATATCTGGCCTACAACCAGCTCACAAACCAGTTTCAACGGCTCTCTGCAACTCTCCAACGGCTAGTTTTTTTACTCTGTGCGTTAATGATGGACGATCCATGCATCATTCGCCACATCGACCGCTAGGTTCAAAGCAACTGCCTTCTTGAGCCGCGGTCGATCCATGCATCATCCACCACATCGACCGTGAGCCTCTCTTGTGATAAGCATGCTTCAGGGTCGATGCTCCGTTCGACTGCTGGTTCTTCAAATCAAGTCATTATTATCCGCAGTCGACCCATGCATCGTCCACGAGACTATAGTATTAAAAAACAATTTCCCTCCAAGCCAACACTTAACCAAAGTAATAAATCACAAACAACCTCCACGGCTGATCCGTACATCGACCGTGAGGCTAACCAAAGTAATAAATCACAAAAAACCTCCACGGCTGATCCGTGCATCGACCGTGAGGCTCTGTGAAGAAAAAGGCTTCTCAGGGTCGATGCCTAAATGGCTGGCGAGCCAACATGATATTTGACCAAGTTGGGTGCATCGATCGTGAACCTTCGCGGTCGATCCAGTACCATAAATTTTAAAATATGAATTTTAAAGCTTCAAATTAAAGGGAAATTAATATTAAGCATATATTTTATCATTTAATATATATTGGCATCATCAAAAGAAAGTTAGGATCAACAAACGTCCCACTAATCTAATAGGTACTTATATATGTCTTGAATGGTTTAGCTACTCTTTTGGTTTTTTTTGGCTGAAAAATTACTTCTTTCCTCTTTCAGGTGCTATGTTAGCCTCAGAGTTGCAGGAAGCACAAATATCAAAGAAAATAGCAAGTGTTCATATGTTCAGTCAGTATCTGAATACCATGCAGATCTAATTCTCCAGTTCAAGGATCAATTGTCGCAAAGAGCTTATTCAGTCAGCCAGCTAACTCATGAGACTATTCTAAAATGTTAAACCATATGTAATGGCTTGTAATCTTTGTATGTATGTTAAACCATATGAACCATCTAAAATGTTCTGTATTACTTGTATATAGCTGAGATGAGTTTTGTATCCTTTGTGTGTATGTCAAACCATCTGCAATGGTTTGTATTCTTTGTATATAACTGAAATGAGTTTGTATTCTTTGTATGTATGTTAAACTAGTTGAAAAGGTGTGAGGTCCCGTACCTCCAACCCAGTCCGACCGCCTTAGGTCGAGGGTCTGGTTTTGTAGTTTGCCTTTGATTGATGTATGTGATTGATTAGAACCTTAAGGGCACATCCGATCGAAAGATCGGAGCTTGATCGGGATAGATCGAAATGGACGGCTGTGATCGATTCTAGTTTTCTATTTAAACCCTTCTCTTTTATCTCTCTTCTCTTTCTTTCTCTTTCTCTCTTCCTCTCTCCTTCGTTGGCTGCCGACATGGAGCTCCGGCTGCGGCTTTTCGACGCGGATCCGCGGTGATCGGAGTTGAGGATCTTGTAGATCGTCTGCTTTTTGCTACATGTAGGTGTTTCTACCCAATTTCTATGAGTTGGTAACCCTAGGATCACATTTTTGTGATTTTGTGGTTGTTGTGTGTTAGAATGCTTTGAATTTCGGTATTCTTGTACCTTAGCATGTTTAGAAGCTAGCTATGGTTTCATTTCTGTATTCTTTCGGACGGATTCCATATTTTTGTCGGTTTTTCGACGGGGTCGGACTCAGATATGATATTTCACAATCTGAGTTTGGTTTTTATTGTATGACTGAATCCCCCACCATCAAATAGACCTGCATGCAAAGTTTGATAGATCAAATCCAACAAATTCGGTTTTTCGTCGGTTTCGTCGGCTTACAAACCATTTGATTTAATTCGAACGATTTGATCATCCAAAGTTGGATTTCATAGTGTCATTAGATTCCCCTCATCCAATTGCACATGCCTACCAAGTTTGGTTTGATTTCGATACGTTTTGATAGGTTAAATCCAAGAAATTGGATCTCATACACTATTCATTTCCCTGTCGACATATGAAGGATCGATCTTCTTTGGGAAGAAGATCGATCTTTCGTTTGTTAGTGTTCTACTCCGTCTGAAGAAGGGACAAGAAGATCGATCATCTTCTTGACAGGGGGTGTGTTTGAGGAAGATCGATCTTCTTGCACCAGAAGAGCGATCCTTCTTTCCCATACAGAACACCCACTTTAGGAAGATCGATCTTCTTGGATGAGAAGATCGATCCCTTTTGCCCAGACAGAACACCCACTTTGGGAAGATTGATCTTCATGGATGAGAAGATCGATCCCTTTTGCTCAGACAGAAGACCCCTTTGTGGATGATCGATCATTTGTTTGTGGTTTGTTTGTTGATGGTTGGCTACCAAGAGAAGATTGATCTTCACAGGGTGTGAAGATCGATCTCTTGTTTGCTGCCAACATATTTTTTATCCGAATTTCTCGTATGGCTTTTCCGATGATAGGTAAGGATTATTATAATATTTTAATTCGGATTTTGACCAGTTTATCTCCGGATTACGTTGTAAGTTGTATTTAAAATCTATTTATCGTTTTCTACCGACTTTCAAGCAGTTCCCCGATAAGCATGTTATATCTATATATATGTGTATATATATGTAGTTTGTGAATGCTTTATCGCTTTATGGGTAACCGGGGGAGTGACGACCCCCGGGAATGTTTAGTATAAATGGGTCGGAGGTGTACCCTACATGCTTAGAATAGTTTTACTGCTTTGATTAATAGCCCCACTGTGAGGACCCGTACCTCCAACCCGGTCCGACCGCATCGGTCGAGGGTCTGGCTCGGTGTGGTTTGGCCCGGTTGGCCTTGCTTCACGATCTCTTTTGATCGTAGTGACTCCGGGGGTAATTTGGTAAATTACCTTTGGCGGAGTTGGTTTCACACATGCGTTGTGCACACACGGCCATGTGGTGATGTATATCCTTGATTAAACCATTAGGTGTTATCTAGCTCAGAGGATCTGGGTCAGATCGCAAAGATCTGGATTTGAGCGACTAGGATCAGATCTGGCTGATTGGATGGCCAAGATTTGATCTTAAGCCCAGCATATTAACCCCCCTTAAACCCTTCTCTCTTGGGAGAGCCTCTGCCACGATCCACTCCGAGAGAGAGAGCGGCGACCCAAATCTCGCGAGGAGAGAGGCGATGCCGGCGGCGACGATCGCGGCCGGAGAGATGGGGACTTGGCGACTGGGTTCCTTCCGTTGAAGACGGCGATCTTGGTGACCGCAGCTGGGCGACGGTGATGGCGACTGGAGAGGAACGAGACGGTGATTGGGCTTCCCAGCGGCGGCGACCGCGGCTGAAATCAGAGCTTGGCGGCGAGGACGATGGCGGTGACTGGAGAAGGAGGAGAAGATCCCAGCCAGAAATCGAACCTAGAGGTAGGGGCTCTACCCTAACCCTTGATTAGGATCCTAGGATGGGGTTGATGCTTGTGGTTTTGGATTGTTGGTTGCTGGTTTTCGTGGCTCCCATGGTTGGTGCTGGTTAGTCGGATGAATGCTAGCCTTTTCTTCTTCCCTCTTAGTCTGTGGGTTAGGTCTATGGATTTGTTGTGGATGTTGGTGAGATTTCTTCCCTCCCTGGTTTTGATGCTTGATCTCTTGGATCCCTGGATTAGTTGGTGAAATTCGTGGTTTCTATTGGGATGTTCACGCTCTGTTCTCTCTTGATGCTAAGCTTTGCTCGGATTCTTCGATTTCTACTGGATTTGATGAGAGTTCCCTCTCTTTGATGTTCCGACGGGTTGTGTTACTAGTCTAGGGTCTTGTGATGCTAGCTTCCTCTTTTCTCTTGTTGTTGAGCTTTAGATGGATGGTTCTCTCGGATTCTTCTCCCCTATTTTTGTTGGTTTGCCAAAGGATCGAGCTCCTCCAATTCCTCCATCGCTGAATGGTTTCGAGCTTGGTGTTGGGTTTGGAGTTGGGGGCCGACGCATCGAGTTTTTCCTCCTTAGTCCCTGCTAGGTGTGCAGCGGCAGCTGGGGCTCTCCCCTGTTCTCAGCTGTTGGGCATCTGAGGTCCCTCCCCAGCTACCTTCCAAGACTGGGCTAACCTCATGGTGATTGCTTGGATTTGGTAGCCCGGCTGAGTTCGAGGCTTGTGTTTCGACTGGTGAAATTCTTATAGATGAGAACCATGCTTCCATGTCCTGTGAGTTAAGCAGAGGGTTCGGTTTAACCAGTTAGCTTCCGGGTGTGCATGCATGGTGTTTGGGGGTTTGCTTCCTGACTGCAGTAGTGTTGGCTAAGCTATACCGAGTGTTTACCCTCTCAACTATGATTGAGTTCTTAGTCTTCTTCTGGTTATTTGGATCAGTGTCTGTTGAGTTGATTTGCATCGTCGTCTGGCTTTGGTGAAACCCTTCGGCTTGACTTATGCCAAATTCATGTATTGTCCATGTACTAATGCTAACTGTTATCCATTAGTGCAATCGGTCCTTTCCACTTTCAATTCAAATAAATTGATGTGAATTGATTTAAATATGTACTATTGTATCGTGTTTAAACCTAGGGCCGATTGGGTGCCTTGTGTGTGGAATGAGATTATGTATGGTTTGGAAGATTACACAAGTACAGGGCAAGTCTAATCGTTGGATGTTTTGATGTATCTGAGGTGACCATGTGTTGGTTTACACCTTGTGGATGGTTGAGTGTTCGTGGCCTCTAATTGCTCCCTTGTTCCTAACTTATGCATATATGCTTCTTCCTCTATGTTGTTAGCTTGCTACCATACACTGTTGGACAATTGATTGATGATTTGACATGTAGAGACACCTTGGCCTAGCTGATTGTGTATGTCGTGCCCCGACCCGCGAAAGCCCAACCGGGCCGGGCGACGCGAACCGGAACCTACAAAACGCGGAAAACAATGCTGGCGAGGGTTCCCTCTAACCTATTGGTCTCCCTAACAGTTCATCAAAGACCCCCAATTAAAACAACAATATTTAATAAGCCTCGAACCACATATTTAAAACTCAAAGTGTTAATATACAAATCCTCGGAGAGGGGAAGATTCAAATACAACATCGCTCCCGTAGGAGACTATCTAGCATAAGATATAAAGCTGTAAAGATCACCACCTCTCAAAGCCCGCCTGGCGCCGCCGCACCGCCAACCAACTGTCCGGTAGGGGCCACAGAGGAAGAACTGACGCCTGCACCTGCAAAACGCAGCCCAGGGTAGGTGTGAGTACTAAGCTCAGTAGGGATCTACACTACGACACAAAGAAGGAAGGGGGAACGCAACAGTGTCGCCCTCAAGTAGGACCTGGGTGTATACATGGGTCCCATAACCCCACTGCGTGTCCCTGAGGCCCAGGGGCAGCACTCAATAGCAGGAACAGCACTGGCGACACACCTACAGGAACCTGACACTGCAAGGTCAGCACAGTGGGACACCGGCTACACCTCAGCATCCGACTCAAGGCCGACACGACCTTTATAATCATCAAGTCACAAGTGTACCAGTCATCTAAGCCTATCATCAAGTTTGACTGGACACTACAATTCAAACCGGGTCCAAACTACCCAACCCCGGTCCTAGGGCTAAGTCCGAGCTTCCAGCCTCAGGACGGCGACCCAAGGATCACCCACGCCCTAACCAATGCAACTAATGCACACATCAACAATGCATGCTTTGACATACACAGATAAGAAGCAAAGCATGCAACAGTATGTCAAGCATCATTATAAGTCTACTGGATCGCTGCAGCGGCACTACCAACCGCTGCCAGCCGATCCGCAGCGGGTCCCGGCATTACGACGGTACCATGACCGTCACCCGCGGACTCCTGCAACGGGAAGCAACCCCGAAAACCGCTGATGAACAGTAAACAATATAATATTATATTCCGAAATATAATATTATATTCAAACACCCAAAACCTCTACTTAGGGGCTATTTGATCTTGTCGATCCGATGTCCAAACAACGTCGGATTCAAAATTCATAATTCATAATCATCCAACGGTTGGATTAATGGGAAAATGCTAATCAAAAATCGCTAATCAACTAACTTAACAATTAATTGCTGCAACGCATCCCTCTAGTAAACAATTCATAACAAATAGTAGACAAATCGGAAAAATACGAAATAAGATGGAATGGAAAGCTAACGAGTAGATCTACAACTCTTATGTTTACTAAAAGCCAAGATCATGTACACGCCGGCTGGAAAACTCGCCGCAAGCCGGCTGTTCTTCAAGAACAGCAGAAAACAGGAAATCCGAGACTAATCAAGCATAAAACCTACTCAAATCTCAACTGATTAACATGAAACTTAAATCAGTAATTCTAATAGGCATAAGGACTCCAACAAAACAAGGATCAACAAGATCCAACGGCTAGATCTCAAGAAAACCCGAAATAAACATCAGTAGGTATAACCCTACCTAGCTGCGCTTTCCTCGGCTGATTCCCCGCGATTTGATCACCAACAAGCCTCCAAACCACTTCAGAGATCTTCCTCTCATTTTCACGAATCCAATGAGCCTTAGAACGCCGAAAAAGATGGTCGGAGGAGGGAGAACGGAGGAGATGAAGCTCGCCGGCGGAGAAGAGAAGAAACAGAGCACCGCGGGAAAGAAGAGAAGAAGGAAGAAGAAGAGAAGAGAAGGAGGAAGAAAGGAAAAGAAAAAGGGGGAGGGGAAAGCCGGAAAAGAGGGGAGAAAGGTGAGGGGAGGGGAGGGAAAGTCCTCCCCCCTCTGACAGGGGAGAGCGACGGCCAGCGGTGGCCGTCCTCGCGAAGCAGAAAAGCCACCGACGCGATTCCGATCGGTCGCTCCAAGGAGCGATCGATTGCTCGCGCCCTGGCTCGACCCCACCACCGACTCACTCACGAGTCCGACTAGGCATGGTGGTACCTGGACAGGAGCCCGCAGTCTTTGTTTCCTCTCGTTTGTTCTTGGGTGAGGGTGAGATCTGGACAGGAGCCCTCGGAAATCGACGGGGTTATGGGGCCCCTTGGTATACCTTAGGCTTAGGCGGAGAACGACACAGTTGCAGTTTCCCTTCCTTTCTGTGCGACGTAGAGTAGAACCCTACTGGGCATTGTTGCTCACCCTACCTGGGCTGCAACGGCGATGCAAGTCGATGCAGTTCCTTCTTTCAGGTGTTCCTTTAGAAGATGGCGCGGTATTTCGAGGTGATCGAGGACTTGGAGCTTCGAGGAGTTTTTCTACATATAATTTACAGTTTTAATCAATGATGTATAATTTGATGTATTCAAGAACAAAATTGTATGATTATTAATTCAGTTGTATCTGAGAAATATTGTAATATTCTTTAATGTGGATGTTGAGGAATGTGATGATGTTCAAATTGTAAAATTGTTTAATGTACAGGTTTATTGTGCTATAATTATAAAGGGGATTCTGCCGAAATTTTTATTAACTTGAGGATTAAATTGTTTAAATTCATAGGAGTTATATACTTGTGCGCTAATTGATGATGTAAACAAGTTTATGTGGCTCACGCCTTGATCTAGATGGGTGTTCTGGGTCAGGGCGTGACAGTTTGGTATCAGAGCCGGTTCCCAGCGGGAAATTATGCCAGCGAGGACGCTGGGCCTCCAGAGGGTGGATTGTGAGGCCCGCTGGGTCTACCTTGGGACAAGATGCCTGCGCTTGGAGGGCGGGGCTGAGTCGGGTAGCCGGATAAGCAATCTCACAACGCCTGGGTATGGTCCGGGGTTCGATATAAGTATATAGTAAGTATGAGGACCCGTCCCTCCCCTCCTGTGGCTCGCTGTGGACCGCAAGGGCAATTTGGTAAATTGCACCTTGTCGGCTAGTTCCACACTCGCGCTTGTACACACACTGACCATGTTTGTGGTAATGTTTGCTTAGGATGGTTAGTGGAACCCGGGATCGAAAGATCCGGACTTAGGCTTGAATTCTCGCCTAAGTTTAACTTTCAGCACAAAAAGGATCGATCCTCTCTGGCTAAGAGATCGATCCTCTTGTGCCAGAAAGTCAAGTGAGATCGTCATGAGGTGATCGATCCTTCCTTGAGTAAGGATCGATCCTTCATAGGTCGATTCGTTTGTCTATAAAGCAGACGAACCTTCTTCTTTGAAATCCTTTTGAAAATCCGGCGATTTGAGCTCGGATCTTGGGATTTTCGAAGGCGTTGAGGACGATCCAAGGCCTAGCTGCTTGGATCTAAGTTGCGTTTGCTCCGGTAGGGATCCTACCGACATCTCTCTTCGGGGTTTTGAGTTTTCCGGTTTGATCTGTGGTTTATTGCTTAGATCTGCGTATATAGTTGTTGGTTTTCTGTGTTTTTGCCGGTTTTAGACTCGTGGGGTTCTGATCTATCAGATCCCAGAGTTTCATGAAGTTTGGATGAGTTTTTTGGCGGTATTCCTCATCGGAAGTACGCCGGAGAACCCATCGAGATCGATCCTCTTTTAGGAAGGATCGATCCCCTTTGGTGAGTCATGCCCCGCCCGTGCGGGATCGATCCTCCTGGAGGGAGAGATCGATCCTTTGGTGGCTGGGGGACGACGGGTCTCTGGTTACAAGAGGATCGATCCTCTTGATGAGAAGGATCGATCTCTTTGGTTCACAGAGACGTGTTTTCCCTAAGTCCTGAAGGGATCGATCCTCTTGATGAGAAGGATCGATCCTTTAGTGGCTGAAGGGTGTTTTAAGTGGGTTTTGCCCGCGGGGCTTTGTATGACAGTTTTTCTTACTGTCTTGATATCTTGTACATATGATTAAGCATGTTAGCCCTATAATAGGGCAGTGGTGAACCGGGAGAGTGATGACTCCCGGGATGTTTAGAATAAACGGGCGGGTAGCCCTACAGCTTTCCATAGCCTTGCATGCCGGCGTGCGCCGAGGGCCTTATCTGCTATATCTGTAAGCTGTTGTTTGCGGGGCTGTTTCCCGGTGCAGGTGTTGTGGTGAACTGCTGGCAGCTGGTGGTGGTACCACTACAGCAGTTCCCTAGACCTTACTTTAATCGCTCACCACCCCGGGCCGGCAGGGTGTCGTGCCCAGACCTTGTATTTATATCATCACATCATGTTGCATGCTTACATGTTTTATTCTGCGCATGTTCATAGCATGCATTGTGTTGTGCACTAGTTGCATCTGTTTAGGGCGTTGCCGATCCGGGGCTTTCGGGTGGCCCGGATTTCTCTCTTAGGACCGTTGCGGGTAGCTTGGCCCAGGACTCGATTTGTAGTATTCAGTCTCTTCGATGATAGGGTTAGTTGGACATGAATACTGTTGTGCTTGATGTTTAGAGGTCGTGTCGGCCTTGAGCCAAGTCGTGGTGTAGCCGGTACCCAATCCTTCTAGAACTCTTGGGTGGCAGGTGTGACTACCCAGCGGTGCTACCCGCCGACAGTGCCCAGGATCATGTCGTGAGTTGGCAGTGCCGTTTCCTGTCTGACTGAGTGTGACCCAGTGTGTGACCAGTTCGCTGGAAGACCACGACTGGGGTACTCAGGGGTATCCGGTGGGGTTATGGGACCCCTGTGATACACCTAGGCTTTGCTTGGGGACGACACTGTTGTGTTCCCTTCCTTTGTGAGTGTCGTAGTGTAGTGTCCCTGCTGAGCTTAGTGCTCACTCCTACCCGGGCTGCGTTTTGCAGGTGCTTGCGCTAGCTCTTCTTCGGTTGCCCCTACCGGGCAGGTGTTCGGTGACGTGGCGGCGTCTGGCGGAGCTTGAGGAGCTGTGATCTGTCCGTGTACACCTTGGTTAGATAGTCTCCTACGGGAGCGATTTTGTATAACATTCCCTGTTTGAGGATTTGTACTATATTCCAGCTTTGTGTGTTGAGCTTTATAATTGTTGTATAATACAGGATGATTATGCTTATTAGGGTAACCACTACGATTAGAGGGAAACCTCGCCAATTTTTCCGCAGTAGGTTAAGTTCCGGTTCGCGTCGCCCGGCCCGGTTGGGCCTACGCGGGTCGGGGCGCGACAGTAAGCCCTTAATAGACACAACGTGTTTTAAAGCCGTGATGACAGTGATCCATGAGAAAACTCCAACGTTAAGCGTGCTTGCCTTGGAGCGGTCCCGGGATGGGTGACCCACTGGGAAGTTTTCCCAGATTTCTGCGGTGAGCCAAAAGCGGACAATATTCCGGGGGCGTTACACCCGCCGATTGATGGCGTGTGCCAGGGGCATAATCTGTTGTACTGGTAGATTATATATCTTGTATGTGTGGCTTGTTGGCTTGGTCGGGGTTGTATCCCCTTGTAGAAATTTCGGTTGACGGTTGTGGACGTCGTTGTAATGTCGAAATTGGCTTTGTTGTTGTTGCTTGGCAGTTGGTCAGTTACATGCGGGGTAACTATGGAACCTTAGTATGTCAGGTGTCGGAGAGCACTAAAGACTATTGTATATATGTGTTTATCCCTTTGCTCTAATCGTTGTATTGTTAGTATAGCTTATATGTATTTGTAACCCTTGTTATGCTCACCCCTTTGCCTAACTATAGGCTATGCCTAGCCCTGTATAATTGATGTCATGTTGTTGCATGCTTATATCTCTTTATCTATACCTGAGCATTGCATGCAGTTTGTCTGCATTAGAGCATAAGGCTAGGGTGCGAGTGAATAGGGTCTTCGCCGATCCGAGGCTCTCGGGTAACTCGGATCTAGCTCTAGGATCATGGCTGGGTAGCAAGGACTAGGGCGTGATTGTTATGCCAAATCTCTGTAGTTGAATCGGCCAACCCCTCATAAGTAAGACTTATGGGGGCAATAAAACATAGCAGACAGCTTTTAAAATCTTTTTCTTAACCTATTCATGCGGTATAAAATGGGGGAGGTATAAAATGGGGGAGATGAGGATCTCAAGGGGTCTCTCTCTATTCTCTATATAGGGAGAAAAGGTGAGCAACAAGCCTGAAGCATGGCAGAGATTATTCAATGCCTCCTAATATAAAAATACTGATTTCGTTGTTTTCCCATAACACTTTCTCTCTCTAGAGATCGAGAGAGTCTCACTCTCTCTCTCTAGAGATCAAGAGAGAGAGTGTGTGCTGAGAAACCGAAAACAAAACAGTTTGGAAAGTGAAAAACATGTCATGTGATGTGGGAAGTGTTCAGAGAGACGGGTCGGTGCAGTTTTATTGTAGAGGTAACTTATTACACTATAGTCCATAGAGAGAGGTGGTAGTAATAATGATGAGCTCTTTCCAGGCGACCAATATTAAAACATACCCCATAGTTAATTTTTGAGGATTGGTTTTAGGTTGGGTGGCTTTTAATAAGTTGGAGTTATTGCATGCCATGCAGGGAAGTGCAGTTGCCATGAGAACAGTGAGGGGTCCTTGGATGATGAGCCATCCGGGCCGTTCGTTAGCTATGAGGGGCTCATCGTTTGGATGGCCCCATGCCAAGTTGCAGGGTTTCAGGCCAGACACTTTCTTTTTCTATATTCGAATGTGAGCTCTTTTATCTCTATTTAGATGGAACTTTTTTAGTGTAGAAAATTGAACAAAAGTTTGGGTTTATTACACAGTTTTATACCAGAGAGGAAGGAATAATTAAGAGCATGTCCTAATTCTAAAGGTGGCTTATTGACTAACATGCAAAGCTCTCTCCAGTGGGCTGAGAACAAACAAACTCTTCTTTTCGGCTGGCTTAACTTGCTTCGATATGTTTGGTTGTTCTCCACATTAGCCATTTAGGCATCTCCCAATAGCAAACACATGCTAATATGATCACCCTAGTAGATTACAGTTCCGGGTAAATTTTCAAACCTTTTCAACTTGCTCACCCTTTATAATTTGTTTAATCCATCTCCATCTGGTCTCCAAACCAGTCGAATTGTGAGTCCATCCTTAACTTTTCCGGGTTTTCTCTTTTCTGAGTTTTCCCTCTTTCGAGTTTTCTCTTTTTCAATCTTTGAAATTTAGAACAATATCAAAAGAATTTTTTGTTTTCTAAGTTTTCTATTTTTCCGAGTTTTCTCTCTTCTGAGTTTTCTCTTTTTCAATTTTTGAAATTTGGAACAATATCAAAGTTAAAGTGGTGAGAGAAAACTCACACAAAAGAGAGAAAGCTTAAATGAAAAAGAGAAAACACAAACTAAAGAGAGAAAACTTAAATGAAAAAGAGAAAACTTAAACGAAAGAGATAAAACTTAAATGAAAGAGAAAAAACTCAAACAAAAAAGAGAAAACTTAAATGGAAGAGAAAAGACAAACCAAAGAGAGAAAACTCAAAACAAAGAGAGAAAACACAAAGTAAAGAGAGAACTTAAATGAAAGAGAAAAATTTTAACTGAAAGAGGGAAAACTTAAATAGAAAAGAGAAAATTTAAACCAAAGAGAGAAAACTCAAACCAAAGAGAGAAAACTTAAATAGATGAGAGAAAACTCAAACAAAAGAGAGAAAGCTTAAATGAAAGAGAAAAAACTCAAACCAAAGACAGAAAATACAAACCAAAGAGGAAAAATTTAAATGAAAGGAAGAAAACTTAAATCAAAGAGAGAAAGCTTAAATAAAAGAGAGAAAACTTAAACCAAAGAGAGAAAACTTAAATGAAAGAGAGAAAATTTAACTGAAAGAGAGAAAACTTAAATAGAAAAGAGAAAATTCAAACCAAAGAGAGTTTTCTCTTCTCTTTTATGAGTTTTCTCTCTTAGGAGTTTTCTCTCTTTTATGAGTTTTCTCTCTTGTGAGTTTTCTCTCTTTTACAAGTTTTCTCTTTTTGATTTGAGTTTTTTTATCTTTGGCTTGTGTTTTCTCTATTCTGTTTGAGTTTTCTCTCTTTGGCTTGAGTTTTCTCTCTTTAGCTTGAGTTTTCTCTCTTTTATGAGTTTTCTCTCTTTTAAGAGTTTTCTCTCTTTGGTTTGAGTTTTCTCTTTTCTATTTAAGTTTTCTCTCTTCCATTTAAGTTTCCTCTCTTCCGAGTTTTTTCTTTTCTAAGTTTTCTCTATTTTACGAGTTTTCTCTTTTCTCTTTTATGATTTTTCTCTCTTATGAGTTTTCTCTCTCTTACTAGTTTTCTCTCTTCTCTTTTACGAGTTTTCTCTCCTCTTTTATAAGTTTTCTCTCTCTTAGGAGTTTTCTCCTCTTTACGAGTTTTCTCTCCTCTTTTATGAGTTTTCTCTCCTCTTTTACGAGTTTTCTCTCTTCTATTTTGAGTTTTCTTTCTTTTACGAGTTTTCTCTCTTTGGTTTGAGTTTTTATCTTTGGCTTGTGTTTTCTCTCTTTAGTTCGAGTTTTCTTTCTTTGGTTTGAATTTTCTCTCTTTAGTTTGAGTTTTCACTGTTTGGCTTGAGTTTTCTTTCTTTTACGAGTTTTCTCTCTTTAGCTTGAGTTTTCTCTCTTTGGATTGAGTTCTCTCTGTTTGGTTTGAGTTTTAAATGACAAATAGGATATTAACCTAGAAGGACCGATGAAATTAAAATAGTAAAAATAGAAGACAGCTCTCTCTGCACGTCGCCTTTGCCTCGGAAAAAGAAAGTAGAAACGTGTACATTTCCACGTGCAAGCACGAAAGCACCAATTAAATCGCCCCATAAAATATCACTACCAGTGCCCAACTTTGCCACCATTCTCAGAAGGGCCCTACATGTGTATCCTGGCCAATGAGAGCGTGACCTCATTCGATCCACGATAAGATAACGTACGGTGATGGAGGAAATTATCAAGCAGGGGGACAGCTTACTCGCGGAATAATATAACTAATAAATAAATAGGGTTTTATTTGACTTAAAACACGTGAAGTGGTTTTTTGAAGAGTAAAGTTTGGTTACTACGGAGGTTTAGCCAATTATCCGAACTTTCTTTCTAAACCCTCCCCGGCGCAAAAAACCTAATTCTACTTGGAGCCATCGAGGGGCGGAGGATGGCCAGAGAAACCATCGGCGCCAGAGCCGAGGAGTCGGCGGAGATTCTCTCACGAGACCCGAGGGTGGCGTGGGAGGGATGCAGCGTGCTTCTCGATATTAACGACGGCGACCGCCTCGTCTTCGCCCGCCTCTCCCCCAACGCGTAAGCTTCCGTTCTTAAACGCGAGTCACTTTCTCTGTTATCATTCTTTAATCTTCATAGGCGTTTCGTTCTCGTGGTTTGGGTTTCTCTCAGGACCGTGAAGATTGGAGACAAGAAGTGTTTATTGAAGCCTTTGATCGGATGTCGGTTTGGGTCGTTGTTTCGAGTGGAGACCGGGTCCAAAGGCTCTCACTTGGCTCTTTCTGTTCGTTCGTCGTCTCCTGATGGCAATGGTTTGTTATTTTCGTAGCTCATTCTTATTGATATTGCTTTGTTGAGGGACCCCGGTAGGGGTTTATTGATTCAAAGATGTGACATTGTCAATTAGTGATTCAAGAGTTGGGGTTTGAGTAACTGTTGATATCTGCATGTATTGCAGTGGACTTCTTGGATTTGTGAGTTTTATGAGCTTTCCTCTTGCTAAAAGGAACAGCTATTCCTTTTCCTTTTTTATTGTTCTGATTTAACATCTCTCTCCGTGCCAGATTTAGCTAATCGCCATTTGGATATCAATATAAGAAAAATAGATATGTCGTGAACTAATTATGACATTGAAATTGTAGAATTCTTTGAGGTTTTCACAAGATTTAGCTCTAGAATCAGTTAAGGTCTGGGCTAGTAGAATATGATTCAAGGAATAGATTTTGATTGCTATCCTAAATTGTTTTGATGTTGAATAAATCTTTAGTACATAATCTCCTAGCGTGCATGCATATTAAATATGTGATCTGTGTGTAGCTGCTTCAAGTCTTTATGCAATTACATTTTAGTTGTTTCTTTTACTTGGGCTTGATGATGCCCTTTTTGCTTGCAGATATGAATGTGCAGGTAAGTGGTGATGTTCAGTTGCAAGAGGAGTTGAAGGACAATCGATCATTGCTTGACAACAACATGGCTCAAGGACTCTCCAGTGAAGATATAGATGCAATGCGCAGGTTAGTAGAACATTTTTATGCTTGGTATATTAAGCAGTTTTTACTATTTGCTTTACTGTATATGCTTTTCCTAAGCGATAACAACAAAATGATACATTTTCTTGGTCATTATTTCTTCTCGGCCATGCATGTGAAACACTTGTTTCAGGGTAATATGTTGTTTTGCAGGTAATATTGCAATTCTGGCTTGAAGGCATTTTTAGAAAACCTTTTAAGCAGGCAGATGAAGCATGTTCTGATATAGCTTTTAAATTCCACTCAGAATTCTATTTTGGAATTTTCCCAACCTTTAGTACTGGAGTATAACCTGATATCACTATGCCTTTTCCCCATCTATAAAAGGAATTTATCTGGTGCCATTTATTGTTGATTCTTGAACGAAATATTAGGAACAAGGGGCTCTTGGAGGTTATTCATATAGCCAGTTCCAATACTCTTCAACAATATCGATCTAATACATTTAAATCTTTATCTTAATGATGCTGAAAGAGATATTGAAAACTTATGGGTAGTGTTTCAACAGGTTGGCATGTGTGGCGATAACAGGTCAATCACCTCTAAATTCTCCAGATTGAAGACCCATGTAACAACTTTTCCCTGAATTTGCTATTTTTGAAAAAAGTTAGAGGAATTTTGGCATCATCAGATATACTTTTGCAGATTTGATCATATTTGCTACTGCCAGCTTATTTAGATGTCGGGTCACTGGTTCATGAATTGGAGTTCATTGGGTTTTTTATATTCAGCTTCATTTACTATGGCCGGAAATGTTTTAAGAACTTTTTGGTACTTTGGTTGCCAATTGACAACATAAGATGAAGTTCACTAACTGATAGGATATAAGTTTTAGCAGGTGATGATATCTTGTGGTTTAAGCTATTAGTTGGAAAACTGTCATGCACAAGAACTTTGTCATGGAGATGAGATGTAAGGATGAAGTGGAGAAACATGTATCGTAGAGGAATTGTAAAAATCTTTCCATTCCTGAGGATAAAGCAAGAGAATATCGGTTGAGATGGATTGGAGTCTCAGCAAAAAAGAGCATTGCATTGGGTGAGAATGAGATGATAAGAGCTAAAATGTCATTGATGGAACTTGCCAATAAAGGTTTTAAAGTGGCTTGAAAAAAAAAACATATCTTTCCAGTAATGCAATTAGTAAAGAAGGATTTGGGATGCTGATTATGTTAATTTACTCAAGGCACCCTAAACTAAATACATGATCGATGCTAGATTAGTTTCTTTCTTGTGTATGTCCATGTGGTGGAGAGCGCCTGGGAGCACACTTATGTGTTTTCATGTTAGCTATGGAAACAACAACTTCTTTGCAGGTAATATTGAGTTTTTTCCCTCAAAAGTGGTATCAACTTGTGGTGTATATAGAGGTTAAATTTTATTTGAAGGGATATTCATACTTATTGACTTGTTTAGTCTGTGAATGTAGAGAAGGTGCAAGGGGAGATGAAATAGTTGAGGCTCTTATAGCTAACAGTTCAACATTTGGACACAAAACAGCTTTCTCTCAAGTGGGTGCAGTGTCAGATTTTTTTTAGAACTGTCCTACTTGGATGGCAAGCTAACTGCCTTTTCTTTTTCCAGGAGAAATACAAGTTAAAGAAGCAGAAAAAATATGCACCTAAGGTGCTTTTGAGGCGTCCTTGTACTCGAAGGTAATGCTGGAGTTCCTTTTTTGCTTATGGAGGTCTGGAATAAATTTCCTGCAATTTCTGCATCTTGTTTTTGGTTCAACAGCATCACATATCCATGAAGGTTCAAATATCAGTGTCAACTTCACACATAAGCTGAAACAAAACCTATAAACCAGATTGAGTTATTAATGGCAAGCTTGTATGTTTGCTTTCTTACTTTGAGTTGACTCATGTGATATTAGGAGACATATTCTAGATTTTAAGTTTGATTCATGTTATGACTGACCTCTTTACATGTTATACTTATTTGTTTATCTTGAAACTGAACCATATTAAATTGCAAATTTGATATCAGATTTCGTATTTAGTTAGATTTCAGACACAGCTTATGTTTTGGGTTTTGGGCTTTGAAATATGATGATCATATTCGACGCTGAGGAAGTTCTGTTACGAGTCGATTCGAGCCCTGTTTAGATCCAACCAAAATCAAATCAAGCTTCTCTTGAACCCGAGCATTGGGCTCCACGCCCAAGATGGCTTGGCGCCCAAGGTGGTCCAGCTGGCCACTCGGGTGAGCCCAGTTCGGACTGGAATTGGTTGAAACCTCTTAGGCCTTAGTCTAGGTCTCCAATTTTCTGGGGTTTTCCTACTAGGTTTCCTCGTTGGATTATTTTCCTAGTTCTATCTTAGTTTGGATCTACCGCTTTCCTTGTCTTAGTTTACTTGCTTTCTTAGTTACATGTATTAGAGTTACATCAATGAACAATGCATGCTGAATATTTTTCTATTAGGCTTTCTTCTTAATCAAGTTATTTGCTAACCTAATTCTGGATATAATAGGACTTTTTGCCTATTTATAGGCTATCCACTAATGAACAATGCATGCCGAGTATTTTTCTGAATGAGCGTTCCTTAAGGCCGGGCTACGGTTCTTCAACTGTCTAGACTTTAGTCCTTCAATTGCCAAGATTTCCCAATCAGGATCTCTCAATTACCTACACCTTCAACCTCTTTTTCTAGGGCAGATCCCAACCCTCCATCAACCATCACTCCTAGTCCACTTTAGATCTATCTCCTACTTAGATGACATTGTTGGATCTAAACCCCTGGCCTCAGATCCACGATCTGTGTCATTCACTCGTTCTCTCTCATCTTTCCCCTCCCTCAGTCGATCACCCATTTCTTGGGGTTTATGTCTCAGTTGTAACATACCATATTAGGTTTTAGAATCAAGCCTTAGTTTTCTTCTGGATATTGCAAAGGAAAGTGAAAGGATACCTATATCAAATCTTTGGATGCAAATGGCAGGAAGAGAGCTGCTCAATCATTTTATGTTTTGCAATGTCATACACATCTATTTTCAACCTTGTTGGCTTTGTAATTGCTCAATTCTCATTAATGAAATCAAGGATTTGTTTGCTGGTAGCTCATTCTATGCTAGCGTTTGGCCGGCATGGAGGCAGTGAGAGAGAGAGGAGTTGGTGGTTTCAGCGTTGAGAGGAGAGGATGACCTGAGGAGAGCTCCGCACTGGTGTGAATGTCGGTGTTGGATGACCGGTGGAGAGGGAGAGCTCAGGAGATAGTCTATTTTTTTAAAAGCAAAAATGAGTTTTAACACTAACTTCATCAAAATAAGGAAAAAGACTGACAAAACCCCATTCAGTGGGTTTGGTTTATTCGGACCGAAGCCGACCAAGTGTGTTATACCACAATACTTGGCAAGTGTTTATGCCGGTACCGGCACGATTCGTACCAGGTAAATGTAGGCCATTTGGTATCTTTAGAAGGTTTTTGTTCTCCCAAATTTCAGTGCCTCAAATATGCTTTAGTTAATCTGTTGTTGACTTTGCTAGGTTACTAATGGACTCTATTATGCAAATGCTTGGAGGGAACTGATCATAGTCTTTGGGATAATGGAAATGATTACTCATTAAAGAGCCAATGACTTGTTATTATCTCTTCCTAGTCTCATGAAGAGTATAAGCTTTTGCAATACTCTTATGTATGTCTCAAACTTTAATGTGGAGTAAGCAGCTTAGAAATGTCAATATTGCGGAATATTTTGTTTCAATAAATAATTCGTAAAATTTTGTTGGATACTTCCGTCGATCATTAACAATATTGCGAAATTGTGATCCCATGACAAGGATTCTTCTGATAGTTTTGTACTTGCGGCTTTCTTCATTCCTTTGTTCTGGATGTGCTTGTTCTTTGTCCTTCATTGGTATTCTTGAAGTTTCTCCTATACCATTATATATAGTCGTACAATGGAGTTAGCTTATCTGTTCTCTTTTGCAGTATATGCGAGGCATATTTTAAAAAGCATCCAGCTCGAATAGGGTAATGCTGATAAAAAAACTTCTTTTGTTATCACATCATGTTCTGAATTATTCATGGTATTGCTTTTGACAATAATTTAGTGTGTAATGCAAGATAAGGCATGATTTACAGGTTCTAGTGTAATCTTTTGCAATTCTTTATATGGATTTACGTGTTATGCAGTTCTTTGTATTGATTTACATGTTAACGATATTCATTCTGTTTGCCTGCCATCAGAAACTGGAGAATGGCTACATATATGGAAATACATTGCTCAAAGAAAGTTGTATATAGATGTCATAGTTTTACAATTCTCCTATTTTCCTAGAACTTCCATGGGAAACTTGGAGATTTGCTACATATGGTACTATATCGCTCAAAGGAAGTTGTATATACGCATCCTATTTTATATCTCTCCTATTTTTCTAGAACTTCCATTGGAAACTTGTTTAGCTGGATAAAGTCTCATTTACATAACACAGCTTTTTGACTGCTTTCTTGAAGTTTCCCTTTCGTTCTCAAGGCCATTTTTTTCTTGCTTGAGAAAAGTCTTATAGTTTGTTTCCTGTCATTTCAAGTAAAATGGTTTGCATGAAATTAGATGAGTTACCTTGTCCAAAGGAGATTGTGTCAAGTATGCTAGATTCATCAACTCTAAAACACTTGCATCCTCATATGCGTGTTTAGTTATGCAATTTCGAGCTTGATTTTTCTGTAAGTTCCTTCCACCTTTCACTTTTCTAGAAGCAATCTTCATCTGTGAATATTGGTGTAACCATGAAGCTTTATTAATTCTGTGAAAAAATTTGCAACTTGTCTATATCAAAAAGAAATGCTGGTAATTATGCATCTCGAATAGGATCAAATGATCTTATTTAAATCCACTTGATAAGTGGTGAATTGAAATAACCAGTTGTAAAGCTTCCCTGGTAATCCAGTAAACACAAATGATTCTCAGTGCATTGTAAAATATCAGCTAATGCACAAGTGCTTTGATTTTCTTTTTTTCCTAAAGAGGAAATAAATAGTAAAAACATCGTTGATGTCCCCTTTAAGTTAAGAGAAAATTGGTTGCATGGTGCTTACTTTTGGAATGACTGCTATTCATGGATAAGTTCCTTAGTGTTTATAAGGGATGGTTACATGGTAGTTATGTTGGACATGAAACAAGTGCATTTCCATTAATGAGGATTCAGAAGCATGAAATCTTGTGCTGAAGAAGCTAGACAGATCTTCTAGCTTTAACTACTAACATGATATGCACCCTCCATATTAACTTATTCCTTCTATTTCCATGATTGTTAGCTTCTTGCGGCTGGACACATTGTCCCTTCTACTGGCTGTGGCAAATATTAGTGCATACTCAGACGTGCTTGTTGTCGATATGGTTGGAGGTATTCTTACTGGTGCTGTTGCAGAACGTCTTGGAGGTATCTTTCTCAGAACACTTGAAAAGATACTGTTCGAGGTAGTTTGCTCTTTGTCTGGCTTATTCAGGTCTAAGACTTATCATGCAACTACGAGCCTTTCAAAGACATGCTGTTTTTTAGGATCACGAGTCTTCTGAACATAGAAGGGCCAAAATTTTCTCGGTGTAGTATACAATGGAGTTTGTTGTAGATAATATGGTTAAGGCATGCATAATTTTTCACATTCTTCACAGTTTGAACCACATATATTGCTACTTTCCATTTTAATTGTGAACCTCGATTTGTAGTCGAATCCTGTTAAGGTATGTCTCTCTGTGCTGGTTTTCCATTCCTGATTGATCAACTTCTGATTGTTTTGTAGGCACAGGCTATGTGTGCAGTACTTATTTTGGACTTAAGCCTGACCCTTTGGATATAGTGAGGATATTCAACTTCAACAGTGAATGTTGCAGCAGGTAACCTTATATTTAGATGATACCCAGCTGCAATCCTTTAATGTGTATTCATGAACATACCTGATAACAATTGTGCATAGGAAAAAACTAGAACTGTCATCCTTTGTTATCCTTCCCATACATCAAGCCATAGCGCCAGCCATGGATTATCGTCCCGGTGGTACGCGCCGTTCTGGCCACCCGCCGGTACGGTGCGTACCGTATCGGTACGCATCCAAACTGGTCATGAAAGGCTGGTTTGGCTTCTTTTAGGGTGTTTTTCGCTCGTTTCTATTTGATTTGAAATATATTGAAGCTAACTAATGTAATTAACAATTAAAGTTGATATTCACTTGTATTCAATATAATTAGTCAAATATCATTTCTTATATGAAATCAGAGTGATAAGTTGTCAAAGTAGTATAATACAATACATGAAAAATAAGCAATAGCTTAATACATTTTCCTACATTTATAATAGTTTTACAATTATTTTCAATTTTTCTACATTTTCATTTTCCTACATTTATAATAGCTTAATACATTTTCCTCTCTTTCTCCCCCTCCCTCTTTCTTGTTGAGTTTGTGGAGCCTGATCGTTCCGGACCCGACCATGACGCACTACGCAGAGCTGACGGGGTCCGGGGCAGCACCCCGGCGGGGATCGACCGATTTGAGATCTGTTGATAGGGGTAGTTTATATAATTTTCTATACCCTATGTACCGAAACCTTAGGATATGATGGTGTATATGGGCGGCCGTCATTGTATTATGTAATTTGGCTATTTGCTTCCCCCTCTCCTTCACCTCTCTTCCTCGGGTTTTTTTAAGGGCCGGTTTGTACTGGTCGGTATTCATCCAAACCGGCGTGTACCGGCCGGTTTATATCCAAACCGGCTGGTACACATCCGGTCTCCCCCTAATCCGATCCGGGGGAGAAAACCGTCCCGGTTAGCCACCCGTACGGTAAATACCGGCCGGTACGCACAGTACCGGCCGGTATGGAAATCCATAGCACCAGCTATGGCTAGCATTTGTACTGGAGAACACATCGTAGCGGTAGGTATATTTGAAGCTTTAAACAATTTGTTGTCGAAAGTTGTGGAATCTGATGGTTGGCTGTGGTCCTTGCAAGCTAGCCTTGTGGGATCTAGGGAGCTTCTTCATACATACACCATACATATGTGCACCAATAGTTGCTATTTTTTGGTCTCGATGGTGTGATTCATGCCTTCATGGTCAACAAGAGGACCAAGCTTAGTAGCTTTTCTTCTTGCATTTTGAGACTATTTTCGTCCTTTGGGCTTCATCAAGTCAAGCATCTTATTTCTGTGTTGTATGTTTGTTCCATCTGTTGTATTTGCTTCTTAAATGCTCCTTCACTGTAGTGCTCAATTTCATGCTCTCAACTGCGGGTCTTATAAAACGGTTGGTCTTGTTTTGTACAATATTTTCCAAGGACATGGACGTTGGAACCAACGTCAGTTTTAGTGTTTTAAGGAGGACTGGATTCTACATTCTATGTATTTTTTGATCTCTCCATCTGCCTTCATCAATACATGTTGGCCTTTTGTCACCATTGTTGCCATATTATCTTGAGTTGGGTTTTGGACTTCTTCATGGCCTGGTGTGCATCACTATCATGGAGTCCCCTGCTTTAAGTTCATAGATGTTCTCCTCTCCACAACTTCGGGGTTCACACTACTCGCGTTACTGGTCTTTTGTTGTATATGCCCTAATGTACTAGTTTCAAGCATAAGTTCTATGGAATGCTTAACATTTTTCTCTTTTAGTGTTTCCAACTTGTTTTTGTTATTCATTCTACCTAATGGCAGCTTTCCATATTTTGCAATAAAAATGAAGGGAAAACTTCCTCTTAAAAATGAAGGGAAAACTTTCCTAGCTTTCCAATGAAAACATGAAATTCAGAATCGTCGTTTGTGCTTTCTTCCATTAAGCATTTTGGATTCTCTTTTCAGTTCAGCACATGCCATGTATCAGAAATACAGTTGAATTTTTTGTGTCTCTTATTTGATTAGTACAGGATCGTGCGAGCGCCATTTTCTGATCTCTGCCCTGCCCAAGACAGTGGAAGTGTAAATTGCAGAAAGGATGAGACCGTCACATCTTCAGAAATCCAGTCAACTACGATGAAAATCTCCCTGCCCAATGGTTGTGCTTCATCTACAGGATCGACAAATCAACTAGAAGATCAGGGTGTTCATGATGTTGATTCTTCTTTGGCTGAACAGTCGATGTGCAGTAAGGATGCATGTCCTACAAATGGTGTGCTGGATCCTTTGGGCGCGTGTTCATCTTCTTTGAACAATTTAGGTGATTCCAAAGTTCATAAATCTTTTACTCCTGGTCACCAAGCATCACCTGAGGCCATAAATTCATGGAGGAAAAAAGGTTTTACAAGGTAGATAACCAATACTTGAAATTCTTTAAGAACCAGATCTTTTTTCTCAATGTCTATAATATGTCAGATTTCTTTATGCAGCTTGATAGTAGCTATTCCAGATGCAGAGGTGGAAAGCATAGTTCAAGAACTGCTACCACTTTTGTCATATTCTGCACCATTTGCGATTTACCATCAGTACCTTCAGGTAATTTTTGTTTCATCAAACCCAATATAGCAGTTGTCATCTCATATAAATGAACCAATTAATTAGTCAGGACCTCTATTTGCCTTGCAACGCCTGGAAGCTTCCCTAGCATTTTTGTCATGCCACTTTGTCTGCTCATTTACGGCCAAGTGTCCCTTGTCAACTGTTCTCAAAGGGTTTTACATGGACTTCCTAGTTAATAGGAAGCCTTGTGCCATCTATATTTGGTCTGCTAGATTCACCATATCTCCCTGTGAGCTCATAGCAAATCTTTTGGATATTCAGACGATCGCTCAGTGAAAGAAAGAAAATGCTTTTTAGTGCTCAAACCAAATACCTTTCCAATTTGCCCCTTTAATGAAAACCTGTTTCTTTACCCAAATTTCATGCTTGTATAAGCTCAGTCATGTGCACTATCTTTTTGTGTCTGGCGTAATATAGGACTCATTAGTTGCAAAAAGTCATGTTTTTGAGATATTTATTTACTTAACTCAATATGATAGTGAATCTTTCGTCCATCACTGCAAAAAATTTCTTCATATGCTGCATTTAAAAAAAAAAAAGCTACTGTCAAATTTCTTCTTTGGAGTAGAGATTGTTGTATTCTATGTTCTTCCATACATGTTTCTTTCATGGTTTTAATTTGGTGAGAACAACTGGGTCAATGAGGGCTGGCAGAAAAATAGTATAAAGATTGTTATTAGGGTTTAACATGCAATGCTTTTTACCGAATGGCATCACTTGTCTTGAAATGCTGCATGATCTCTTTGTCTATGTGTTTCTAGCTTCATTGCCTCTTTAGCTCTTTCGAGTGCGACAGCATATGGGTAGGATTACTAAGTTGTAGGAGTGTTAATGAGCCGATATCGAGCGAGTTGACCCCAGCTTGAGCTCGGCTCAATTCAGCCAGACTCCAACTCTAGCTGGCTCGATGCTTGTGTGGCAATTGAGCCAGCTCGAAATATGTTTGACCAACA
This sequence comes from Narthecium ossifragum, assembly GCA_963920575.1. Taxonomy (NCBI): domain Eukaryota; kingdom Viridiplantae; phylum Streptophyta; class Magnoliopsida; order Dioscoreales; family Nartheciaceae; genus Narthecium; species Narthecium ossifragum. The sequence goes on along the minus strand of OY986964.1, from coordinate 18,038,599 downwards.
AATGAGCTGATTAGCTCAAGTTCGCTCAGCGTATCCCAAGCCCCTCATTTTATACACCCACAATGACCCTCCTTCCACTTCTACCCGATGTGGGACTAAACAAGTGGCATCCCATTCGTGATACCATTGAGTGCATACATCTGAAATTCAACATAATAACAAGCTAACCCCTTTATTTTCTTGTTTCTTCTAGCTAGTTGTTTTCACCAGATGGAAATCATGCATTGGTTATATTCAATGTTCCCTGGTATGGCAAAGGAGTTGTCGTTCTTTTTGTGTTGTTTCATCATGGTTTCCGACCAAAGCAATTCTAAATACATCACATTTTTTGCTAAGTACATGACACGTTTTTTCATTTGGTGGTTCCCTACTGAATCATATGCTAACATGTTCAGTGGGCAATTGCTGAACTGTTATGAAAATTAAACAATTCGGCTGTTGCCCACCGAACATGTTTTTAATACATTATGTGGCTAGTCACCGAATGATAAAAGGTATGGTACTTGGCAACTATTGTGGTGTATCTAGAATTTCCCTTCTGACCTGCAATTTTTTGTTCTTCTTCCTGGTTTTCTTATATTAATTGCATTTTCACTTTCCATCTAGTCATCTCTTAATTTCTACATCAGTTCTTCATTTGCACTTTTCTGTTGTAATCATTTGCGGGTGTAATTCATTTGGTTGTAAATTATGCAGCCACTTGCAACATGCATGCACAAATTACAGATGTCAAAACTTGCCATAGGTTTGCAACTTTCCGAGCCCTGGCTACGTGAATATCAGGTACAAATTATGCGTTTTGTCTGAGATATTTTATTCATTGTTTGATTAGAACCATTTATGCGATATGTTTGCAGTTCTTTAAAGAGTCATGGGGTATATTGTTTTGCTTCTCTTCATTAGTCTACTTATTAATTGCTGAAAGCTGCTCGTGTATAGTGAAAATTTAACCACCTGCATTCCTGGGTCACTGAACCATTCTTATTCCCATGTACATGTTAAGCTTTGCTTTGAAACTTGAGGTATTTTATCTTGGATCTAGCTCTTCATGATTTAAATGGTATGGATGGTTCAATCATATGATTGCTTCCGTATCCAAATTATTGTATTCTTTGAGTTTTGACTTAAACTATTATGTCATTTATCTTTGCCCTTTGTGGTGCAACCTAGGTTTACGTGGTTGCTTGGTTGCAGGGCTAGATAAAGGCATTAACCAAAAAAATGCATAATCTCGATGGCTAATTGAAATTTGATTTGTTATCAGTCTGAAGTAAATAAGTATCATTGGGTAGGTGAAAACAAAAGGTAACATGACCTTCGGTTTCAAAGCAAATTGATGCAACTCCAAAACATGTAATGTCGTGACTCTGAGGAAAATTATAGGTGTCAATACAAGTAGTCTTCCTTGTGTGAAATAACTCGATTATAATCCAGGTGATTGATATGGTTTTTAAGACTTCGTGGTTTCCAATCATTCACATCTTTAAAATTTCCTGATTCACTTCTACGAAGGACTTCACACTTTCTTTCTAGAAAAACCTAGATAGACCTCTCTTCGTTTATATGAGAGTTAAATTTACCATTCTCAAACGAAAGCATAATAGTTTACATACTTTCAGTGTAGTAAAAGTTTTGAAGGTACAACTTAGAGAAAACAGAAAAGGCTTGCCTTTTGGCTTGACTTTGTGCTGTCATCTTAATTGTCCAGTGCAGTGAACTGGAGATGTGGACCATTACAAGTGATGAAGTAATGTTCTACAAATTAGGCAGCATATGTCAAAACTACACCAAACATTCTGTGATATGTACTTGATAAATTCACAGACACTATGATATACTTTTAAAAAAGACTTTCTCTCGTTTTCCTGTTTTTGTATGCTAAAACCATGTTTTTATGATGAGAAAAGCACTATTTGAACTCTTAAGATCTTACAAATTGACAGTGGACCAAAAGAAATGATATTACTGACTGTCAGGTGGATCATTGTTTGTGAAGAACCTATAAAAGGAGAGGGGGAGAGAAGAAAAAAAAAACAAAAAGGGCACGCCTATACTGTTTGATATTCTTCTCAGCTAGGGAGGGGCTCATAATTTTGCTTAATGACTCAATTGGAATGCAGGTTCTTCCATCTCGGACTCATCCTCGTATGCAAATGAGTGCATTTGGTGGTTATATTTTGAGCGGCATTAAGATACACAACAATGATGCTTCGGCTGGAAAGCAATAGCTGCAATGTTTTAGGCTCTTGGTAATAGATGGGGCTATCAAAGAGATTTGATAATGAAACAGTTTCAGACAATAATCAATCCCCCATGTTTTGCTTCCTCATACAAGTATGTTGTCCCCTTATTTTTCCTATGGACGAGGTATGATCATGTCGTGTTTTACCCCATTGTGCTATATTTATGTTGTAACTTATCAACCTGAGGTAAGTTACAACATACCTGAGGTAAGTTACATCTTTACTTTTATTCCTAGAACCTGTTATGGGGAGGCTGACGGGCTTCCGAGCGAAGCGGTTGATCTACCAGAAGGTAGAGTTTTGGTGTGAGGATGGTGTGACCTCCGATCAATTTTTTGACTAGGAAGTGATGTAACTAGCCTTCAGGCTCAACTAAGCAACAAAAAAAAAACCACCTGAGGTAAGTGCTCTTTTTTCTAGTGTGAATATTGTAGCACATAAGTTAATAGCTGGAACGAGCTTCCTTCTTATGAGCTTCTAACAGAGCCTTTTAAGGTGATTTATATGGAAACTCATATCTGTGTATCATTGTCAAAGTAAAAGGCCGCAGTGTTTTTGCCATGTGAACTCTCTCTAAATTCTTGAGTTATAGTTTATAGATGAGTTGGTGGGGACATTGATCCACAAAAGAAATGTCATGGTCTGTAACATGCTTATTAGCGGATGTGGGTCTGCAGGTGCAGATTAGTGGGCTGTTTCTTTTAGCGGATGCGGGTTGGTAGGTGCAGATGTGGCAATTTTTTTGTAGCAACGTTTCAAGCGTCTGTGGGCAAGTACCCGATTGACATTTAGCTGGAGTTTTGGACTTCCGCTGGAAATTTGAGGAATTCTCCACTGAGCTTTCCTTGCTACTCGCTGTCGGATTGTGGCTCAGCTGTTTCACCCTTGTTTCTAGTCCGTGTAACTCTTTGGTCATAGTCTTTGGACTCAACTACGAAAAAAGAACTCTGATTAATTATTTTTCTTCTGACTTAGAAATGTTATAAGTGTGCCCTTATTTGTTTATAGTGACCTTTTCTAGTTCTAGTAGTAAGATCAAGGATTATGGATGCTACTAGCCAGCGGTCTTCATGAGACCAGTGATCTCTTATTTCAGATTTCTAACGATTTTGTTTGGATTCTGTCAAATATTCTGGTCGTGATGCACATTCTCTATCTCTAGACACTAGAAAAGCGCCTCCTATCGTTCCTCTTGCTGTTGTCGTCGATGATCTTTCGTGTTTCCAAGCCTACTTTTAAAAAAGCAAACCTTCTATTCTATTTCTGTGGACCAGCCGTCCTTTCCGCCGCCCTCTCTTGAGCTTTCCTTTCCACGGTGGGGCCTTTAAAAGTGGCACACTGGCACTAGCTAGTCTTATAGGAGGAGCTTCATCGTTGTTCTTCAACGGCCAAGTGCCCCGCCACCACGCCCAAAATATAAGATAAGAGAACGAAGGGTCTGATCAGTGGCTGCCGAAGATATCCAAATATTCTTTCCTCCGTTGTGCTGGCCTGGCTCTTCATTATTTGATCCAGACATTCAACCAGGGAACATGCGTGCGAGCACATTTCCCAAGGGAAATCATATGCGATACGAGAAAATCTTAAAGCAGTGTTCAGGTCTCGTCTGGGAAATTGGGCCATCCATATAAGTAGTTATATATATGCTCATGGTCCTATGGAGTTTAGTTCATCGTCTAATCTTTGAACTGGTTTGATGATATGATGAAGATCAATCCCCTAGCCTCACAGATTTGCTTAGATAGTGAGAAGACGAGATAGAACAATGAAGAAGAAGAAGAAGATTCCTCACTTATGGCCGAGGATCACCCCTGTCCAACTTGATGGGTTGGACGACCCCTGTTCTGTTCTTCTGCTAATAAGAGAAAACTTTATTGATTGAAAGCATGAGAGACTAAGCAACCAAAACATCTACTTATATATCCTACTAGCGCACGCAGGCGCCACCCGGACTCTCTAGCAATCCCCCTGCAACTAGACTTCCTAGAACAGCTGTCTATAAGACTAAGACTCCAACTAAATTAAGAGTTCTAACTCAAACTAAACAGAGTACCTAATTCAAACTAAACAGAGTACTTCGAGTTGGGTTTCCGAACTCGACTGGAACGTCTACCGCTCTCATCATTCTCCCCGCCTTGAGAAAGAACCTTGTCCGCAAGGTTCACATTTGGGAATTGTTCCTGAAGGCTTCCAACCGATTCCCATGTTGCGTCGGCGCTAGCCATTGCCTTCCACTTTACTAACGCCTCCTCGACGTACCGTGTGCCTATTTTGACCCAGCGGTAGTCCAAGATTGTCTCAGGTTCCAGCTTAGGAACTCCTTCATCATCATAAGGAGGCATATCTTTCTCCACTACAGATACAGGGCCAATCTTTTTCTTCAGTAATGACACATGGAATACAGGATGAATGCGACCTTCTTCGGGGATAGGGAGTTTATATGCTACCGCCCCAATTTTCTCCACTACCTGATATGCCCCGAAATACCGGCTTGCTAGTTTCTGATGGGCTCTTCGGAAGACTGAACTCTGCCTGTAAGGTTGGAGCTTCAAATAAACCCAATCACCTGCTTCAAACTCGACCTCCCTTCGTCGTTGGTCCGCAATTTGCTTAGTCCGATTAATAGAATGATACAAATTATGCTTCAGTTGCCGCAGAATCTCATCTCGATTCAACAGGTCTTTATCAACCTCCTCCACAGGAGAACAACCTGCTACATAATTTGGAATGACTGGTGCTGGCCGACCATACAATGCCTTGAAAGGAGTCATCCCTGTCGAAGAATGATAAGAAGTATTGTACCAATACTCTGCCCATGCCAAATAATGTACCCATGCTTTCGGATTTTGATTTACAAAACACCTCAAATATTGTTCCAAACACCTGTTCACCACTTCTGTTTGCCCGTCCGTTTGGGGATGGTATGCTGAACTCATTTTGAGACAAGTTCCCTGCGCCTTGAAGAATTCCTTCCAAAATTTGCTCATAAAAACTGGGTCTCGATCACTTACTATAGCATTGGGCACGCCGTGTAAACGGACAACTTGCTGAATAAAAGTTTGCGCCACCTTCACCGCAGTATATGGATGAGTTAGAGGTATGAAGTGCACATACTTCGTTAATCTGTCGACGACTACCATGAACAAATCCAAACCAGCAGAACGCGGCAAGCCCTCCACAAAATCCATCGACACTTCCTCCCATACTTGATCCGGAATAGGCAGAGGCTGCAGCAACCCACCAGGCCGGCGAGAATCACTTTTATTTTTCTTACAAACATCGCAGGCGGCTATGTACTCCTTCACGTCTTGATGCATTCCTTCCCAATAGAACATCTGGGACAACCGTTTTAAAGTGCGCAGGACTCCTGAATGCCCTCCGATGGAAGAGTCATGGTACTCTCTAAGCAACTGGCGGCTTAATTCAGATTTTGGCGGCACCAATACCCTGCCGTTGCAGTAAGCTACCCCGTCCCGCACCATGAAAGCTTTTACCGGCTTCCGACATGAGATTCCGTCTTCCTCTTCTCCGCTGGCAGTATCTTCCTCTGCAGGAACGCCTACCCCGGCGTCTCTTCCCTCAGCCACGCTGTCACCCGGGACCTCTGTCGCAAGGTTGTCCCCCCTACTCAGATCGCCCTTGGCGTCGTTCTCCACCAGCGCTGATCCACGCGCCTTTCCCACTGGTTTTTCGGCCATACCCGCTCCTCCTATGGCCGCCCTCTCCTGTAGCCATCGCTGGTGCATGCCCTGTAAATAGGGATCCTCTTCATTAGCTCTCTTCACCTCCTCCCAGATTGGCGACACCAGATATGATAGGGCTTGTATTTCTGGCTCGTTGCTCCTCCTTGACAAGGCATCCGCCACCGAATTATCCTTGCCTGGCTTATATCTGATCTCATACTCATACCCCAATAATTTTGAAACCCAACGCTGCTGTTTTGTCGTAACCACTCGCTACTTCAGAAAATATTTCAAGCTGCGTTGGTCAGTTTGAATGATAAATTTTCGCCCTAACAGGTACGACCTCCAAATCCGTATGGCTTCCATCACGGCCAGCATTTCCTTAGCATAGGCGGACCAAGCCAGCTTAGTCGGCGCGATGGCTTTGCTGAGAAAAGCGATGGGTCGTCTCGCCTGCATCAATACTGCTCCAATGCCGCCCCCAGAGGCATCGGTCTCGACAGTGAACTCTTCTGAGAAATCTGGGAGTGCCAACACTGGTGTACTTGTCATGGCTATCTTCAAAGCTGAGAACGCCTTCTCTGCTTCGAGCCCCCATGCAAACTGGCCCTTCTTTAGTAACGCTGTCAGCGGAGCTGCGATCTTGCCATAGTCCTTCACGAACTTACGATAGTAACCTGTTAAGCCCAAAAATCCCCGTAGTTCGGTCGTATTCTTCGGAGCCGGCCATTTTTTCATAGCATCAATTTTCTGTGGATCCACACTCACGTCCTCCTGCGAAATTATATGTCCTAGATACTCCACCTTTCGTTGCGCGAAACTGCACTTGGACGGTTTGATGAAGAACTAGTTAGCACTCAAAATTTCCATCACTACCCGCAGATGCTCCAAGTGCTCCGCCCAGAGCTTGCTGTAGACCAAAATATCATAAAAAAAACCAGCAAAAACCGCCGCAGGTACGGTCGGAAGATGGTGTTCATGGCTGCTTGGAAGGTCGACGGAGCGTTGCATAGTCCAAACGGCATCACCACATATTCATCATGGCCATTGTAGGTTCGGAAGGCTGTCTTGTGAATGTCCTCCGGCTTTACTCGAATCTGGTGGTATCCTGCCCGCAAATCCAGCTTCGTGAAGTAGGCCGCTCCATGCAATTCATCTAGCATGTCATCCACTGTAGGTATTGGAAATCGATCCTTCACTGTTGCTTCATTCAGTGCTCTGTAGTCAGTGCAGAATCGCCACGATCCATCTTTTTTCTTGACTAATAAAACCGGTGAAGAAAAAGGACTCGTACTTGGACGGATGAGTCCTACTTCCAGCATCTGCGCCACCTGATGCTCGATCTCGTTTTTTTGATAGTGGGCGTACCGGTAGGGTCGGACATTCACTGGCTGTGATCCTTCCTTCAAGCTAATGGGATGCGTAAACTCGCGCAGCGAGGGAAGACCCTGTGGTTCTGCTAGAACATGTTGGTATTATGTTAAGATTTTTTGCACTTCTTCATCCATCTCTGCGTTCCCCTGACCCTCTATTGCTTCCATTTGAATGGCGAACAGCAGACCCCCTGCTCGAACCTCCTGTTCTAGTGCTTTGACTGAAGCCGACTGTGCTGTTTTTGGCATATTTGTTGCTATAGTATACTTGTGGCCGGCCTCTTCAAACTCCATGCTCATCTCCCTCCAATTACATACCACTCGGCCCAATTTCTCCAGCCATTCCACCCCTAAGACCACATCTAACCCTTGGAGAGGGATAGAGTAGAGATCATCGTGGAATGTATACCCTTGGATATCCATCTCAATGTTCTTATATTTCTCTTTACACAGCAGTTTCTCCCCACTAGCGACACGCACCATGAATTCCTTGATCGGCGTCACTGCCAATCTGAGGCGAGATGCGACTTCTTCATGTATGAAGTTATGAGTCGATCCACTGTCAATGAGTACCGTGAGGACTTGCTTGCCTACCCGCACTGACACCCGCATTGTTCGCGACCCCGAGCAACCGGACAATGCATGAATAGAAATTGAGGGACTTCCTTGGAACTCTGGTGTGGTCTCCAACTCTTCCAGCTCGGTTTGATATCTCCCCTCCAACTCCGTCGCCTGTGTTTCCAGCCTCCCCATGGTTTCCTCTTCAACCTCTATCAAAAAGGACTGAGGACGTTGGCAGCGATGACCCGGAACAAATCGTTCATCGCAATTAAAGCACATGCCCTTCTCTCGCCTCTTCTGCATCTCCTCCCAAGTAAGTCGCCGGACATTCGCCGGTGGCTGTCCTGGCGGCGCCCCTCGTGATCGAACTGGAACCACAACACGATTCTGTACCACCACCGCCGTCGATCCTTGGCCAACTCGTCCCGCTGGGCTTTGGGCAAAGTTGATCCTAGCGACTGGCCTCGTCGTCTCTCCCTTATGCCTCCGCTGCTGATGCTGCAACTTGTCCTCAATTAATTTTGCCAACTCTACGGCTTCATTAAGTGTCCTCGGCCGAAGAATCCGAACCTCATCCGAGATTTCTTCCTGCAGACCGCCCAAGAAAGCACCCATCAATGCCGCCGACTACCATCCCGTGACGCGATTCGAGAGAGCATCGAAGTCTTCAAGGTAATCCTGTAATGGCCCCGTCTGTTTGATCCTCTGCAATGCTTCATCATAGTTAACATACTTGATTACCCCAAATCTCACTTTCAATTCCCTGGTGAAGGCTTCCCATGAGAGGACCGACCCTGCTTCGCGGTATACTCGCTGGAGGGATTGCCACCATTGGTTTGCTGCCCCCTCCATATGGAACGATGCTATTCGAACCCGCTGATCCATGGGTGTGCCTTGGAGATCAAAAAATTGTTCCGCGCGGTTCATCCAAACAGTGGGATCCTCCCCTGCGAACTGAGGAAAGTCAAACTTTATCTGCCGATATCCCTCACCCTCATTCTCCTCATGGCCCAATATTCTCCTAGGTCCCGATCCCGAAAGGCCGCCTTCCCCAGACCTACCGCCGCCGCCGGACGACGATGCATCCGCACGAGATCCAACACCTTCAAACCTGTCCAGTTTTTTGTTGATCGCGGCCAGTTGGGCGGCCACGTCTAGCATGGTAATCTCACTGTTATTGATCTTCACCTCCATTACCCGTTGCAGGTCTTCAATAGTAGAATTTTTCTGAAGCAGTCCGTCAAGATTTATGTGAATCCCACGAACCTCTTCCTCCATAGAATCCAGCCAATCTTTTAGAGTATTCGTCATAGCAAGATCGTTGGCTCTTGATACCAATTGATGAAGATCAATCCCCTAGCCTCACAGATCTGCTTAGATAGTGAGAAGACGAGATAGAACAATGAAGAAGAAGAAGAAGATTCCTCGCTTATGGCCGAGGATCACCCCTGTCCAACTTGATGGGTTGGACGACCCCTGTTTTGTTCTTCTGCTAATAAGAGAAAACTTTATTGATTGAAAGCATGAGAGACTAAGCAACCAAAACATCTACTTATATATCCTACTAGAGCACGCAGGCGCCACCCGGACTCTCTAGCAATCCCCCTGCAACTAGACTTCCTAGAACAGCTGTGTATAAGACTAAGACTCCAACTAAATTAAGAGTTCTAACTCAAACTAAACAGAGTACCTAACTCAAACTAAACAGAGTACTTCGAGTTGGGTTTCCGAACTCGACTGGAACGTCTACCGCTCTCATCATGATACTACCCTAATGTGTCGTTTAGCCACAGGATAAAGAATTCCGGGATTGAAGAGAATATGGATTGGTATGTTGGATAAGTGGCTGGCTATGTGTGGTATTTGGTTGAAATGTAGTGATAAAATAGTAATATTTTATTAAAAAACAGGGATAATGAAATAATAATTGATTAAAAGTGGAAAAAACAAACACAAAGTTGATGTGATGGGTTGAAAATGAGACAAAAGGTGGTATTTATTGGTTGAAAAATAGGAATAAAGTGGAGATAAAAATGGGGATAGAAATGAAGATAAAAGTGAAGATTAAAGGATGTTTGGCTATAATAATGAAATAAACTGGAATTAATTCGAGATAATGATTCATTATCCCTGAACCAAAAGGCTTAAAAGGTATATGCATGAGTTTAGTTGGGCACACCATACTTGGTTCTATACTGGGTGGTGCGGTATCAGTGGATGATGGTATGTCTGTTCCGCGCTTCAAATATGTGGCGTTAATTATTGTTACTTGTAAAGAATGCCCAAATGTACCCTGATATGACCGTATTAGATAACGCAGCATCTTACACAGTATTGTAATGCTCATGCTATCCAATGCATTGTGACAACCCAGATGTTTAATTTGTCCCAAAGATGATGTGCTCCACCTGTTTTAAAGTCCATAATCTTTCTCTATTTTAATACATGTCAAACAAGTTAATATCCGTCATAATTTGGGGCAAAGTTTGTAAAAAGAGTAGTTCATTTATAAGTCAATCTTAAAACTCGCCCAGAAGCTTTACTATCAGAACGAAACCAGGATATCGTAGCTCTCTCAACATTAAGATCATGTATATATATAAATGTAGCTTAAAGTCCTAGCTGCCCTTTTATTATGATGCCAACTACAACTCTATGTAAAATTAAAGCCCAGTACAGTAGTAACAGCACTAAAACAACCATGCTATAATATATATCCACCACCCTGAGTTACAGCGACAACAACAAGCAGTTGACGTTAAACCTAGAAAGCAACAATAATATTCAGACAATTAAACAAGACCACCATATCGAACTGGTTCATGTTCTGCATGAAGGTTAACCTCACGTAGAACCATGGGGAGCATAGTAGTATGAGTTCAGGGTGAGCTCCAGGGAGGTGGCGCCACCGCCACCACCACCGTCACTGTAGTGGTGGTCGTTGTTGTACAGGTGGTGGTGGCCGCCGTCCCAGTAGAAGCCCTGGAGCTGGTTGCTTGCCTGGTTGGCCACCCTTCCCACCCAAGTGCATCCACTGCTGTTGCTGTTGGTGTTCACTATGTAGGGGTTTGAGACATCAGAGTACTGCTCGTGCTGGTCCTCCCGCTGCCCTCCTTCTCCACCTCCACCTTGTTCTCGTTCTTCCTCCTCTTCTTGGGAGTGGATGGGAAACAGCTGCAGGGTCTCCATCTCACGAGTGTTGATGTCATCTCCTCCTCCTTCTAGCTTGAAAGATGAGCGTTGGTACATCCATGGTGTCTTGGATGTCTCCATTCCCACCAATGTCATGCTGCTCTTCACTGTAGCTGGCCCTTCTACCTCAGCCATGCAACTCCCCTGAAATCATAGGTGTATGCATACGTGGTCTGTAGATCAAGTCTTAGCAGTAATCAAAACTCAAAGCAGTTAATAAACGAGAGACATGCATGCTCACCCCGAAACTCCTGTCTGTTAACACAGAGCCACCACCGCACACACTGATCCCCACCTGGTGGCCAGCGCCGCCGCCGTATATCCCCGGAGAAGTGCATGCAACGGAAACAACTCCTATATCGAGCCAAACAAGCATTAGAAGTTAGAGAAAGGACTGCATGTAGTATATATATACAAAGAAGAGGGAGGGAGGGGGGGTTAGGGTTGAGTCATTGCATGCACCAGGAGGTATGTTGGCAGTGCCGTACTTGTTAGTGCTGGGGATGTCCACAGTGAGCCTCTTCTTCTGCCTCTCCCTGGCCTTGTGGTTCTGGAACCAGTAGAAGACATTCTTGCCTTCGATCTTCCCGTACTGCCGGAGAGTGGCGGATATCTTCTGGATTTGCTCGGCATTGGGGGACCTCACGCCATTAACGTAGTAAAGGTCTCTCAGGATCCTTATCTGCTCAGTGGTAGGGATCCATCTTGTGCTTGACTGCCTACAAAGGAAGCTACTCTTGTTCCCACCACTACCACCACTTCTCTCCTCATGCTGCTGCTGCTGATAATGCTGTGGCTCCATGCATGCACACACCAAAGCTGAAGAAGTAGGGTTTGGGATGTGGGTAGTGTGAGAGGGGTGCGAGGGCGGGGGGCGGGGGTGGAGTGGTATTTGAAGATAGAGGCCGGGGGCCCGGGGGTGGGGGCTAGGGAGGATCAGATGGATATCTTTGAGAGAGGGACTGAAGTTGACAGATGGGAGCTTGAAAAGGGAAGGGGGACAAAGCAGGGTTTAGAAAGCTAGGCC